>JAMPIV010001205.1:0-154364 GCA_024509875.1 Oreohelix idahoensis
ACAGAAAATTAAGTGGTTTGGCCATCTCATGTGAATGGAGCCATTTAACTCTTAATATATGTGTGCTCAATAACCACGTTTTGATGAGCTCATTGTAGGGAGTAAATCTTGAGGAATGACTGCCGTTACTGAATCTGCCTAAAATTTATTTATAATGATAAGATAAAATTTTATATATCAAAATATACAGAAATGACATTTCTATTATGTAAACATTGTCAAACAGTTCAGTAATTTAAAAAAATGCATTAAACATATACAATAATAAGTACAGAAAAATTAACAATTATAAAAATGATTAATAAATTTTGCGCCCATCATAGTATTTTAAACATAATGCAAAACTGAAACTCCTAAAACCATTTTCATTTTAGGTTATATTACAACTATGTCACCAGACCTAAAGGTCTTTTATATTTGGACATGCGCCCAAATATAACTGACTAGGTTGAGCGTGACGTACCTCACCAAAAATGAGGCAAAATAAAAATAAAATTTTTTTTTTTTTTTTTTTACGTTATGTTCATTTTCGCATAACATAGGAAAGTTTCAATTGCTTTTTATCATAAATACATTATTTTTATCATGATTTGAAATGTTATCACATGTAAAATGCATTCCGAGTTTAACCCTGATCATCTTCAATAATTTTAGCCTGAATCTCAACATTATCAGCAGTTGTTGTTCCTGATCTAAGTTGTGATCTGGATCTATCTGTTGTTTTGTTTTTTAATAGGGCCTTTATTTTGTCCTTTTTATCACTTCCCTTCTTCTACATGTAGATCTAGCTCTCGAGCTGACTGGCCAGTGGTCGGGGATAAACTTACCACACCAGAAATATTCCCCCAGTGGTGTAACTTGTTAAAACCAGCATTGCACAAGTAGAAACAGTTCTAGAGGCCACAGAGATGTGGTTTAACAGAAGAATGTTTAAAATACCATGGACAGCTAAAAAGAGTCATGAGGATGTCTTGAAAGAGGCTAATGTGCAAAGGAAAAACTTATTCCTCATGTTAGAAGGCAGCACTAGATTTTCTTTGGGCATGTTATGAGAAGCTTAAGGGAATCACTTGTCCCAGACTTAGTTTTGGCTTTTGCCTTGTTGGCTGTATGCGGGAGGATCTTACAATGAGAAGATGACAGGCGAGGAAGCTGGGAGCTGGTCCTATGCAGGAGATCTCACAATGAGAAGATGACAGGTGATGGGTGGGGAGGTGGCCCTGTGCAGGAAGATCTCACAATGAGAAGATGACAGGTGAGGAAGCTGGGAGGTGGTCCTGTGCAGGAGATCTCACAATGAGAAGATGACAGGTGAGGAAGCTGGGAGGTGGTCCTGTGCAGGAGATCTCTCAATGAGAAGATGACAGGTGATGGGTGGGGAGGTGGCCCTGTGCAGGAAGATCTCACAATGAGAAGATGACAAGTGAGGAAGCTGGGAGGTGGTCCTGTGCAGGAGATCTCACAATGAGAAGATGACAGGTGATGGGTGGGGAGGTGGCCCTGTGCAGGAAGATCTCACAATGAGAAGATGACAGGTGAGGAAGCTGGGAGGTGGTCCTATGCAGGAGATCTCACAATGAGAGCATGACAGGTGATGGGGGGGGAGGTGGCCCTGTGCAGGAAGATCTCACAATGAGAAGATGACAGGTGAGGAAGCTGGGAGGTGGTCCTATGCAGGAGATCTCACAATGAGAAGATGACAGGTGATGGGTGGGGAGGTGGCCCTGTGCAGGAAGATCTCACAATGAGAAGATGACAGGTGAGGAAGCTGGGAGGTGGTCCTGTGCAGGAGGATCTCACAATGAGAAGATGACAGGCAAGGAAGCTGGAAGGTGGTCCTATGCAGGAGATCTCACAATGAGAAGATGACAGGTGATGGGTGGGGAGGTGGTCCTGTGCAGGAGGATCTCACAATGAGAAGATGACAGGTGAGGAAGCTGGGAGGTGGTCCTGTGCAGGAGGATCTCACAATGAGAAGATGACAGGCAAGGAAGCTGGTCCTATGCAGGAGATCTCACAATGAGAAGATGACAGGTGATGGGTGGGGAGGTGGTCCTGTGCAGGAGGATCTCACAATGAGAAGATGACAGGTGAGGAAGCTGGGAGGTGGCCCTGTGCAGGGCAGGATGATCCTGCATATTTGGAGGACCCCTCAGATGTTGGGGAATGCACAATTTGCCTCCCCTCCCCCTTTCTAGCTTAAACCCAGATGTGAGGATCCTGTAAATGCTTGCCAAGCCAGGATAGAATAACCATGGAAACAATTAGAGCTCATGACTCCAACCCCAACAAGTTTTGGAATGGCAGAAACACCAATAGGAAAATTGCCTACATCTGCAAAGTCAATAATACATAGGATTCTTCAACCTCTGGCATTGGCTGTGAAACAGCAACAAGCTCAGCAGACCTAGTTAAACAACAACATAATAAACATGACAAGAACTTCAACTAACGAGCCATGCTCACCTGTAACAATCGTCAACAAACTCTGGCTGTCATTTCCGTGTGTATTTACAGCTTGGCACTTGAAGTAGCCAGTTTTTGTTGGGTGGTAGATAAAGTATGCCACATGGTTGACAATTCCCTTTCTCACAACTCCTTGCCTGCCGTCATTTTCAGAAATCTGCTCAAATTCACTTTCCCTCAGCTCACATTTTGTGGCATGGCAAGGCTGAGAAAATATTTTAAAAAATCCCCTCCAGGCGTTAAAAATTTATACCAGCCATAAAACTCTAGGATATAAAAATTTATATTCAACGGTCTCTAAAAAACTCTGGGATATAAAAAATTTATATTTACTAGTCATAAAACTCTAGGATATGTGTCGGTGCGAAGATGATGTGTGAAGGAGGATAAGGATTTGTGTGTAATATTGTCGTCACTATCTCTGGCCTACTTTCACACACACGTTCCGCAGTCACAGAAAAACTCTTGATGACAGGGGTCCCACTTTTATTAATGAAACCCTATCAGGTAGCACAAGAATCATACAAAAACAATGTTGTCCGCAAGTTTACTTTGAAGACAATTCCTAAGCAACACCATATAACCAAGCTATTTAGGTAACACCATCTAATAACCCAGCACAGACTGCTGGACTCTCTGAAATAAAATGAAACAAAATAAACTAGCATCGTACTAATGGACAAACATCATCTACTTAATAATACATACATATGTGTGAAATTATGCAAGTACATGCACTTAAATGACCATGTGTGTGTGTGTGTGTATTCATGCAAGTCTGTATGTATGTGTAATCAATAATAAACATATCTCAATCAACAACAATGCCTTCATACGCATATTAGATACTAACTCCATCATCACGCGAGATAAAACTTAAATGAGGCACTTCTATCTATGATGAAATATTCCACACAGCGCATTGGTCTAAATGACATCAATTTATCAGTATCTTAGAGGTCTAGCTGCTCTAAAGAAAAAGGAGATATATACTCTATTCTTACAGCTCTGTGCTAAATGTAATAGGCATAGGCTACTCACGGAGCTAGAGGGTACGCTAATCTTTCTCTCACAATAATCACTGATGTAACATTAACCACACTTACGGCTCACAAGAATGCAATATAACCATTATTTAACACTACACAACTAATAATAATAATGGTAATAAATACACACTTGTATACAGCGCAATGCGACACTAGAATTCCTCTTATAAATTCACTTAGTACTTTACACATTTAACACACAGTCTCACTGTTGAAAATAGCGATGAGATATATGTGAAATTACACTTAAATACACATAAATCGCCAGTCAGCTTCTATCAAGCTATAGATAGACAAACGCTACAAAGCATTAACTTTTAAACCTGAAAGTCTAATATTACTAAATCTAAAGTATTATAAAAATGTACTTATATGCAAGCATACCTCTATGTTGTTAGTTCTCTTAGCACAGACGCAACTATGCAAAAGCCCAAACCCCAGTTGGTTATCGTACGAGGGCGCATTTTGCACAAGAACGATCTTGCTACTTCTCAGCTCTCTCACTGAAGCCTCTCACTGTTTCAGTTTAAATCTGCATCTCCAACCATGCACCACATGATAGCTACGTCAAAATGTCAGGGAAAACTCCACCCATCTCTCTAGGGAGCAAATCAGGAGTCCTATGCTCAGTTTGGATGACATGAGATCACATCTTAGTCAAGAGTATCTTCCTAGACGTCCACAATAGGTCCGCCCACTAATGATTACATTCCCACGATATCACTTGCCTGGAGTCACACCTCACGGTTTTAGTGCTCAACAAGATGTGTTATCAGACCGCGCCAGGATGTCTAACAACCGATGTCTGTCTCCTGTTACATCTGCGTCTCACACGTTTGTCTACTTCACGGATGGCAAAGGAGTGTTTCGTTTAAATCGCCCATTCCCGTGTGAGAATGCCAACATGAGCACAAATATACACCGTTGACAAGATCGACAACTATTACTCAGTCAAAAATTACACCTTTCTGGCCACACGGTCACATGTTCCGCCCCTAAATTTTTTGTGGTCCCCACAAACCTACTCTGCTCCATTATCAGTTCTAAGTTTGTCTTTTTCCGTGTCGAGGTCTGGGAGAATTGTCCGCTCGCACAGCGTCGCAACTTGGTTGAGAGTTCAGCGAGTTAGTGCCTGCAGTTGTCGGCCTTGGCGGGGGATTGCCTCTAACGTGTTTTACGTTTGTGTTCAGTCGATGTCCGAGTGCATTCCCCCCAATCTGATCTAGATTGGTGTCCTCTCCGGAGCGTTGGCGTATATTCCCTCCTATCTGTTTAAGATGAGTTTCCTCTTCTGAACGTTGACCGCTTCTCTTGGCGCCCTTAGGGTAACAGTTGTCGCGGCCATCTCTTGGCCTGCACCCTGAAGACAACCTAGATATGTCGGTACGTTTAGAGAGGATGCTCTTTGAGGGACAAACCAATATCAAATGCTCTAGGGACTTACACTGAAAACATCGCTTCGGAAGCGGGCCATGAGGGCACTTGGCTGCCATGTGGTCTGAAAAGTCTCCACAATTGTAGCATCTTATTTTTCTGGGCTTCCTGTGTGCCATGGGTCGCCTCCTGCTACCCTTACATTCCTGGCCGCCAATGCTGCATACAAAGACCGCTTCAATGCCCTGAACAGACGGTTTGCTGTCAAATTCTACTCTCTCATTTCTTTCCAGACTACGGAATCCCCTTCTGAAAATTTTTGTCTGATGTACAAAAACATCAACACCTCCATCATCCGGTGTAATGAATCCCCAACCTTTGTCGACATTATACCATTTACAAAATCCTTGTCGCCTTGTTGGTGCATCTGTGTTTTTACTAACCTCTAAATCACTGCATGCACTATCAACTGCCTGACTCTCACCTACAGGAAGGTCTAGTTTTGGTTCCAATTGATCCACACCTTGGTTCTGCTCTAGGTTTTCACGCGGTTGGCGCTGTTTCCTTCTTCTTCTCGTCTCCTTTTGTGCTGGCGAACTGGTCTGTGATATCTGGGACTTTAGGCGAGCTACTTCAGCTTCAAGTTCGTCCTTTTCAGTGTGGGCTTCTACACTGGCTACCTGCACTGGTGCATCATGCTTTTTGCCTTCCCAGAAAAGGGCGTAGTCCCTAACTTCCCTAAATGAAACACCAGGATTTTTTAGCACATGTTCCTTCACAAATGTCCTGCTCAGATCATTACTAAGCTGGGCAACAAAATGATCTCTGAGCATGAATTGGTCTGCGGGAGCCAAGCCTTTCTTCACGCGCGTTGCATTCAATCTCAGAAATAATTCATGCAACAGGTGAGAGAATTCCGTTACTGATAAGCTAGGTCCCTGTCTCATGGCATAGAAACTCCTAGTCATCTCATAGACTAGTTGTCGCTCACTGTAGGCTTCTTCCACTATTTCGAGTAACTTCTCAGGGCTGGCCTTGGCTCCGCCACGTATCTGTAGTTCCCTAGAGACCACTGGTGTAACATTATTCCACACAATGTCTAACCTATCTTCTACAGTTAAGGGCCCTACCTTCCATGCAGCTTTTACCTCCTTCACAAACTCTTGCCAAGTGGGGCCTGTCTTTTCACCAAATCTTCTTACCTCCGGCACTGTTATGTAAATCACCTTCACATGCGCATTGCTCGGGCTCTCTCCTGGTGTGAGGATTTCTTCACGGGAGCCACCTTCAGCTGTCGAGGTGCTCCCAGGCTCTGACCGGCATGTTGCGTCTGCGCATTGAGTTGACATCACTGCCCTAGCCCTAACCTAGTACAATACAATGCAAAAACAGATGGAAAGAAAACACTTATTATAATATTACAATAAATAATAGGAAGTGTCTCTTATTTTTTTGCTTGCTCTTGTCTTCTCTTCGCTGTTGTGGCCTGTAACAGTTTCAGGTGCTGCCTGGTGATACGATTGAGTCTCTGGCTGAATGTCAATCGTGGTAGGTCGGCCACTGGTTTGGCATAATAACACTGGCGTAGCAATAGTGTTCCTGTTTGTTGTGATGGAGTATCATTAGCAAGGATACTATTGCAGGAAAACTGATATAACTGCAAACGGCTGGTCCCTGGCTTGATAAGGTATTCAATGGATGTACGGTGGTATGATTCTTCTCTGGGCCTGCGTTGGTGCAACTCTTCACCTGGCCTACGTTGGTGCGACTCTTCAATGGGCCTATGGTGCTTCGAATCTTCATGCGGTGGTGCGATTCTTTGCTGGGCCTATGGTGGTGCGAATCTTCACTGGGGACATGTACTAGGCAGATGTGCTGCTCCGTCTGTGCTGGGTGTTGTAATACTCTTGCAAGGTTTAGCTCAGGTATCCTTGGTGCTCACTGGTTGTAGTGCTCTCTTGCAACACTGAACATTCCGCGTATGACTCTATACTACACTGTCTGTCAGTATCCTGCCGACGACGCCATTTGTGACGGTGCGAAGACGATGTGTGAAGGAGAATAAGGATTTGCGTGTAATGTTGTCGTCACTCTCTCTGGCCTACTTTCACACACGTTCCGCAGTCACAGAAAAACTCTTGATGACAGGGGTCCCACTTTTATTAATGAAACCCTATCAGGTAGCACAAGAATCATACAGAAACAATGTTGTCCGCAAGTTTACTTTGAAGACAATTCCTAAGCAACACCATATAACCAAGCTATTTAGGTAACACCATCTAATAACCCAGCACAGACTGCTGGACTCTCTGAAATAAAATGAAACAAAATAAACTAGCATCGTACTAATGGACAAACATCATCTACTTAATAATACATACATATGTGTGAAATTATGCAAGTACATGCACTTAAATGACCATGTGTGTGTGTGTGTGTATTCATGCAAGTCTGTATGTATGTGTAATCAATAATAAACATATCTCAATCAACAACAATGCCTTCATACGCATATTAGATACTAACTCCCTCATCACGCGAGATAAAACTTAAATGAGGCACTTCTATCTATGATGAAATATTCCACACAGCGCATTGGTCTAAATGACATCAATTTATCAGTATCTTAGAGGTCTAGCTGCTCTAAAGAAAAAGGAGATATATACTCTATTCTTACAGCTCTGTGCTAAATGTAATAGGCATAGGCTACTCACGGAGCTAGAGGGTACGCTAATCTTTCTCTCACAATAATCACTGATGTAACATTAACCACACTTACGGCTCACAAGAATGCAATATAACTATTATTTAACACTACACAACTAATAATAATAATGGTAATAAATACACACTTGTATACAGCGCAATGCGACACTAGAATTCCTCTTATAAATTCACTTAGTACTTTACACATTTAACACACAGTCTCACTGTTGAAAATAGCGATGAGATATACGTGAAATTACACTTAAATACACATAAATCGCCAGTCAGCTTCTATCAAGCTATAGATAGACAAACGCTACAAAGCATTAACTTTTAAACCTGAAAGTCTAATATTACTAAATCTAAAGTATTATAAAAATGTACTTATATGCAAGCATACCTCTATGTCGTTAGTTCTCTTAGCACAGACGCAACTATGCAAAAGCCCAAACCCCAGTTGGTTATCGTACGAGGGCGCATTTTGCACAAGAACGTTCTTGCTACTTCTCAGCTCTCTCACTGAAGCCTCTCACTGTTTCAGTTTAAATCTGCATCTCCAACCATGCACCACATGATAGCTACGTCAAAATGTCAGGGAAAACTCCACCCATCTCTCTAGGGAGCAAATCAGGAGTCCTATGCTCAGTTTGGATGACATGAGATCACATCTTAGTCAAGAGTATCTTCCTAGACGTCCACAATAGGTCCGCCCACTAATGATTACATTCCCACGATATCACTTGCCTGGAGTCACACCTCACGGTTTTAGTGCTCAACAAGATGTGTTATCAGACCGCGCCAGGATGTCTAACAACCGATGTCTGTCTCCTGTTACATCTGCGTCTCACACGTTTGTCTACTTCACGGATGGCAAAGGTGTGTTTCGTTTAAATCGCCCATTCCCGTGTGAGAACGCCAACATGAGCACAAATATACACCGTTGACAAGATCGACAACTATTACTCAGTTAAAAATTACACCTTTCTGGCCACACGGTTACAGATATACAAATTTATATTCATCAGTCATAAAACTCTAGGACAGCGGTGGCCAAACTACGGCCCGCGGGCCAGATCCCGCCCGCCAACCAGTTTTGACCGGCCCGCCAACCTGTTTTGGCCGGCCTCTTATTGTTGATTGAAGCCACACTCTTCACAATAAAATAACACACAAATGTATGTTTGAAATAAATACTTACATGTCATATTACAAATTACAAAACAAATTAAAACAACAGATTCATTATATTTTTTTTACAGTATTTCAGTTTGAAGACATCTTGGCAGATGTGCAGTACAGTAGTTTGCCGTGGCTTTCTATACGTGGTTCATTATATATGTAAAACTAAATATCAGAACGTTATTTTTTAAGGATTTTATAGGTCTGGCCCTCGGGTGTTACCCTTTACCATAATCTGGCCCTCGGCCAACCTTAGCTTGGCCACCACTGCTCTAGGATATAAAAATTTATATTTACCAGTCATAAAACTCTAGGATATAAAAATTTATATTTACCAACCATAAAACTCTAGGATACAAAAATTTATATTTACCAGCCATAAAACTCTTAGATATATACATTTTTATTTATCAGCCATAAAACTCTAGGATATAAAAATTTATATTTACTAGCCACAAAACTCAAGGATATAAAAATTTATATTTACCAGCCATAAAACTCTAGGACATAAACATTTATATTCACCAGACATAAAACTCTAGAATGTTTAATATATCATAAACAATAATTCCTCTCCTCCTCCTGTTTGCTCCTTACAGAGCATGTAGCCACCACCTCTGTAGCTGGTTGCCTTAACAGGAAGCCTGGACCAATCATTCACATGCTTTTAGTGGTGGTTTCTGTGGCAAATTGTCTGACATGATCAGGTTGTCAGCCCCATTTTAGTCATAAACAGTAGTAACAGGGAAAGTAGTAACAGGGAAAGTAGTAACAGGGAAAGCATTAACAACCAAAAGAACCAATTCACTTCCTTTTCCACAAATAGCATGCTTGGTGGGGTAGATGATCATGTCTCTCCACAACGTCCTGTCCATAATACTGCTCATCAATTCTGTTGTTAACTTCCTTCTATGCCAACTGTCCAGTTATCTGCTCTCTTTATCATCCTGTTTCTCCTTCAAGGGTAAGAGTGGCTCAGAGGTATGGCAACCTGCTCTAATTTTAATGGTACTAGATTTTGCTTCCAGCACAAGGAACATAACTCATGTAGATTTGTTTCAGAACCAATGGTTCCTAAATATGCCATACTCCCCCTGATTTGGGTAGTGAGATCGGATGCCTAGCCTTCTTGGATAAGGGTGAAAAAATAGGAGGTCCATGCTGCTCATGTTAAAAATCCCTCGGCAGTTGGGAAATTATAAAGAGCAGGCCCCTCAGTCGCTGCCCTGACAAAATTTAAAATTAAGAAACCTGCCTACCACAAAAATATTTATTGAATGTGTGATTCCTGTAAACAACCATTGGGATCCTCACTGGTGCTAAGGAGTTCATGAACTGTGCTAAGATCTTCCTTGTGTGATCTAAAGGAGGAGATCAGAGTACTTTTAGAGTTGTCGGTGTGCAGTGAAGATGGTCCTTAAAATTAAACGAAACCATCTTTTTCCTTCAATCTTTCCTGTTGTCACGATATGTTCCAGCTCTCTTCTCATAACACGCCCAAAGATAGTCCACTGCTTCATTCTAGCATGAGGAACAAGCTTTCTTTGTGATTTGGCCTCTCTTAGGACATCCTCATTACTCTTTTTAGCTGTCTATGGTCTTTTTAATATTCTTCAGTAAAACCACATCTGTGGCCTCTAGTGCTTTCCTATTTGTTTACTAATTGTCCATGACTCACTTCAGTATGTCAGGATTGGCTCTATGTAGCACTCTCTTGCCGTCCTTTCATTTCGCCTCTATCTTCTCCACATGTTATTTTGTCTCCTACCTCTCCTACCCTGGAACAAGCTTTCTTTGTGATTTGGCCTCTCTTAGGACATCCTCATTACTCTTTTTAGCTGTCTATGGTCTTTTTAATATTCTTCAGTAAAACCACGTCTGTAGCCTCTAGTGCTTTCCTATTTGTTTACTAATTGTCCATGACTCACTTCAGTATGTCAGGATTGGCTCTATGTAGCACTCTCTTGCAGTCCTTTCATTTCGCCTCCATTTATCTTCTCCACATGATTTTTTGTCTCCTACTCTGGAGATTCCACAACATAGGACTGCCTTGTAATGCTAACAACAGGTTTCCTCAATGTGTGTTTCATCAAGAGCCTTTGCCCTCTTCTCATCTCTTGTTCCACCGGAACTCTTCAAGGTCTTGCTATCAGTTCTACATTGTTGATCTTGTCATATCGATATACTTATCTCACTGGCTGATTAAACAAATTGATAAGATGATTCCCACTTTGGCAAACTTCTTCTTCCTACACTCTCAGGTGTCTACTTGAGTGTTTTCAAAGAAAGCAGTAGTCAGTTTGAGGCTATTAGAAATTCAGTAGAGCTTTTCCACGATTGGTATTGGTGTCGGCCACATGCGCTTTCTCTGTTCAGCATATGTTGGGCAACTTTGAAGCAGATGTTCAGCAGTTGTAAGCAACCAAGATTATCTCTAATATTTTGTTTCAATCACCAGATCATTTCTACATTTAAAAATAATTAATTATTTTTCTTGTGTTTGCCATGTCTTTTGTTATTTTCTCACGGCCTTTCTACATTTCTCCTCTGTTTCCTGTTTTTGACTGCGGATGACAAAGTGTAACTTTAAAATGTCTCAAGTTTTTGATGAATCGTTCATTTGTAAAACTGACCAAAAATACCATAAAAATTTATTTTTTTTAAATTTTTATTTCCAGTTTTACAGCGGCCACCTTTATTAGGTATATATATATATATACAAACTGTTACAATTTTTAATCACATATCACAATGTCTTTCGACCAATTAATCATCATCATCAAACTTCAGCTACCCAAGGAGCACAGGTCATCAACACATGTAAGCCAAGTCCTCCTGTCTCGTGCCATCACCTCAAGGTCTTTCCATGTCTTTCTCATTGTTATGAGTAAAATTCATAACGAATATGTGTGAAGTATCTTTAGCTCGACAGAGCTTCATTTCTTATATTTTATTACGGATTGTCTCACAATAAACGGAAATGACGTCATACCGGAAAAGAACTGTAGCAGACGCCAATTTAGCAGAAGTGGGGTTTTATCGTCTGCAAGAGAGAGATGCCGATTGTGTTTTAATGTGAGAGGTCCCATATGTGTTTGCTCCTGCAGTCTACTGTGTTTTACCTGAATTTTATCATCACTAGGGCACCAATATACTCTGTTGAGGTGTTCGTAGCTTCTTTGAATGTCAGGAAGTACTTTTCATTATTGTGTCGAATGTATCAAATATATTAAACTGCTGAGAATGCAAGGACAGCGTCTTTATAGCAGAACGGACTGCCTTACAACATTATGAAGACTGCATATTACTGCCTTTGCCATTGGGCGTGAAAATATTGATATAATTGATGGAGCTATGTAACTGTACATGAATAAAGTGTATCTTGTGAACGTTGAAGAGGAGTTTCGCTTACATTGGAATTAACGTTGATACGTGTCTGTCGACATACCCCTATTTGTGTATTTGGCCACGGACATTGTTCCGATTATATATGTTACTATAACTGATGGACAGCACGCATCACTCATCATTTTCACTTCTGTCTCCAGTTCTCTTCTCCATGGGTTTTTTGGTTTACCTTCGATTCTTTTACCCAGGGGATTCCAGAACAAGGACTGCCCTGTAATGCTGTCAACAGACTTCCTCAATGTGTGTCCTATCTGTTGCCAGCATCTTCTTCTCATCTCTTGTTCCACTGGCACTTGTCAATTTATTGATTTTTGCAATTTTGGATTTATGTTCAGAAATGAGAGCCATAATTTGATGGTGCTAACTTTTAAATTCGATCTTACAGTTTATTTTCATGACTGCTGGATTTTAACACCTACTGGCTTATCAGGGGAAGCAAAAACATTACTGTAGATGTGGAACTGGTCACAAGAACCAGAAAAGCGCCACTGGAACAAGAGATGAGAAGAAGATGTTGGAAATGAATAGGACACACACTGAGAAAAACCTAATGAAAGCATTACATGACAGTCCTTGTTCTGAAATCCCCAGGATAAGAGAGGCAGAGGAAGATCAAAGAACACATGGAAAAAGAGAACTGGAGTCAAACATGAAAAAGACATGGAAAGACCTTGAGCAGACGGCACAGGACAGGAAGGACTTGGCGTATGCTTCTTTGTAGGTGGGGAACTGGAAAGTGAAAGAAGAAGGATAGTTTGGCTTGCCTACAAAACTAGATACAAGAAATAAGTGAATACTCAGTAACACAAACATAAGAACTCTATCCATTAGGTTTGGTTTGGTTTGGTTGGTTTGCTTTAAAGGACCATCTTCATTGCACACGGACAACTCCATCAGTGCTCAATCTCCTCCCTTAGATCACACAAGGAGGGTCTCATCATACTGTACGAGCTCCGAAGCACCGGCGAGAATCCCAATGTGTGTATACAGGAATCACACATTCTATAAATATTTTTAGTGGGTAGGTTTTTTTTTTTTTTAAATTTTGCCAGGGCAGCGGCCGGTACTCTATCCATTAAATTAGCACTAATAGACTTCAGCACAATTCATTGACATTTATAATTAAATGAATCCTTATAAAACAAAACTTCTTCTTCTTCTTCTTCCATCCTTAGCCATCAACCGGCAAAGCAGTATGTGGCCAGTACGCCTAGTGGCGTCTTAGGGCAACAACAAATTGATCAATCTATCGCTGTTTCCACCACGCCTAGTGGCGTCTTTGTGGAACCAAACAATCTATCATCGTTTCCGTAATCAGATTGGTTGGCAAGCAGGTGATCAGCCCACTGTGCGAAGTTTTTACGGGATGGGGTAAACAGCCCCATGCCCATACCCTCCTTAGTCGCTTTTTACGACATGCGTGGTAGGGTGCAGTGTTACTATTCTTTGCTCCCCTTTCGGGCCCCGGTAACACACGGGTGAATAAAACAAAACAATGGTCCCAAAATAAAGGCAATCTGAAGTAAGCTGAAATAAACTATACTTTGAACAAATTTAAACTTCTGTGATATCGTTTGAGCTATAATAATGATTTAAAAACAGTAAGCTTCTCTTTGCATAGAGAGTTAGTCTGCTTTGACAATAAAAGTAA
Organism: Oreohelix idahoensis; assembly: GCA_024509875.1. Classification (NCBI taxonomy): domain Eukaryota; kingdom Metazoa; phylum Mollusca; class Gastropoda; order Stylommatophora; family Oreohelicidae; genus Oreohelix; species Oreohelix idahoensis. Next base: position 13,834 of record JAMPIV010001205.1, read on the forward strand.
CTATATTGGCAGCACTAGTCCATAACTGTAGGAACTAACAAGTTAAAAAAGTGACAGAAACCTGAAAGAACCATGAGACGTTGCTCTCCGGGTAGCTTTTGATGCTACAGTTAATTCTAACTGATTTAGATTTCAATACGGTGATTGCACCATCTGGCAAGTTGTCATTGGCTGATGAAGCTTGAAGTGTTACATTGGGTTTTCCTGCAGAAAGAAAGGAGTCAGTTTTAAAATTTGTGAACCATCTCCATAAACCTAGTTGACATATGTGAACCATCTCCATAAACCTAGTTGACATATGTGAACCATCTCCATAAACCTAGTTGACATATGTGAACCATCTCCATAAACCTAGTTGACATATGTGAACCATCTCCATAAACCTAGTTGACATATGTGAACCATCTCCATAAACCTAGTTGACATATGTGAACCATCTCCATAAACCTAGTTGACATATGTGAACCATCTCCATAAACCTAGTTGACATATGTGAACCATCTCCATAAACCTAGTTGACATATGTGAACCATCTCCCTAAACCTTGTTGACATATGTGAACCATCTACATAAACCTAGTTGACATACGTGAACCATCTCCATAAACCTAGTTGACATATGTGAACCATCTCCATAAACCTAGTTGACATGTGAACTATCTCCATAAACCTAGTTGACATATGTGAACCATCTCCATAAACCTAGTTGACATATGTGAACCATCTCCCTAAACCTTGTTGACATATGTGAACCATCTACATAAACCTAGTTGACATATGTGAACCATCTCCATAAACCTAGTTGACATACATGAACCATCTCCATAAACCTAGTTGACATACATGAACCATCTCCATAAACCTAGTTGACATATGTGAACCATCTCCATAAACCTAGTTGTCATGTGAACCATCTCTATAAACCTAGTTGACATATGTGAACCATCTCCATAAACCTAGTTGACATGTGAACCATCTCCATAAACCTAGCTGACATGTGAACCATCTCCATAAACCTAGTTGACATATGTGAACCATTATCATCTTCATCACCTTTCAGCTCCCCAAGGAGCATAGGCAACATACATATGCCAAGTCCTTCCTGTCCCGTGCCATCAGCTCAAGGTCTTTCTGTGTTTTCTTCATGCTCTTCACATTTGTCTCCAGTTCTCTTCTCTATGTGTTCATTGGTTCCCTCTGCCTCTCTTACTCTGTGGATTCCAGAAATAGAACTGCCTGGTAATGGTATCAACAGGTTTCTTCAATGTGTGCCCTATCCATATCCAAAGGAAGTAGCAGTCGATTATTAAATCTAGTTTCCCCCTTCCCCAGACAGAAAGGGGTAATTAACTATGTTTTTGTTTATACATCTCATAAGAAAATTACACAATCTGTACATTTTCTATTGACAGTATCGTTTGTACGTATGTTTCCATGTTTACTGTGTTTATTACTAGAGTTACTTGCCCGTGTTGTGCCAACTTCTTCTTCCCTCTCTGGTTCTCAAAGACGGTTGATTAAACAAACGCGTTGTTACATCTAGTGTATTTCGGCTTATGATTATACTTCATTACGCAAGGCTGCTGTGTGACACACAGCCAAGTCTCATGTCGTCTGCCAACATTCACTTAACAGAATAGCAATGCTGAACATTTTCATTTACCCTATATTTAATAACTGGCCAGGACGGATAATAAATAAGATGTGATGCTACTTTTCGCATATCAGTCTTCTTCTTCTTTGATCCTTAGCCGCTGACCGTCAAAGCAGTCAGTGGCCATCACGCCTAGTGGCGTCTTGTAGGGCAACAACAAATTGATTCCACTTTGCTCGGTCGCATATCAGCAATTGTACATATTGTTTGAACTTGAAAACACCATATATCCTAATTATAACACTTCATGAGTTGAATGAGATATTTCTCATCATCAAAACAGTATGCCATAAATAAACAGTGAAAATGAATATGCTATCTAAAATAACAGGCCCTTTACACAGGTCCGTAACCCAGAATTCGAAATGCTTGGGGACGGCCGCGTTTCAGATATCAGATTTTTCTGGTTTTCAGATTTCACCCAAAGTAGTCCATAAATTGCCCAAAGTAGCCCAAGTTGCCAGAATAATTGGTTCGAAAATTGCATAAACGTTGGCTAAAAAATCTTTTGATTTTCGGAATATTTCGGTTTTTGGATTCTTGGTTACAGACCTTTATCCTAATTAAAACACATCAGAGGTTGAACAAGATATTTTTCTGCCTATATTAAGAAAAAATAATGAAGTGGATTGAGAAACCATAACAAGTGTGAATGAAGTGCGAAACCCAGTTTACCTGTCCTGACAAAGAGAGAAACATACTATGAAGCACACGTCTTCAACAAACTCATGCTGAGCCCTCCTAACTTGTGCAATAAGGTCAAGGTCCTTCAATGTCATCCCCACCCCTTTCATTTCTGCCTCCAGCTCTCTTTTCCATGAGTTTTTCAGTCACTCTCTGACATTGAAGATTCCAGAAAGAGGGCTGCCTGGCAATGCCATCACTAAGATCTCCTCAATGAGTGTCCCACACACCACCAGCTACATTCTTCTCACCTCTTGTTCCACTGGCACTTATCTGGTTCTTGTCATCAGTTCCACATTGGTGGTGATGTTGTATCACTTAAATCCTTCTGTTCTATGCAAGCATAAGGACCATCATAGTCTCCTGAATTTATCAAATATTTGTATTTTCCTGATTCATGTACAAACTTAGGTTCTTGAGGCTGGCCATTTGTAAAGAGTAAGTGATCATCTATCCCGGTTAAATAATATAAATTTCGTTTTCCATGATTTACTCCTTTTTACCAGGTCTGTGTTTTTTTCATTGTTTTTTCATTGTTTTTAAAACTAAAAACCAGATTATGTTTACTTCTACTTTTATTACATTGGCCTCTCCTCTTAAACTTCTGATAATTTTTTTTCTTTGCTAGATTGCAGAGTCACCGAGGACAGAAATGTACCTGATTTAAAACCTGCTATAGCAGGAAATGAAAAATCTGACAGGCAAACAAATCCCCCATACATTAAATTGTCTGCTTCAAAGATACCCAATATATGTTGAACAGAGAAAGTACATATGGCTGACATCAGCACCATTCGTGGAAAAGTTCTACGCAGATACAAATAGCCTCAAACTGATTACTGCTTTCTTTGAAAACATTCAAGTGGATGTCAGACAGTGGATGAAGAATAAGAATAATAATATTGTCTTTGGGAAATGTCTGTAACCACCAATGAAACTGTCCCACCAGCTTTTTGAGAAAATGAGGAAAAGTTGACCACTGCACTGTGAAAACTAAATTGAACACCTGTTTAAAGAATGCACTAGCATTTCAATCTTTTCATGGAGCATTTTTTGGTAAATATGGAAATGGTGCGCAATGCCCCATGAAAGCATGATGGTACACCCATTAAAAGAACACACATGCCGTTTACTTTTTTCCCATGATGCATTGACCATAAGTCATGATGTTTGAAATGGACAGGAATAAAATGACAACTAGAAAATTAGCGTTGATATCAGGACATGCACAACGTAATTATTTTCCGGCACGTTTTGCTGGGTTACTTGCTCGTATATAATATAACGTCTTACCCGAGACATAAAAGGTTATATTAGCGGTAGCAGTTATGGTCATGTTGTTCATCTGTGTCACTGCTTTTGCTGTGTACACCCCACTGTTCTCTATCCTGGGGGTTGTGATAACCAGCCTCGCATATGTTTCCGTCTGTGTGTCATGGTAAAGTCTTCAGAATAAAAAAAAATAAATAAAATTTTTAACTTGTATCTCTGGCCCACAAATAATAACACTTACAATTAAAACACATGCATGGAGGCATATCTGGAGTCATCCTTATATGACCACCAGCTAAGCATAGTGCTATAGTATACCTATGTGTATGTGAGGCTAATTACAGCCTCACTGACTCTTGAAATCATCCACACACTTCCAAGGATTCCCCCAGTGGTAAAATGTGCTGAGAATCCAACATTGTACACTAAGCCAGGAAGAGTCACTTGAGCACCAGACGTAACTCTGACTTTTACCTGGTTGGTTGCATGCAGGAGGATCTCCCTGTGGACCTGATAGGTGAGGAAAGCTTAGAAGTGGCCCTGTGTAGGATGTGACAATTCCTTTGGAGAGCCCAGGACCAGAGAATAGTATTTTATTAGAAGAGCCCCTTTGGATGGTAGGGAATGCACAGTATGCCACGCACTCTTCCTTCTAGCTTTGGACAAGATGTAATGAGCCTTTAAATGCAAGCCAAGCTGGAGAAACTGGAGCTCATGACTTCAACTCAATATGTTTCAGAATGGCAGAAAAGCCGCAGGAAAAGCCTAGATCTACAGCACAGATAAAACCAAGGAGTTGTTAAACTTGATGTTGGCTGCAAAACATTGATAAGCTCAGCAGCCCTAGTTAAACAACAACAATGAAAACACTGTTCTAAATCCTTCACTTATTAAACAGTGAAAAGTCAGTCAACACCATTTTCCTTTTCACTTCTTACGGAGCATGGCGCCACCATTGTTGCTGGTTCCCTATCCAGAAGCCTGTACCAAGCATTCACATGCTCTAGAAGATGTGGCCTCTGTAGCAGTTTGTTTCACACAATGGGGTTGCCCGCCTCATGCACAACCTTACATTAATCATCTTGTATGACATGCCTGATGAAGCAGTAAGCCTATTCTTTCATGTCTTATCTCAATGTGTGTCCCACCCAACTCCAAACTTGTCTTATCCCTTATTCTGCTGAGTGCAGCGGTAGCTCAGTGGTTAGTGCTCTGGCTTCCTAGCTCAGTTCGATCCCCAGTTGAGGTGGGATTTTTTTAGACCGCAAACGGTTCCTGGGTCGACCCAGCCTCATGAATTGGGTACCAGAGCAACTCTGGGAAGGTCAAGGTGGCTGGTGTGATGCTGACCACATCACTCCTAGTGTGCTGATGGTTAAGAATATATGGGCCTATTCCCAATATGCCCCAATGGGCATGTAACGGTATCCTTATTCTGCTGGTACTTGTCTGGTTTGTATCATCAGCTCCACCCACAGTTTGTAATCTTGTCATGCCCCTTCTAGTATCATCAGCTCCACCCACATCTTGTCATGCCACTTCTAGTATCATCAGCTCCACCCACATCTTGTCATGCCCCTTCTAGTATCATCAGCTCCACCCACATCTTGTCATGCCCCTTCTAGTATCATCAGCTCCACCCACATCTTGTCATGCCACTTCTAGTATCATCAGCTCCACCCACATCTTGTCATGCCACTTCTAGTATCATCAGCTCCACCCACATCTTGTCATGCCACTTCTAGTATCATCAGCTCCACCCACATCTTGTCATGCCCCTTCTAGTATCATCAGCTCCACCCACATCTTGTCATGCCACTTCTAGTATCATCAGCTCAACCCACATCTTGTCATGCCACTTCTAGTATCATCAGCTCCACCCACATCTTGTCATGCCCCTTCTAGTATCATCAGCTCCACCCACATCTTGTCATGCCACTTCTAGTATCATCAGCTCCACCCACATCTTGTCATGCCACTTCTAGTATCATCAGCTCCACCCACATCTTGTCATGCCACTTCTAGTATCATCAGCTCCACCCACATCTTGTCATGCCACTTCTAGTATCATCAGCTCCACCCACATCTTGTCATGCCACTTCTAGTATCATCAGCTCCACCCACATCTTGTCATGCCACTTCTAGTATCATCAGCTCCACCCACATCTTGTCATGCCACTTCTAGTATCATCAGCTCCACCCACATCTTGTCATGCCACTTCTAGTATCATCAGCTCCACCCACATCTTGTCATGCCACTTCTAGTATCATCAGCTCCACCCACATCTTGTCATGCCACTTCTAGTATCATCAGCTCCACCCACATCTTGTCATGCCACTTCAATCCTTCTGTTCTAAGCAAGCACCTATTTGTATTTACAGCCTGACATTTACAGAACACATACAAGGGAAAAAAAAAAAAAAGCAACTAACTCGCTGAAAGTGTCGATCTTCTCTCCATCAAAATACCACTCAATTAATGGTGTAGGGACAGCTAGAATATCCACCTCTACCATACTGGCATGTCGAAGTTCCCAGACGTGTACAGGGTCACGTACTGGAGTTAAACGGATAAAGGGCTTTTCTGGGAAAATAAAATAAGCAATATTTCTTGAGTTTAAATAATAACAAATGTTATTTTTAATAAATGGAAAATGCTGTTCAATGACATAGGATGTACTTATATTTTAATGATATTTTTGTTCATGCAGACGTAGCTAGACTTGAAAAATATTGCTACATTACAATAATTTATATGCTCAGAGCTTCCTTCTTGGGTGAGCAATCTACGCTAGGGTTACCATAAATCCAGATTTGTCCAGCTTTTCACGATCGAACTGTGCATCTAGCCGGATTTTTTTTTAAATGTTGAAATATCCAGCTTTTGGCGATTTTAATAAATTACATGAAAGATGCTATCTCGAACATTCCACATTTGAATTTCAGTTCTGACTCCACATAGTTGAGCAAATTGTCAACACTCCCGTAATCTCTCACGTTGTTTGTTGGACAGTTTAAGTTGATTATCTAGGGAACTAAGTAGATTATCTAGGGAATTAATAATTCCCAGTAATAAGAAAGTTCTCAGACTACAGCTGGGAAAAGGCTATTTCAGAATAGAAGAACCTTACTGTGGAGGATGTCTTCAAGATAATAATATAAAGCATTTCTTGTTAAAATGTAAGAGGTATGAATAAATGAGAATACCAATATTAGATTATTTGCAGGCATCAAATTTACCTATAAATATAGAAGAGGTGTTAAGAATAGACCGACCTAGGGAAATGCATAATATAGTTAAACAGTATTTAACAAGAACAAAATTTAATATATAGTTTTTTTTTTTTTTTTTTTTGTTTTTTTTTTTTTTTTTTTTTTTTTTTTTTTTTTTTTTTTTTGCGTACGCCCGCTAATACTCGAGGCGAAATCTCAGGTTATTATTTATGTCTAACCTGACATTGATTTTACGTGAGTATCCCTTTATTTCTTGTACAGAGACAGGTGTCCCTCGCCATTCAGGCAAATACTCGCCGATTTCGGAGGTACCCATTGCAGCTGGGTCGGCTCAGGAGCCGCCAGTCCCTGGTCGACGACACTCCTTCAAATGTGCTCGCCAGGTCTCGAGTTAATCCAGTCCAAATCCCGGTCGACGAAAAATCCTCAAATGCCGTCGCCCGGGTTTGATCCTGTATCACCCGGTCGCCAGAGCGGTGTTGTAACCACTACGCTAGCGCGGCTCCCTAATATATAGTAATAATCAAAGTAACAAAATGACAATGTTTATTCACAGATGAATTGAAAACAAAGCATGTTTTGCCCGTGGCCATCAAGATTCAGAAGCTAAATGTTCATGTACGGAGGTGACACATTTGTGCCAGTAACAAATAAAGGAGTTGCTGATAAAAAAAACAAAACCAAAAATACACAAGCAAACATAAAAAACAGAAATGCCACAAGAAAGCACTTGCATGTAAAAATGCGCAATCAAAACTGACATTTTTTTTTAAACAAAAGAAACAAGCAGAGAAAAGAATGAAGTTGCTGTTACAGAAGGCCCTTTTGCTTATCATAATGTGAAACATCATAATACTTTCAAATCGGTGGGTTGTACTTCAAAACGCTGTCATAGAGTCAGAAATGGCTGACAGATTGGCAGGTGCCAGAACAAAATCTGTCACTAATTGTCATTTCTGTGACGGCAAAGCACTCGATGGATACATTTTTTTTTAAAGACTGGAAGAATACAGCATTGCTTCTTATGACAACAAACACAGTTCAAGCAATATGTTTGAAATAATCATTCAGTACTTTGACTGGAAAGTTGGGGATTTATCACACAAATTACTTTTGAAGAAAGAAAAAAAACAGGAAAGCTATAATTACGGCAAAAAAAACAACAAAAAAAAAAACAAACAAACAATAAATAAAAATAGAAGTTTCGGAAAAGATGAAATGAAATGATTTTACAAAATACATAGGGCTAAGTGAAAATGGCATGGAAAAACCCAAAAAAACACTATATTGATAGACAAAAATTAGATTGAAAAACATGCAGAGGATGACGAAAGGCAGACTACACTGGGCATGGCAATGAAAATGGTAAAAAAAAAAACAAGAGTTCTTTAACAACATATGGACTGAAAAATGTGTATAAACATGATCACATAGCCAACTGGTATGGTAATTCATGACGATGTGAACACAGTACAGTTGGTCCATTACCATATACGTTAATGGTCACAGAAGCGTTCTCATATGTCTCTAAATCCAGTGTGGTGTTGCAAGTGTACACGCCTGAATCACTCACTTGCACGTTTCTCACTTTCATATTGTGAGTGATTCTGTCATAGCCTTTAGTGTTCACTCGCAATGGAGCACTTTCATTAAAGCGATCTGACTTCTGTAACAGAAAATAGACAAATGAAATTGAATCAGTTCTAACGTGTGATCCACTTGCTGCGCAACCCCGGTTTTGTGAAATATCCATGCAGAGTGGGAATATAGCAAAATAATATATATATTAGATATAATAATAATAATAGCCCCTTCAGTCATAACTGACAATGGGAATGTGACCCTGAGGTGATAGCCCTCAGCTGCTTATTTTCCTGGTGTTCCTTTTGACATTTTCTTCTCTCTTCTGCTTGCTGTGAGAACTTCTTTTCGCCCAATCTGAGGTGGTGCTGTAGATAGCATCGCCATGTCGTATTTTGGTCTGTATTACAACACATCAAATTAACCGCTCGAAAATATCGAAGATAAACAGTACAATTATAACAGCCAATAGAATCGCTCCTTTTTCTGTTAGGTATAGGAAACCTTTTTACGCTTGATAGAGGGGCCTATTTTGTGTATTTGACAGAACAAAGATATTTTATTTCTTAATAACTAAAGATTTGTAAACAGAAAGGAATAACTAAATTTATAGCGGGGATATTACTTAAGAGGTTGGTGCAAAGACTTCCTCATGATAATACTTTATTGTAAGAGTAAAATCAGTTTTAGTGATAGTTTTTTTTCTCTTCAGGGTAGTCCCCAATTTAGTTAGTTAAAGTATGCACAGATTTAAAGGTACTGGGCTAACTAAAATATTAATAGCTAGAATGATAGAGATCAATTCCTAGCCTTATTAGAACGTTAAATAATTAAAATCGGCCCAAAAATAAGTAAAATAATAAATATTTAAACTTAGTCACATTGAACGATAAGGCTGAAAAACGGGCAGGGTGAAAATTCTTAACGCCAGTTTTTTACTGTGTCTCGATTGGTTGAACACGGCGTTATATAAGGCCTTGAACTTGGTCGGATTCTTGCCACTACTAATTTTGAATCATAAGCGATACTAGGAAGAGAGCAAATGTAAACTGTCAATATTTTGCTGCCTGTATCTGAAGCAGACCTAAAGAACCATTGAAAGCCTGTATCAGCTTATGTATTTTACCTGAGGGTAAGCGACATATAAAAATATTTGTATATATTCATGTTATTTGCCTGTAGTTATCCACTTATGTGTTCGCTGATGTGTTAGAAGGAAAAAATAGGCCAAATGTGTAACGGACTTCCTTACCAACGTGTGTAGTTTTAAAGACGACAGGCCAGAAATGGAAACAGTGTAGGATATTTGCAAATTAGGGTAAAAGTGCGACTATAAGTCTAGTAGAGTATATGCAGGAGTATTTCATACTGGAACGACACAAGGTTCACGAACATAAGATAGGATGACAGGATGTGATAACATGATGTAATCAAGATGTACTTACTATTTTGTACTTAACCTGATTATAGTATGGAAGCAAATCATGGACGAATGGATCTAACATACGGTGTATTAAGGAAATGAGTAATCAAATTGAACTGGCTGTGAAGTATTGAGGTAACTGTCCTGTGACTGATGTAATGTTTGTACGTGATATTGTCTGTATGTAGGGAAAAACTACTGGACCCTACAAGTTTTGCGTATGTCTTTTCATTCCAGGTTTTGTCCTGGTAATATTTCAAGTTCATGAGACATCCACTTGAGGGGAGCTATGGTGGTGTACTGTTCTTCAGATAAATAGAAAGAAAGCCACGTTTCCCAGCCTGGAGTTCATATTCTGTGCGAACCCAGCCAGGATTGGAGGTGTCTCAGACTTCAATCAAGATAAGTGGATACATAGATCCACTGTTCAGATGATCCAGCAACAATAAAAATAACTAAAAGAGAGAAACTAAAAATATTAAAGACTTAAAGTAAAAACTCTTATAATAGACTTGTTCGAGACTTTAACATTATAACATGATGATTCACGGAGGACCATATTCAACTCCTATTACATTACCAGCCAGGGACGTTGATATCAAGATTGTGAACGAGTAAATGAACTGTAATTGCTTATATAAATAAATATAAACGCATATTATTGCCTTTTATGGAGAACATTCCATATTATTTATTTCATTTTGTAAATACCTTATAACATGATTTTAAGTTTCCTAACCAAAAGAAAACAGGTTAGGAACAATAAATTGTAAATACTATTATTCAGTCTTGCTTAATTATTCTAATTAAGTCAATGTTCTGTTTGATAGATATTACATGTTAATAATTAAGTACCCCTAGATAATTAGCCATACAAAAACAAATATATAACCATTATTCACTGTGAGATCTTGAGAGGTAGCAGTTAGATCTTCAGTACCCAACACTATCATCATACCTGAAGGTTTACATAGCTTGACCCCACTTTGATGTCGATACACCCTTACTCTTTTCAGAGAAGGGGGTATTTCTTATAAGACCAGTCTCTTATCTGGCACTATCCTGGTATCATCTGATACACCTTTGTGTCCAGGAAAGTCTTTATTTTAATAACATCTGAACCTCTCGCGACAGCCACTTGGTGTGATTGGCAGCTTCATCCTCCCAGGTTGCTGGATATATGTCCAGTGCCCTCATGTCTCTCTTGCACACATCTTTGAATCTCAGCTGTGGTCGCCTCAATGTTCTTTTCAATCTGCCAGTTGTCCGTAGAAGATATCTTTTAGGATCCGACTATCTTCCATGCAGCAGACATGGCCAAGCTAGCATAGTCTGAGCTGTCTAAGCAGTGTATACATGCTTTGAAGGCTAGCATGTGACAACACCTTGACATTCGTCACTTTGTCTTTCCACGAAATAGTGTGGATGTGGCATAGACACCGTAAATGGAAGGCATTGAGCCATCTTTCTTGCTTAGCATAGGTTTTCCATGTCTCGCTGCCATATAGAAGTGTGCTGGTGATGCAGGCATTATATACCGCAGCTATAGTAGATATGATGCCTTACCTAATGAGAAGCAAACCCCATTAGAGAAGATGTTGAAAATGTCCACCTCCGGCTACCAGGCATATTTGTACATGATGCTCCAAACTGGAGAAACCCTGCTGAATCATGTCACTGGAAACTGCTACAACCTCAATCTGATGTTCTCTTTGAGCTGCTCTATTTTCAAAGAAATGACGCACTTGCGTGGTGGCTGGCCTTCAAATTTGTCCATGAAATGCTTCTGATTTTCCTTGAAGGAATTTGACACCCAAATGCGTGAACAATGAACATATGCACGGTCATCATATACTGCTCCATCTTTTGACGCCACTCCTGGGTGCCTGCACAATGAGAGATAAACAAACTGCGCATGTGCCCTTCTGGTGCCAGCCAGCCTGCCCATCTGCAGTGTTGCCAATGTCAATGCTTATTTCTCACAAGGTAAGGAATAACTATAAAAGTGCTTTCATACATGCCACACCTCAGAGATGAAAAACCTGTACAAAAAATTAAAAAAACCTGTACAAAGACCCGCAAAACCTGTACAAAGACCCGCAAAACCTGTACAAAGACTGAAAAACGTAACAAGAGTTTATTCATGTAAAAGTATATTCAATTAGATGGTTCTGCACCATCATAGTGACATGCGGCCTTTGCCTTTTTAAGCATGTCTTCACTTGCTTTAAAACCTAAACAACAAGAGTTAGAATTTATTTTGCATTGTAGAAATGCTGTGACTGTATCATCATTTAGTCTATTTCTGCAGTCCGTGTGAATCTTTTTCATCATAGAGAAAGACCTCTCACAGTCAGCATTGCTGTGAGGCAATGTCAATAAGCGTTTCACTATGACTGCCAGACTGGGAAATCGTGTACGACCAGTGCTAGTTTTCAGGTTGATTATGTCAAGCCAGTACCTAGAAAAGCTTCTTTTTTGTCCAGCGTCAAATCTTGAAATACATTCATCAGGCAGCAAACAATAATCTTCAAATTCATCCTTTAACACCTCTTGGTCTAAATGTGGTGCAAAAGTGTTGGCCAGCTTACAGATTGCTGTATATTGAACTGTGTCTTTAAAGGCTGGATCAAGAATTTTGATATCCTTAAGGACTTCATTCTCAAATGGAAATTTATCCAATATCTTTTTCACAACAGCAACATAAAAGTTCCTCACATCTCTGAAAAATGAATTTCTCACTTGAGAACTTATATCTAACTCTTCCAGTAATGTCCTGTTGGACAGACCAACAGCAAGTGTATGGTCATCATGCTGTAGATCACGTTCAGCATACTTTAACAATCTTATATCTTTCACCTCTTTTACATATTTCATCTCTACAAATTTGACAATAAATTTTCGTAGCAGACGATCCATTTCATCCATCATACCACCTATTTGGGACTCATCTGTCTGAAACAATTTGTTAAATTCAGTCAACAGAGGTAGCACAAATTGGAGAAAACGTAGTCATCTGGGTCAGTGGTGATTTTAGTAACTGATGAATGTTTTTGACACGGCATGGTTTTTCCATATCGTCGTGGCTCTCGAAGTATGAAGATAGAGCAGAATATTGATTTAAAATTCTGTCCACTACTTTCTGCAAAGAAAGCCAGCGAGTCTGGCAGTGCTTTAGTATGTCTAGTGCATCCACTCCTGTAAACAGTTGAAACTCTCTGTATGATTTTTTCCGTTTTGAGCTATGCTCAAAATGATAGAAGATATCTATCAAAAGGTCATCAACAGGAATAGTCAGCTGCTTTATACCCTCCTTGGCACAAAGATTTGCAAGGTGGCAAATACACCCTATACTAAACACATCAGGGTTCTTGCTCTTGATTCGCGTTAGTACAGAGTTTGATTTGCCAACCATTACATTGCAGTTGTCACTTGCAAAACCTATACAGTTAATCCATGGGATTTGTAAGTCGCTGAACACAGCATCAATATCACTGAAAATAGCTTCACTGGTTCCACCAGTACCGACCGGCATGCCCAGCAACCTGGTTCTAGGTCCTATGCCATCTTCAAATACCCTCACCATTATAGCTAAACGCTTGTCAGTTTTTCTATCATTTGACTCATCGATCATCAAGGAGAAAGGTGTCTTCCTGCATAATTTGATGACTGGCTCCGTTGCAGATGGAGCCAAGCAGTTTTTAATAATGGCTGTTGTTTTGGTTCGCTTGCATTTGAAACGTTTGGCAATAGCACTGTCCGGAAACATCTCAGCTGATAAGTCTGAAAAATGGTCAGCTATAGAAGCAGCTATGTTGTGTTGAGCAATAAAATTTGCAAATAAAACTTCAGCCCTCGTTATTTTATCATCTTCTTGTTGAGGCTGAGTAAAGAAGGCCTTGATAGAACTTCCGTTCTTCAGCTGATAGTTCCTTTCATGCAGTTTTGTTTTGAAATGCTCCCTCACATCGTGTAAGCCAGATGCCATCACTTTAATATCTCTATTGCATATTCTACAGTATGCATGTGAAGAGCCTAATTTGGATGTCTCAATAATCCCAGGGAATGTAGTTGTCCAGTCAGATTGAAACTTCCCACGACGTTGATCTTCTTCTAACCTCCTTTTTTTAAAGTTAGGCTCAGCCATGCTGTTAGATGGATGCAATATTTCCTGCTAGACAGAAAAAAAAAATATTAATGTGAAAAAGTAAATACAAATATTAATAATCAATTTGAAAAATATAATTATTTGTAATTTTAATATTATATAATGAAATAGAATCTTGGAAAAAAATTAATACAATTTATGGTTGAAATGAAGAACAGTTGCTGTGTTTTCTATAGTGCCTTATAAAAGTACAGGCCTAAAGAGATCGGCGACCGTCATTACGTTATTAGGCTACCCATAATTTGTAGGCTATTGTATTATTTTTCAAATTTACATTTCTTACGCACTTTCTACAAGTTTTAGTGAAATCAAATAATATGTAGTGGTATCAGCCTTTTTTTTTTTACCAGCCGTAAATAATCAATTATGCTAAACCTTAGGGGAAAAGAAAGCATAGGCCTAAGTTATCTGACAGTTAAATCTAACTTCATCTAAACAATGTTATTGTAATATTTTTTTTAAAAATGAATTACTTACCAATACTAAACTGGAAATTAATCCTAAACAATAGGCTCGACTCAAAAAAGATTTCAGTGCTGCGTAATCGTTCAAATAATCAGTAACCTCGCGCTAGCTTTAGCGAAAAATTGTGAATGAACACGCCACGCACATCCCGCGGCAATTGAAAAATAGGCAGCTTGATTTTCATTGGTTATTTTTTTTTTTATCCACTTGGCTTAAAATCTCGCCGAATCTCATGACGCAAATTGTGTAGTGGCACAAGATTTATATGTATATTTAATAATTAGGCGAAAAAACCCGTACAGACCCGTGTACGGCCCGTACACATCTGAAAACGCAAACACCCCGTACAGATTATGGGTAAACCTTTAAGTGTGGCACGTATGTGCTTTGCTTTCATTTATGTGCAATTAACAAACATATTTCATGAAAACATGGTTTGTGCAGCAAGTGGATCCCAATGTACCTCTGTTTTTTTTTTAAGATTGGCAAACCTCTAGTAATACCAGTTATAGTGAAACAAATGTAAAAGTAATTTTATTAACTTTGTTCAGACATATATAAACAAGAGATGTCATTTTCCATACTTCCCCCCATATAATCAATCAATACCCTTTAGCTCCCCAAGGAGCATAGGCCTTCAACAAACACATGCCAAGTACTCCTGTCCCATGCCATCTGCTCAAGTTCTTTCCATTTTTTCCTTATCATTTTTCTCAATAGACCAGCTCCAACTAATCCCCCAGACATCCAGCCAGCAGAAGAGGAGCTACAAATCAGCTGTGAACGACCAGGTACAGAAGAAATAAAGAAATCCATAAAGGTTCTGAAAGATGGAAAAGCAGCTGGTCCAGATTGCATTCCAGCAGAGGCCTTAAAAACAGATATTGATACCTCTACAGAGATATTATACAAACTACTTGGCAGTCTGGAAGAGAGAGGAAATACCAGCAGAATGCAAGGAAAGTTATTTGGTCAAGTTGCCTAAGAAGGGAGATGTACAAGCATGAACAAATTATAGAGGAATTCTTCTTCTTCTTCTTCCTCGTTCACCTTCAGACTTCCACATTTATGACTCTAATAAAGGCAGTAGTCAACTCAAGGTTCCCGACATCTCGTTCACCTTCAGACTTCCACATTTATGACTCTAATAAAGGCAGTAGTCAACTCAAGGTTCCCAACATCTCGTTCACCTTCAGACTTCCACATTTATGACTCTAATAAAGGCAGTAGTCAACTCAAGGTTCCCGACATCTCGTTCACCTTCAGACTTCCACATTTATGACTCTAATAAAGGCAGTAGTCAACCCAAGGCTCCCAACATCTCGTTCACCTTCAGACTTCCACATTTATGACTCTAATAAAGGCAGTAGTCAACTCAAGGTTCCCGACATCTCGTTCACCTTCAGACTTCCACATTTATGACTCTAATAAAGGCAGTAGTCAACTCAAGGTTCCCAACATCTCGTTCACCTTCAGACTTCCACATTTATGACTCTAATAAAGGCAGTAGTCAACTCAAGGTTCCCGACATCTCGTTCACCTTCAGACTTCCACATTTATGACTCTAATAAAGGCAGTAGTCAACTCAAGGTTCCCAACATCTCGTTCACCTTCAGACTTCCACATTTATGACTCTAATAAAGGCAGTAGTCAACTCAAGGTTCCCAACATCTCGTTCACCTTCAGACTTCCACATTTATGACTCTAATAAAGGCAGTAGTCAACTCAAGGTTCCCGACATCTCGTTCACCTTCAGACTTCCACATTTATGACTCTAATAAAGGCAGTAGTCAACCCAAGGCTCCCAACATCTCCAAACAGTTTTTCGTTGACAGAAGTGGGTTGTTGCCATATGCTACTCCGTTCATTACTGTAGGTTGGGCAGTATTGCAGCAGGTGTTCGACTGTCATTGGGCTGGTACCGCAGGTGCAGAGATCTGTTGCACCAATTTTGTATTTGTGGTACAGATGGTATCTCAATCTGTTGTGACCAGTGCGTAGCCGAAAAATGATGACCTGTTCTTTTCTGGATAGTTGATGATATGCATCATTTTTCAAATGTTCTGGGTGCTCTCTTTCCCATTTGGATTTGAATGTAGCCTTTTTAGTAGTCTTTGCCATTGCGTAAGTTGTCTCTATATCATTTTGTTGTAAGGCACCTCCTTCCTTAGCAAGTCTATCTGCCTCCTCATTTCCTGGTATGTTGCAATGGGCTGGTATCCACTGGATAGTGCACTTCTTGAAGCATTCGGCCAGTCTTTCAAGGGAGATTATCAGATCTTTCAATCCTTTAGTTTGGTGGCTCTTTAGCGCTGATATTATTGAGAGGGCATCTGAAAAGATTACTATCTGTTTTTCTGCCTGTGCTTTGCATTCAATAAGAGTTTCAGCTGCCTGTTTCAGGGCTTCTGCTTCAGCACAGAAGTTATTGCAGTATTTTCCAGTGGCAATTGCCATAGAGTGAATTCTATTCTTTAATTTTATGAGGATGCCGGCACCCCCATTTTCAACTGCATTTGTTGCCGAACCATCAGTATATGCATGTGTCCAAAGCTTTGCTGGAAATGTTTGGTCAATATACTTGGTTGCTATACACTTTCTTTGTGTTTCTGTCTGTGTTCCCTTACCTTCAATGCCTGGAATATCAGATTTTAACTTAGGAAAGCATCTTATTTTCCACAGTGGGATAGTTGAGCTTGTTGGGATTTTCTTTGCAACTGAGCTTGCTAGTATGGTATTATTGTTAATTTTTTCTTTTGCTTGGGCGACAAAGTTAGTTCGCTTGAGCCTGCCTCTTCCTAGCCTATTTATTCTTTGGTACATGGGGTGTCCTTCGAGCCTCTTAAATTTTTCAGCTTGTTTTAAGACTCTGCTGTCACGTCTATCCTCCATTGACTGTAGCCCTGTGATGTTTTCCATATGGTTGATTTGTGTAGACTTTAGGGCCCCTGTTATAATACGTGCTGCTTGGTTTTGGAGTCTGTTTACTCTGTCAAAATTTGACTTTGCTGCCGTCGACCAAGCTGTGATGCCATATTCCATAGCAGGTCTGACTCTGCCTGTATACAGCTTTTTGAGGATATTCTCATCAGCACCCCATGTGAGGAATAATGTTACTATCCGTGCCAGGAAAAGTATTAAACAGAATCATCCCCATATAAGACGCACCCATAATCTAACAAGGGGTTTTTGACCCAAAAAAATATATTAGAGGTACTTATTTATTATATTGCACATAAAATACTGGCACATACAATACTGGCACATACAATACTGGCACATACAATACTGGCACATACAATACTGGCACATACAATACTGGCCGCATGTAATTCCCGGGGTCTGTGACGAGATACAGAACCAGACTACTACTCTCTTAGGCATGTCCTACAAGGCAACTAATATGAGGTTGTTCATGAGGCTGGCAACCTCATCATGTAAAGCAAATAGCTACCTAAACTACTGCTGAAAAGCACGGAGAAGTATTCCTGTAAGAGGTGGCTCTGTGCTCCATAATCAGTGAAAAGGAAAATGACGGTGACATATAATATTGCTTGTATCCGTTTTAAATAAAAGCATTTCATTGCACATATATTGGTTAACTGTTTCGTTGAAGTTTTTTGTGGCTTAAAATTTCTACAGGATGGGTAGCCAGCCTTATGGCCAAGCTTCCTTAGTTGCCTCTTATGACAGGTGTGGTAGGTTACACTGTTACTATTCTTTGGTCCCCTATCAGGCCCCAGTAACACAATCTGGGGTTCCAGAACAATGACTGCCTGGTAATGCTATCAATTCGTTTTCCCAATGTGTATCCTATCCATCTCCAGCGTCTTCTTTTCGTCTCTTGTTCCACTGGCACTTGTCTGGTTCTTGTCATCAGTTTCACATTTGTGATCTTGTCATACCACTTCAATCCTTCTATTCTACCGAAGCATCCATTTATGAAAGTCTGTAGCCTTTACGTTGTCATTGATGTCCATGTTTCAGAGCCATACAATAGGACTGACTTGACATTTGAAATGAGGGTTCTGATTTTTGTGTTGGACTTGATTTCTCTTGATCTCCATATATTTCCCAATGCAAGAAAGGTCCTCTAGCCTTTTGTATTCGTATTTAAATGTGTCTGCAGAATGGGAGAAGATCACCTACCATGGCTAGCATGGGAAACTAACAGCCAGGGATGTAGACCTCCAGGACGACCCAAAGTCCGCTGGGAGGATAACATTTGACAATCTTTGAAGGACCGAGGACTAGAATGAAACCAAGCCAGGAGGAAGACAGCCGATAGAATAGTATGGCGCTCTCTCTTACAAACCTCTACACCCCACGGTAGAAGAGGAATGAATAAGTAAGTATTTAAATAATTTATCCTCAGTAATGAGGTATCTGAGAAATGTGGTTGAAGTAACAAGAAAAGACATGGTCCACAACCAGATGATACGTCAAGGCCTAAACACCCGACCCCTGCAGACCCAAGTAGAACAGTTCCAACTAAGATAGTCTGGCCATGCCTGCAGAATGGGAGAAGATCAGCAGCCACAGCAGGTATGGGAGGCTAAGAGCAGAGATCCAGACCTCCAGGACAACCCAGAGTCCGCTGGGAGCACAACATTAGACAAACTTTGAAGCACTGAGGACTAGAATGGAACCAGGCCAGGAGTAAGACAGCTGATAGGATAGTATGGCACTCTCTCTTCCAAACCTCTACACCTCACGGTAGAAGAGGAACGAGTAAGTAAGTAAGTATTTAACAAATGTATACATGTAATATCTAATAAACTTTAAACCATAATAAAATTTATTTAAAATATTTGGTTTTAAAAGCACAAAACATCTGGTTTTAAAAGCACAAAAATCTGGTTTAAAAATCACAAAACATCTGGTTTTAAAATCACAAAACATCTGGTTTTAAAAGCTCAAAACGTCTGGTTTTAAAAGCACAAAAATCTAGTTTTAAAATAAATCAAACAAACATGCAAACAAAAGGCTTACTCCTTTCTTGGCATAGTTAAAACCCATGTAAAGAATGGTGTCCTGAATGATCTTAACCCAGCTGGAGATGCTCAGATTTTCCCCAGCAATCAGGTTGTATTTAGAAGGTGTTATAAATGGAACTGGGGGTCTTCTATCTGTAAAAACACATTTTGGAAACAGTATAAATCAGTGGTGGAGACAAATAAGTTGGTGAGAACACATTTATATATAAGAATGTCCAGTTACAGCACAGACAAAACATCATCATACTATCAGCTGCCACCTCCACATCAAAGATTGGCTGCAAAAGATCTCTAATGTCTCCTGTCACTTGTCTTGATGGTGCACTCTGATAGACTCTTTCCTGTCAATCTCTTGATGTCACCTTCTCAATGATAGCACAGGTTTGCCTTAAACTTTTCCTTCTATTATGGTACTTGGAAAGGTGTTATGTCTTTTTATATGGTCAAAATATTTTAACTGTCTATGATCTTCATTATTTCTCTTCTTATTCCTAGATTTTCTAGGACCTCTATTTATTTTATTTTATTTCCATGGGACGAGCCCCTTTCTTCTATAAATCCAAATCTCAAGGGCCATAATTATTTCTTCCTTGATCATGTTTCTACACCACAGAGTAGTGGTTCTCAACCACTGTTCCGTGGAGCCCTAGTGTTCTGCAATTCATTCTAAGGGGTTCTGAGAGAAATCATGGAATAAATAAATCAAAGTTCTTATATACTGTGAGCAATTCCAAATATTATTCGTTTTTAGGGTTATAATTAGCTTTATGTGTTTGTTTCATACTGTATCAATAAATATCTTCTCGTCTTGGATCCTTAGCCGCTGGCCATCACACCTTGTGGCGTCTTGTAGGGCAGCAACACACAGCTTCCACTTTGCTTAATCAGCTGCCATTCTTTGTGCAGTGCCCCAGCTCTGGTTTATTCTTTGCATCTGGGCCTCCAGAGTTCTCCACTAAGTTGTTTTTGGTTGGCCTTTCTTTTGCTTTCCTTTAGGGGTCCATAGCATAGCTGTTCTTGTGAAGGCATCAGGGTCTCTTCTAAGGACGTGGCCTACCCAAATCCAGCATCTGCCAGCTATGATGGTGTGCATGTCCTCTTGGTTGCTCCGAATAAGCAGTTCTTGGCTGGTGATGGTAAAAAGATTCCGAGAATTTTTCTTAGATTATGTGGAATGAGTACAATTTCGACATTTCCTTCGCTGTTACTCTCCAGCATTCCACATCATAGAGAAGCACAAAAAAGTACACAGCTCTCAAATATTCTTAATTTGGTGTCTGTGCTGTACTGAGAGAACTTCCAGATGTTTAGACTAGCAAAGGCTGTTCTTGCTTTATTCATTCTATTGTTGATTTCTTAGCATATTTTCCGCCGTCTGGTGTTACTTTGCATTCTAAATATGTGAATGTGTCCTTCTGTTCTAGCTTCTGGTTCCTTATTGCTATGGGCCCAGGAGTGCTCACAAAGAGTGTCATGACTTCTGTCTTCAATAAATATACGCATATTGTAATTTAAATGTTTGTGTGATCAGTAACACTATTCTTCTTTATTTAAAACTAAAAAGACAAGATTCACCTCTCAGTAATAGTAATAGCGAAGAGATAAATACAAAAGATTTATTTTAAATATGTAGTGTTTTTATGCAGAATGTTTTAATGTAAATAGTCCCTTCGGCTGATTTATATTTTTCATGTAATGGAAACTTAACTACACTGAATGTTGTTACCGGAGCATGCGTATTAGTCAGCATTCTTCTCCGATCTTTTGTTTTCACCTTTTTGACTGTCAGTCAAGTCAAGCTTCATCTGTCAATAAGACCACATCTATTTCAAGTTAAGATAATTTAACATAATACAAGTTACTGTCACAACAGTACGGCACATATAAAGTGCAATTTTAGATCCCCATGTGAAGGAATGCTGAATAAAAAATATGTATCAACATTATATGCAACTATAAAACACAACTTTTTTCTCCTCAGTTCCTCTAGGTCTTACTTCATACATCTTTCATTATGTTTTGATATTTATCAGATATTGCTATTAATCTGCCCAGCTTTTGTTTCTTGCAGATTTGCTCAATGCCTTAATACAGGATATTCCCAGGCATTTAAAAAAAATATATGGCGGGGGAAAAACAGTTCAGTATGTTTGTGCATAAAGGCCAACTTGTGTGTGCACATATGTATATATACAAGGTATATATGTGTTTGTGCATGCAAATGTGTAAAACATATAGATATCTTTTTACAAACAAATTTTTTTTGGCACCAATTTTGCATGTATAGGATTTTGTCACAGGAGTTCCACTGTTTATGGAAGACTGACATATGATCAATCAATCAATACCCTTTAGCTTCCCAAGGAGCATAGGCCTTCAACAAACACATGCCAAGTCCTCCTGTCCCATGCCATTGTTACGGTATATGTTATTAACGCCGTCTGCTAAAGGTTAGCAGACGTGCAATTGTAAAGGTTAAGACATTTAATATATTGCGATAGATGTTTCAATTATTGAACGCTCCATACACGATCGATTATGACGTGTCTAGCGTTGTTTGGGTCACAGTCGGTAACTAGGAGACGCTACCCTTTGTTACTTGACCGCCAAGCTGAATAGCTGCGTTTTCTAACCTTCCAATTCAATGGCATGATATAGCCATTTATATGTGCATTTATGATGGACCAGGGTCAGTCCTAGAACTCTATATGAGAGGAAACTTACGGAGGTTAGTGTTTAACTAGAATCCTCAGAAGGAGGAGAATAATCGTCCAATTCGTATGAAATATTCAGACTCGCAGTCTCACTGTCGGCAGGTAGCCATGTCTATCTGCGCGTGCATATAGCTGTGATGTTCTGACGACAATACTGCATTGTATCCTTAAACGGACATTGACACGTAAACCAGCAGTCTACGTTATTGATTAATTTATGCATGACTTATACGGACTTATGTTCTGCTCATATTTGAAATGATCATCCTGTGTGTACATGTGATTAAATATTACGGACTCAACCTGAAGGCATTAATTACTTCATTAATGTTGCTGAGTTCAAGTATTACATGTTACTTCTTCATATCATGCTACTGAGTTGTATGAACGCTTCACCCTAATTCGCGTAATGATAAAACAAGCACGATCAACAAGAAATCATTAAAATAACTATACTCAGCACATGATCTTCAACCGGCAAATAACTCAGCAACAAAGTGGTGGCCAGTGTGGGGAACTGAAATCTCTGGGGAATGTCGCGAACAGCTGACCACCTAGATTTCAGTCGGTCTTAGGGCAGTTAAACGATTGCACTTTTGGAAGCCCCATTGAGGTTTGCCGGTGGACTGCCTGTCCAGATCTGCTATCGTTTGACGATTGTGTTAGCTGTACCGTT
The DNA here is from genome assembly GCA_024509875.1 of Oreohelix idahoensis. Classification (NCBI taxonomy): domain Eukaryota; kingdom Metazoa; phylum Mollusca; class Gastropoda; order Stylommatophora; family Oreohelicidae; genus Oreohelix; species Oreohelix idahoensis. The sequence goes on from JAMPIV010001205.1 coordinate 36,701, forward strand.
CCGTAGATAACTGGTGTATTTTATTTGTACTAAGTTCACATTTTTATTCAGTTTTGTATCATGTTCGTTAACTATTTCGTCCAGTCTACTCTTACTATCATTTATTTGATGATTGTTAAATGTTCGTCCGTTATGAGTCCTGTGATGTCATCATTTTTTGCAGTCATTTTTTTTTTGGGTACTTTGCATATTCAGTTGACCTCGGGTCAGACCTTGACCCTTCATTTGGCTTGTGACACTTCCGCTTGTTTTATTTAGTTCATAAATTCATTTTTAATTGTGAAAATGTCTTGTTTGCGTCTTGACATTGTTTGTACCCTTTAGTTGCATCATTGTTTTGTTTGTCCTCATGATATATATTAAATACTACATTAATAATATGATATTATATTCAATAATACACTTGTAATTTAATTTAATTAATTTTTTCTGACATTTAAGGTTAATATGGGACATTGCATAATTATGCAGTGATAGTCCAAGAAATTAGCACTACAATTTATAAGAGATGCCTAGGGCATCATAATAATAATAATAATATAATATATATATTGACCAAATAAAATAATCTTATAGTCTACCTTTGAGGTGACAGACCCATTGTATATTATTTAATATACTTTTCTGGTACTAAGAGAGTGACTTAGTACATTGAACAATATAATTACTAGGAATCATACCCAACATTATTGGATATTGAGATTAATTGTGTGATGTAATTACATTATAGTTAACAGATATCATAACTATTTATGATATAGTTAGTACTTAGATACAATATTGTTACAAAATATTGTCTATTAGTTGAACTTAGACATAAGAGTTCAGTACTATTGTGATTATTTATATTGAATATTCCTAAGTTGAGTAAGTATAATAATTACTCTGACTATTTTAATCAGTAATTATCAATAATTACTTACCAGATAAAAGTCAAAATGCTTACTATAGACCATTTCGTTAAAATTGGTAAGGAATATGGTTATAAATCTCAAGAACTTCGTCAGTTTGCTGAGGCAGAACTGGAAAAACATAAAGCAGAAATGGAGGAACGTGAAAGAAAAGAAGCAGAGAAAAAGGCTGCATTAAAGAAAGAGGAGGAGGAACGTGAAAGAAAGGAAGCAGAACGTGAGATGAAGCAAATTGCCAAGGAAAATAGATTAAGAGAAATTGCTCAACAGGAAGAAGAGAATAAATTGAAACGAGAGGAAATTATTTTACAACAAGAAATGGAATTGGCGCATATTAAATTGGAGACAGCAAGATTACAAGCACAAAGTGCTGATGCAAACCAGAATAATAACGCACAAAATGGATCGTCATCCAGCCAAACTAAACATTTCTACAACTTTAAATTACCCACTTTCAACTTAAACGTGGACGACCTTTCATCGTTCCTGTCACGTTTTGAACAGACTTGCAAAACAAATCATTTGCCTGAAGAGTCATGGGTACTCAAGTTAAATGAATTCTTGGTTGGAGAACCATTGACGGCTTCTCAAAATGCTGACCCATCAATAGCAAATAACTACGGTGCTATTAAGTCCTTGCTTTTACGAAGGTTTCACCTGGACGAGGAACACTGTAGGTTGAAATTTAAGGGAATTTTACCTGAATCTCCAAAAGATTTTGCAGGATTCATTGCGAACATACGCAATACATTTAATAGATGGGTTGAACTGGCAGAAGTCAACAAATCGTACGACAAATTAGTTGATTTGCTACTACGGGATAAGGTATTATCTTCGGTTAGCCAGCCATTCTTTGCATATTTGCAGGAGCGTAAACCAGGTACTATTGACGAGTTGGAAAAAATTTCTTTAAACTACTGTTCGGCACATCCAAATGCGAACATTTCTAACTCTTCATTAAGAGAACCTCTACCTGTGGCGTCTAATATGGCCTACAATCATAATAACAAACAAAGACATCACAGTGTAGACAGAAGTAGGTTCCAAAGAAATCACAATGTTAACTTTCAGAAGGGACATAATAATGATTTCAACAATAAAAATGAGTTCAACAGAGGTAGATCACGAGATAGAAATTATTCACCTCAAACAAACTACCACAATAGTCAACATAACACTAATTATAATCGATCACATACCCCGAAAAATAACAATAACTGGAATGGTAATAATCATGGCTCGAGACATCGAGATAATAGTTACTATAGAGGACGACGAGATAATTCTAACAATTATACTCGGAATCGATCTCATTCTCGGGGATCATCTCATTACAACCATAATACAGGGGCGGCAGTTACAAATAATACTACCCCTATAGCTCAGGTCCCACTTGACGATAATACAACACAGTCTTCTGCTGCATGTTTTGCTATTAATTATAATGTGGCAAATAGTTGCCAACAATGCAATCTTATTTTTCAGAAGGCGAAAGAAACAGTGCTTAACTGCGGACATATTACACCAGAGGTAGGTCTTGCAGTCAACGATGGAACAGGCTTACTAATTTTTAACAGGGGAATCGTTAATGGATCCGTCGTCTCAGTGCTGAGAGATTCAGGATCCACGACGATTGGTGTACGTCAGTCGCTGGTACATCCTAGCTGTGCGACAGGAGAATACGTCCGCTGCATGACATTTGGTGGAACTATTGAGTTTTACCCCACAGCTATTGTTCATATTAGAACACCCTTTTTCACAGGGAAGGTAAAAGTATGTATGCTAAAAAAGCCTATTGCTGATCTGATGGTTGGTCGTATACACGGCAGTAAAGATTGTACTCCAGATGAGATCATAGAATGGGAGAAACATAACCTATGCACTGGAAACGCCGTGACGACTAGAGCGCAGACTCAACTCATGGAGAAAGTTGGTGATAATAAAATGGATGCAGACAACCAAGAGGAATTTGTAGTCAATTCACCTATTGACAGGGAAACATTTGCAACCAAACAAAAAGAGGATAAATCTTTAAAAAAAATTTTTAAGCTGGTTGATAAAGTTGACAATCTATCCTCAGGTAATAATAACAAACATTGGTTTGTTATTAAAAATGACCTATTGATTAGATGTTTTAATGACAAATCACAAATGAAACAACAAGTTATGGTCCCGTATACTTTTAGACGGTACATTCTTCAACATGCGCATGACTCACAGTGTGCTGGACATATGGGATATACTCGAACACGATCTCGAGTACTGTCTTCATTCTTTTGGCCAGGAGTGTCAAGAGATATTTCGCAGTATGTACGTTCCTGTACTACATGCCAAGAAGTGAAAGCACGTGGAGCTTTTCACACGGCGCCTATTCAGGCTTGCGATATCTCAGTAAGACCGTTTGACAAGATGGCCATAGATATTATTGGTCCATTGCTACCATCGGCCAGAGAACATAGATTCGTCCTTACGTGCATTGATTTGTGCACACGATGGCCAGAAGCTATCCCATTAAAGACCACCACTACCACAGATGTAGCTGATGCACTACATCTCATCTTTTCTAGAATAGGGTTTCCTAGAAAACTTTTATCAGACCATGGGTCACAGTTCATATCTGACACCATGAAGGAAGTCATGAAAACTTGGAACATTGATAGGAATTTAAGTAGTATTTATCATCCTATGAGTAATGGTGCAGTTGAAAGACTTAACCGTACACTTAAACAACTACTACATAAGGTTACTGTTAAGCACCCTCATGACTGGGACAGAGCACTCCCAGCTGTTCTATTTGCTTATCGGGAGGTACCGCATGAACAAACTGGCTTCTCTCCCTTTGAATTAGTTTTTGGTGCTCCCCCAAGAGGTCCTATGGGACTAATAAAAGACTTATTAATTGACGCAGAGATGACTCAGGACACTCAGTCATCTTACGAGTATGTGATTAATCTTCGGAAGAACATTATTGAGTCTTGCCAGTTGGCAACAGCTTCTTCTGAGGCTGCAAAAGCTAAGGCTCGATCTCTACAAAATAGGTCTCGACGATTACGCCAATTATTCCCAGGCGATGAGGCTTATGTGTTACTTCCTCACAATAACAATAAATTATTGATATCTTGGAATGGTCCTTACAAAGTCATTGATAAAATTTCCGACGTTGATTACGTCTTAGATATCAAGGGACACAAAAAGATATTTCATATTAACATGCTCAAGCAATTTCATACACGTCCTGAACACTTACAGTCAATTTTCCATGAACTAGATGACAACACAGTATCTACTTGTTATTATTCCAACTTATCCGTCATCCAGGAAGAAGAATCTTCTTTTCCTGAGGTACAGTTACCGTTACCGGTACCAGTAGTTCAACCTACTGAATCTTGGCGGGATGTAACCATCTCTTCAACGGTTACACCGCAACAGCGTCTACAGATTGCTAATCTATTACAATCTTATCCAGATGTGTTGACCGACGTCCCGGGTCGCACATCGGCTATCAGTCATGACATTACTCTCAATGACGATACACCTATTCGTGTACATCCCTATTCGGTTCCTTTACATTTCCTTGCTAAAACTACTAAGGAACTTGAACAGATGTTGTCTCTGGGAATCATTGAGACTAGTAATTCGCCATTCTCTTCTCCATTAGTGATTGCCCGGAAGAAGGACAATAACATCAGACTATGTGTTGACTATAGAAAATTAAATGCTAAGACTATAGTTGACAGCGAACCACATCCACTTATCGACGACTTACTGCCACGTCTATCCAACGCAACTATATTTAGTAAGATAGACTTAACTAAGGTTATTGGCAGATACCACTGACCGAAAAGGCTAAGTACTACACCGCATTTTCCACTCCACAAGGTCTATACCAGTGGAATGTGATGCCTTTTGGGCTTGTTAATGCGCCAGCTACCTTCATTCGCCTGATGCGACAAATTTTATCAGGTAGATTAGACGTTATTACGTATATTGACGACATATGCTTGTTTAGTTCGTCGTTTGAGGAACATGTTTCGGGACTTAGATATGTTTTCGACACTCTAAGGAATTATCATCTAACTGCTAAACCTACAAAGGTTCAGATCGCGTGTAATGAGATAACCTTTTTGGGACATATCATTGGATCGGGATATATCCGAACGTTACCTAGTACGGTCTCCAAAATTCTAAACATAGCAGTTCCTCAGACGAAGAAACAGGTCAGGAGTTTGTTAGGACTTGTTCAATATTACAGTAGATTCATACCAAACTTGTCATCCATCACGGCTGTATTGTCTTCATTGTTAAAAAAAGACATGCCGGTGAAGGTGACATGGACTGGTATATGCAATGAAACTTTCAACAAAATTATAAATTTGTTTTCGCATGAACCAATTTTAAGACTTCCCGATGCTTCCAAAAGATTTTTCTTACGAACAGATGCTAGTAACTACGGCATCGGTGCATGCCTGCTCCAGAACCATGATGGCGTTCTACATCCTACATTATATATTTCAAGAAAGCTAAAGCCGGCAGAAAACAAAGTATTCCACAGTGGACAAGGAACTTTTGTCAGTTATATGGGCAATCACAAAACTGGAAAAGTTCTTGCTTGGTGCTCCATTCACCATTCAGACTGACCAGCGTGCTGTAGCATCTTTGCGTAGATCAAACCACAAAAGCCCAAAACTCGCCAGATACGCGATCATCCTGCAGCCATTTGAATTCTCCATTGAACATATTCCTGGCACTGAAAACATTGTGGCGGATGCGTTGTCACGTAATCCTATTGACGACGAATAATCAACATTGACATTCCTAAACTACGTCAATCATCACTACATTGGATAGAACGAAGTATCAACTATAAGGGAACTAACCTTGACTTCAATTTAATAATTATAAACACTATATGCATCACAGAATTGAACTAAAGACAATCAAGGTATACATATTGACATTGAAACTTCGTCTAACGTCCATACACAATATATGAATATTCGTTCAACAATCATGGAACAATATCTGACGACAAGTCGAACTTATTATCCTATGTGCACTTAATTCTTGGATCCTAGGATAATTGACATTTCTGTCCGACGTAAATGCTTCAACACTTTGTCTAAAAGAATTCATCAGGATCAGGACTACGGATGGATCATCATATCCTATACTAATTAATTAGTTAACTTAACTTCTTAATTGAACTAATATCAATAAAATGAAATGTGAGAAAAAAATGAAATGAAAAAAAAACAAAAAAAGAGAACGAAATATAAAAAGAAGAAATTATGAAAAGAGAAAATAAATCTCACACAAGTATTAGATTAATATTTTTTTTTAATGTACCTATACGTTATTTAGTTAGTTAAATTAGATAGTTATTATTCACTAACACTTAACACACACAATTAAGTTAAACTTATATTCGAATTTCTTTCTATTTCTTCTCACTTATTTTGTCTTTTCTTCTCTCATAACATCGTGTTACATTAGAATCTTAATAATTTAACTCTTAGTTTAATTAATTAATTTAATTTTAATTAGTCAAATTAATTCCTATATGACATACTAATACGACAGACCTTACTTTAATTTAATTCTATCATTCACTATTGACATTACACATTTTATTTAGTTGATATAATAATATGCATAATATTGATATATAATATGATTAATGTTAGATGACTATGACAAATAGTTAGTTGACATGACCGCGACACGGTTCTACTCAGAACATCGTCGGCCATATGTCACAATGGTGTTAAATTTTTTGAAAAATTGTTAAGTCGGATAGATCTTGAAAAAAAATCTATCGATTTTTTTTTTCCCCGATGTACAGGGAATGAATTGTTACGGTATATGTTATTAACGCCGTCTGCTAAAGGTTAGCAGACATGCAATTGTAAAGGTTAAGACATTTAATATATTGCGATAGATGTTTCAATTATTGAACGCTCCATACACGATCGATTATGACGTGTCTAGCGTTGTTTGGGTCACAGTCGGTAACTAGGAGACGCTACCCTTTGTTACTTGACCGCCAAGCTGAATAGCTGCGTTTTCTAACCTTCCAATTCAATGGCATGATATAGCCATTTATATGTGCATTTATGATGGACCAGGGTCAGTCCTAGAACTCTATATGAGAGGAAACTTACGGAGGTTAGTGTTTAACTAGAATCCTCAGAAGGAGGAGAATAATCGTCCAATTCGTATGAAATATTCAGACTCGCAGTCTCACTGTCGGCAGGTAGCCATGTCTATCTGCGCGTGCATATAGCTGTGATGTTCTGACGACAATACTGCATTGTATCCTTAAACGGACATTGACACGTAAACCAGCAGTCTACGTTATTGATTAATTTATGCATGACTTATACGGACTTATGTTCTGCTCATATTTGAAATGATCATCCTGTGTGTACATGTGATTAAATATTACGGACTCAACCTGAAGGCATTAATTACTTCATTAATGTTGCTGAGTTCAAGTATTACATGTTACTTCTTCATATCATGCTACTGAGTTGTATGAACGCTTCACCCTAATTCGCGTAATGATAAAACAAGCACGATCAACAAGAAATCATTAAAATAACTATACTCAGCACATGATCTTCAACCGGCAAATAACTCAGCAACAGCCATCTGCTCAAGTTCTTTCCATGTTTTCCTCATCATTTTCACCTCTGTATCCAGTTCTCTTCTCCATGTGTTTTGGTCTACCTCTGCCTCTTTCCCTGTGGATTACAGAACAAGGACTGCCTTGTGCTGCTACCTGTGTAGTTTTCCCTTGTTCATATAGAGTGCGAACACCCCAGGTGCCAATCCTGGAGATTTTCCTAGACGGAAAAAGGTTAGTCGGCAACCCAGACTCGTTTCGAATTTCTCTGGGTTGCTTCATGCGCCTCCTTTCCAGAGGACCATCTTTTGTCTTGGGCGGCTGTGTTGATTTATATTCTCTATTTGACTTGTCCATGTTTGTTGAAGTTTTTCTATAAAAAGTTTTTTACGGGATGGGGTAACCAGCCCCATGCCCAACAATCCTTAGTTGCTTTTTACGACATGCATGGTAGGGTACAGTGTTACTATTCTTTGCTCCCCTTTCGGGCCCCGGTAACCACGGGTGATGACATATGATGACTCTTGTTTTAATTAGTGAGCTATTTGTTTTGATGTTAGTATTTGGCCATTCTTCTTCTCTTCTTGATTTCTGTTTCACATCTGCCATCTTCTGTTATTTGATGATCAAGATTTCAGAAACTCTTGACTTGTTCCAGCATTTTCCCATTCATTCCTATCTTTAACACTGGCTTAACGTCTGTGTCGTATTTTGGTCTGTATTATAACACGTCAAATTTACCGCTTGAAATAATCGGAGAGAAAACGGACCGATATACAACCAATAGAATTGCTCCTTTTTCTGTTATGTTTAGGACACCTTTTTATGCTTGATAATTAGGGCCTATTTTGTGTTTTTGACAGAACGAAGATAATTTATTTCTTAGAAACTAAAGATATGTAATCAGAAAGGTATAGCTCAATTTATAGCGGGGATATTACTTAAGAGGTTAGTGTAAAGACTTCCTCATAATAATATTTTATTGTACGAGAAAAATTAGTTTGTGACATTTATACATCAGGATAGTCCCCAATTTAGTCAGTTAAAGTCTGCACAAATTTAAATGCACTTGGCTGGCTAAAATCTAAATAGATAGAACGATAGAGATCAATTCCTAGTTTTATTAGAACTTTAAATAATTAAAATCGGCCCAAAAATAAGTAAGATACAAAATATTTAAACTTATTCAGATTGAACGGGAAGGCTAAAAATCGTTTAGGGTGTAAATTCTTAACCCCGGTTTTGACTGTGTTTCGATTGGTCGAGCACAGCGTTATAAAAGGCCTTGAACTTGGCAGCATGATGCCACAACCATTTAAAAAATAATACACTGAGCTGAGAAGAGCGCATTTGTAGGCTGTCAATACTTTTGCCACCTGTATCTAGAAGCAGACCTAGAGGCCCATTAAGAGCCAGTATCAGCTTATGTGTGTTACCTGAGGGTAAGATATATATATGTATATATTTGTGTATATTCATGTTATGTGCCTGTATTTATCCACTTGTGTGTTTGCTGATGTGTTAGAAGAAAAAAAACTACAGAACAAATGTGCTGGACTTGACTACAAACATGTGTAGTTTTAAAGACGAAAGCCAGAAATGGAAAAGGTGTAGAAGTGTTGCTAATTATGGCACAAGTGCGACTAAGTCTTTTAGGGTATTAGAAGGAGTATTTCATACTGGAACGACACACTGTTCATGAACATAGGATAAGATGACAGGATGTGTTAACATGATGTAATCAAGATGTTACTTACTATGTTGTACTTAACCTAATTATGAAATGGAAGACAGTCATGTACGAATGGATCTAACCTAAGATGTATTAAGGAAAAGAATAATCAAATTGAACTGGCTATAGGGTATTGAAGTAAACTGTCCTGTGTCTGATTTAGTGTTTGTACGTGATGTTGTCTGTGTGTAGGGGAAAAATACTGGACCCTACAAGTGTTGCGACTGTCTTTTCATTCCAGGTTTTGTCCTGGTATTAACAATAACACAAAGTCCTGAGACATCCACTTGAGAGGAATTCTGATGGTGTACAGTTCTTACTATAACTAGAGCCAAAACCACGTTTCCAAGCCTGGAGTTCTCAGAGTCTGTGCGAACCCGGCAATGAAGGGATGAAACTCAGTGATTACAACAGATGAGTGGAAACATAGATCCACTGTTCAGAGCATTCAGCCATAAAAACAATAAAAGAAATAAAACAAAGATAATGACAAACAGTCACAAATCTTCTAATAAAGACTTTATATGAACTACAAATACAAAAATGATGACTCACTAAGGACACTATTAAAATACCATTACCTTACAAGCTAGTGAAAGTGAATAACAAGAGTGTGAACGAGTGGAAAGTAACATTATATATATATATATATATATATATATATATATATATATATATATATATATATATATATATATATATATATATATATATATATATATATATATATATATATATATATATATATATATATATATAAAATCACTATATTGACTTATGGAGAAGAACACTCCATTTTATTTATTTAATTGTGTAACTACCTTTTGATTTTGTCTTTAAGTTTCCTAACCAAAAGAGAACTGGTTTAGGAACAATAAATTGTAAATACTATCATTCAGTCTTGCTTAATTATTGTAATTTAAGTTAATGTTCTGTTTTGATAGATATTACATGTTAATAATTAAATTCCCCTAGATAATTAGCCACACAAACCAATATATAATCATTACTCATTGTGGGATCAGGAGAAGTAGCAGATAGGTCTTTAGGACTCAACACTATCATCATTCCTGTAGGTTTACATAGCTTGACTACACTTTGATGTCGATACACCCTTCCTCTTTTCAGAGAAGGGGGTATTTCTTATAAGACCAGTCTCTTATCTGGCACTATCCTGGTATCCTCTGATACACCTATTTGTCCAGGATATCTTTAATTTTAATAACATCTGAACCTCTCGCGACAGTCTGCTTTGCTAATTATAGTTTTTTTTTCCCAATGTTAATGTCCAATCCATAGTCATGACTTATGCTGTTTACTTGCTTCACTAGTTCTTGTAATTCCTATTCACTTTCAGCTAACAAAACTGTATCAACTGCATATCTAAGGTTATTTATTGATCTTCCACCAATGCTCAATCCTCCCATTTCCTGTATCTGAAAAAATTTTTCTGAGTAAATATAGGCAGAAGACAGTACACAACATTTTCTCACACCTCTTTTTATATGGTGAGTAGCTTCTGCCATATCTAACTGTCACAGTGTGTTCCCAATACAGGTTACTGTATCTGGTCACGGACTTGAGACACGATGGGTTCACTGCAAGGATCATGGCTGTTGAGGTGGGTGCAAAAGGTCTCGCAGCTGCCTCAGTGTATGATCTACTGTAACTGTTGGGGTTGAGAGGACAGTCAAGAACAAGGGCACTTAAGAGGCTCAGTGAAACTGCAGAAAGGGTATTGTGCTGGCTGTGGAACAACCACAACGGGCTATGGAACTCGGGACAGTAATTTGTTTTCAACATAGGGGGGTTACTTTCAAAATTGCCTCCAGCTGGCAGAATATAGGAGTGATGTTGAAAGCTGCAACCAAGGTGAAGTGGGTTCAATTCTCTGCACGAGACAACAGGAGGCTGACACTTGAGAGTCATGACCCAAGTGAGCCCGCCCCCATGAGAGTGTTCTTCTTCTTCTTTGATCCTTAGCCGCCGACCGTCAAAGCAGTCAGTGGCCATCACGCCTAATGGCATCTTGTTGGGCAAAAACAAATTGATTCCACTTTGCTCGGTCGGTGGCCATCCTTCGTACAGTGCCCCAGCTCTGGTTCATTCTTTGCATCTCAGCCTCCACAGTCCTCCGCCAGCTTGTTTTTGGTCGGCCTCTCTTTCGTTTTCCTTCAGGGGTCCAAAGCATAGCTGTTCTTGTGATGGTATCGGGGTCTCTTCTGAGGACATGGCCAACTTAGCTCCAGCGTCTGCCAGCTATGATGGTGTGCATGTCCTCTTGCTTGCTCCGAGTAAGCAGATCTTGGTTGGTGATGGTATTCGGCCAAAAGATTCAGTGAATTTTTCTTAGGCATGTTGTGTGAAAAGAGGACAATTTCGACATTTCCTTCTCTGTAACTCTCCAGCATTCCACACCATAGAGAAGCACAGAAAGCACACAGCTCTGATATAATCTTAATTTTGTGCTTGTGCTGTATTGAGAGGACTTCCAGATGTTGTTTAGGTTAAAAAAGGCTGTTCTTGCCTTATTCATTCTGATGTTGATGTCTTTGCCTGCCCCGCCCTCTACTATGCATCCTAGGTATGTGAAGGTGTCTGTCTGTACCAGTTGATGATTCCTTACTGATATGGGCTCAGGGTTGCTCACATTGAGCGTCATGACCTCTGACTTCTTTAAATTGATGTTCAAGCTCACCTGCTGGCTAAACTTATTAAGTCTATCCGTTTTCTCCTGGATGTGTTGATGTGAATGTGCTAGTAGTGCAATGTCATCTGCATATTCCAGATCTTCCAATGTAGAAAATGTAGTCCATCTTATTCCTCTTGGACTGCCCTCTGTTGTCTGGCGCATCACCCAGTCTATGACGGTTAAAAATAGGGTGGTTGATAAGGGGCATCCCTGTCATACTCCTGTCTTCACCTCAAAGGTTAGGTTGCTCTGCCCAACACTACACGTAAAGTTGGCATAGAGGCTTTTTATGATTGACACTATGCAGCTTGGAATTCCATAAGCCCTCAGTATTTTCCATAAACTGTCCCTATGTATGCTGTCAAAAGCCTTTTCAAAATCAATGAAATTAATGTACAGCTGTCTTTGCCATTCTGAGCACTGCTCTATAATGTTCCTGAGGGTAAATATATGATCTACACATCTTCTGTTCTTTCTAAATCCTGCTTGTTCCTTCCTCAGCTTTTGGTCTACTGCTTTTGAAATTCTCTGTATAATTATTTTGCCTAGTATTTACTGCAATTATTTTGAAATTCTCTGTATAATTATTGATGGTGTTTGCCTAGTATTTTACTGGGTCTTAAGTTATCATGGTCAGGAGCTTTTCCGTTCTTTAACCCTTTGATTGCTGTGATGATTTCTTCTTTTCGTGGAATGTCTGTATTTACATCTAGATCGTTTTCAGCCTCAGGAACATTCAATTGTGCCTCTGGTGGTTCCTTGTTCAGTGTTTCTCTGAAGTGCTCTGCCCATCTTGTTTCCTGTCCCTCTGCTGTCGTGATGAGATTTCCTTGCTTATCTCTTACTAATGTAATATTGTTTGCACCTCGTTTTCCGCTGATGAATTTAGTTATTTTGTATACTGTGCTTTGTTTATTTCTCAGTGCTGCCTCTTCTGCCTGTCTTGCAAGATCGTCTAGGAAATTCCTTTTGTTGGTTCGGGTTTGGCGTTTAACTTCCTTGTCCAGCTGACTGTACTGTTCGCTATATAGTTGCTTTAACCTGGGGGACTTCGCTCATTAGAGTGTAAAGGAAGATTAAGGGGCCTGTCACTGAGTGTTTTGAGGGTGTTTGCGTGTATGAGTGTTCCTGTGCTCCAGTGGGAGCCTAATCGGTATGTTAACTTGTTGTGAGTGGTGTATTCTTGCTTTGTAATATTTGAACCACAAGCGATGTTGTGAGTGGGAATTAAGACAAGCTGCAAGCTATAGATATGCGTGAATGGCGCTCAGTGGAGTGGGGAAGGTTTTCACGTGTTTGAGTGAATACGAATGAAAGGGGTCAGTCAGACAGAGATGTGTGTTGAGACAGTAGAGAAGAGACAGTAGAGAAAGTGGTAGCTAGTGAGTAGAGCAGAGTAGAGTGGTGTATGACCAGAGGGCCATGGATGTCGTGAAGTAGCAGAACTCATGAAGTAGTAGTTGATGTAGAGGAGTTGTGTATCGCTGTGCTTTACCTTTGTTCTTTATGACAGTAATTGGCCCTACGAGCATTGTGAATTGGTTAACATAAATATTTCTGGAGATTGAACTTGTCGTTGGAGTTATTTCATTACCTAGTCATCGAGTCTTGACGGTCGTGTATGTTTGTTGTTTGAGCTACCACACACCTATAGTTCCACCCACATGCTGAAACCGGATGTGTCGGGCTGAAAGGCGCAAATATCGCAGCTTCGCTGTAAACGGCGACACATCGTAACAAATGTTCTTTTCAGGACGAATGCAGAAGAAGATATACATATATCTTCCACCCACATACATACATCCTACCCGTCACAGGGTCGAAACACTTGATCGATGGGGGGATAACTTCTGATGATCAGATTGCCTCCTGTTGTATCACTCTGTATAGAGTTTCCCATCATCATCTCTCTTGTCTTTTCCATCAATATCAATGTCATCGATGCATTCAATTATTTTCTCATCATGGACTATCAAAAGCCTTCTTATAGTCGATGAAGCACATGTAAATACCTTTTTGGCCCACTGTATATTTTTCTGCTAATATTCCTATACAAAATATTGCTTCTCTTGTTTCGTTGTCCCGTTGAAAACCAAATGTTCTTCAGGAACTTCATTGTCTACTTTATTTTTTTATTCTGGCCTTTTGATCTTGAGCAATATTTTAATTGTGTGACTCATCAGGCTGATTGATCTAACGTCTGAATATTCTGTTGCATTAGGATATTTGGGCGTTATAAAGATATGTCTTCAGGTTATGTGGTATGTATCCCGTATTGTACATTGTTACGACACGTTTAATGATGTCATCTGCTACAGTTGTGAGCACTTTTAAAGTTGCGCGGTAATATATTAGTATGCTAAAAATGATGTTTTGCGCTTCACGATATTTTAGTGAACGCGAATTTGTATAGTTGTCTAGGATTAGGATGACGTGGTACGTTGGTATAGTGCCACTTGACAACGTTATATTTGGACCCTTCAGACTCCGAACTTTGTCCAAGTCATTCCTCCAAGTATAGAGTGAATTGCGCTGAAGTCCTTTTGTAGATAAGCTATGGGGTCAGCTATCTTGTTTTCAGAATACAATGTTGGAGTATTCTTATTGATGATTAAGTTCCGTGAATTTTGAACAACAGGGGAGTATTAAATTTGTGATTTGTTAGAATCGTTATCTTCGCCAAACCTATGACTGTTCGTTACCGGATGATCGACCTATGGCATCGCGTGTAAACAGTCAGACCTTTTGACGACAGAACAAGTAATATATATGAGATTGTAATGGACTGTGTAGAAGCTGATATAACTATTTGATGCAATGAATTCAACTATCGTGTATGTCATAATAAATATGTACTGTTTTGTGGACTCAAAAGGATCGCATCGTTATCGATTCAATTCAGTTGATTTGGCATATTGCTCACCATTCGCGAACAACACCAATAAGTACTATTGCTCGATAGAGAACAACTTTAAGATCAAGTAAGAAGCACATGGAATAATAATAGGAAAAACATTCTTTAATATTCAACAAATCTTCAGAGTAGAAAACGAAGTCAACAATATGGTGGCAACAGTTTGTTGTCCCTAGTGTGGGGAACGAATAATTTTTTTTCTACAAGATATTACAGATTTCGATCCAGAATAACTATTCGCATTCGCATTGTCATGAACTGTTTACATTTTTTGTGCACTCACGTGACTTGGAAAAAGTATGAATCACTGCGCATGACTACTACAGGTCAAACTGACGTCATAACCTTGTCAAGCAGAAAGTCGTGGCCGTTACAAACTTTTGTCAAAACGTCAGATCTCAAAAAGGCATCAAGATGTTATACACTCAATGGATCACGAAAAACCTAGTTCTGTCAAATATTGAACTACAGTTCTGAACATCAATTCATGACCGTTGATGCATGCCAGCACTGGCCGAAGAATTTACTTGATCACGAAAGCTAAGTACCCATTGTTGGTTTTTTGAAGCAACCGTAGTCCATTTGGCCACTCGCAGGCATGTTTATCTAGCTCATTTCTTAAGTGTTACATAGTTTTTAATATGCATATATGTTGGTATTGTTCACCTAAGCGGACGGTTGGTTGGGAATCAGGATAACTGTTATGTCGCTGTCGGCTGACCGCAGCAATCCTGATCGTTCCTGTTAAGGCTAGTTGAATATTTCCAACTTATGAAAGATCCATTGTAAAAATTCATCAATGGCATACTCTGTTCGTATTTGAATTTATTCAACATTATATGTTTAGCTGTGAAGTTGCGTATATACTCGTGGTATTATTACTGTCCTAAGTTTCATTTTAATTAATTATTGTCTACTGTTTGTCAAATGTCCTTTAAGCCTAATCTTGCTATCTTTCATTTTATACACGTAAAACTGTGACGTCATATGTAGAGAGTCCATTTTTTTGTGTGTGCACATTTTTTAGATTTTTTTGTTTGTGGTTTGACCTACATTTGATTTCAGTATAGTTCGTCACTTCTCGTACTTTTATTTATTTCTTAGCATCATTTAATGTTTGTGATTCGAATTGTAATGTAAAATTGTACTCGTAAATTCTTTTGTTTCCTATTTCTGTTTTACTTCTTTATTGATAATTAATATGATATTGATATATGATAAGGTAATATTACAATAATAACATTATAATAATTATAGATATATAATTTAAATATATCAGGTGACTGAAATAATTCTAGCATTTTTTGACACTAGAAGTTCAAGTAACTACTCGTTGATTATGATGTTTATGGCCTAATATAATAAAATGAAAATATAATAATATAACAATGGAAGGATGGTACCCATAGTTATTTAAGTGAAAATATGGGATGCATGAAATATTTTCTGCATCGTACACTAGTAGGTCATGTAACCACTAGTTGTTTGGCATGAAGAAGGCATAGTGATATAAAATATTGTTTCCCATGCTTGTCGTGGTATCCGATCTTCTCCCATTCTGCAGACATGGCCAAACCATCTTAATTGGGACTATATGGAGTAACCATACCATATTGATTATTAAACTTGTATATATATAAATTGATATTGACTAATTAGGTACTTTAATTATTTAAAATGGCAACTTTGGAATATTTTATTAAATGTGGTAAAGAATTTGCTGTAAAAGGAGAAGCTCTCCATGATTATGCAGCAGCGGAACTAGCCAAGGCAGAAGCCAAGGAAGCAGACAGAAAACGAGAATTGGAGGAACAGAAAGCTAAGGCTAAGCAAGAAGAGAGTGAGAGAGAGGCCAAAGAAGAAAGAAGGGTGGCAAGAGATTAAATGAAACGTATTGATGAAGAAAATAAAAGGAAACATGAAAGAGAAATAGATGAAAGAAAAATAAAAGAAGAAAAAGAGTTAATACAGATGCGTATGGATGAAATAAGATTAAGAGCTCAATTTGCTACAAATAGCAATAATGATGATTCACATAATACTTCTTCAATTAACCAGCCTAAATGCACTTATAATTTTAAACTACCAACTTTCAAACAGAATTTTGACAATTTGTCGTCATTCCTGATAAGATTTGAACAGATATGTACAACAAACAAACTTGATAAATCTGCATGGGCTTTAAAACTTGGTGAATTTTTAGACGGTGAACCATTAAATGTTATAAAGAATATGGATCCAGCAATTGCAAATAATTATGAGGCAGTAAAATCATTACTATTACGACGATTTCAATTAGATGAGGAAGGATATAGAATGAAGTTTAAAAATATCCTTCCAGATTCAAGCAAAGATTTCGCTGGATTTATTGCTAACGTACGCATTACTTTTACGAGATGGGTTGAACTCGCTGGAGTGGATAAATCCTATGATAAATTAGTTGATTTATTGCTTAGGGATAAAGTTCTATCCTCAGTCAGCACACCATTTATCATTTCTGCAAGAACGCAAACCACCTACTATATCTGCATTAGAAGAAATGGCAGTCAATTATTGCACTGCACACCCAGGGTTTAGTATAGCTAATTCTCACTTGAGAGAAGCTTTACCAGTAGCTTCTGCTGCTACATGGCATGGTAATGATAGATCAAGAGCTCAAAGCCTTGATAGAAATTTTACACATAGGAGATATACTGACAACAATTATCATAGACAAAATAATTACAACAATAATGATAATTTCAACCGAGGTAGACAGCAATTCAGGCATCAGTCACCTCAATTCAAAAATAACAACAATGGTCAACAAAATTCAAACTGGAAGAGACCATATAATTTTAATACGAATAACAATGGTAACAAATGGAATAATAATAATCAAAATTATAGATCCAGAAACAGTAGCTACAATGGTAGACAAGTAAATAATTCCGGTGATCATCACCAACAACATTCTCATTCACGTAGACCACAACGTTTTGAGCACAGCGCAGGGGCGGCAATGACTAGCGATACACCATCTTGTATTCAAGAAAATAATAATGTAGTACATTCATCTTCTTGTTGTACAGTTGATGTTGATGTGGCAAATTGTTGCCAAAAATGCTTAACTCTTTTGCAGAAGGACATCCCAACTGTGGTGAAGTACATACATCCTATCCCGACAGTTAGTCTTGCTGCAAATGATGGTACCGGCACACTGATCTTCATGTCTGAAGTGATGAAGACCCTTGACATCGGAAGAAACCTTAGTAGTATATATCACCCGATGAGCAATGGTTCCGTGGAAAGGCTCAATCGCACCATTAAGCAATTATTGCACAAAGTTACTGTTAAACACCCTCAAGACTGGGACAGAGTACTCCCAGCTGTACTATTCGCATACCGAGGTGCCGCATAAAGAGACCGGCTTCTCTCCGTTTGAATTGGTGTTTGGTGCTCCACCAAGAGGTCCAATGGGACTGATAAAAGATTTACTACTCGACTCTGAGATGACTCAGGAAACCCAGTCATCATACGAATATGTAATCAACTTGCGTAAAAAAATTGTAGACGCTTGCCAGTTGGCAACAGCTTCTTCAGAGGCTGCATTCAATTGTCGCACTTTCTTTCTTTTTTTCTATACTATGTAGCAGAGAGTTTATATTTTCAAGTATTCTTTCACTACTTTCAGTATATTGTGTCTTGTCTGTTATCTGACACTCCTTGTGGATGAAAAACACCTCACATTTGTAAGGAGAGGTAGAGATAATATTACGAGAGGCAGGTTGGTAAAATTCCCTTGCACCAAGCTTGGCCACTACAGATTAACACGTTCATCGCCCAGCGTTATCTGCCTGTTCACCGATAAGATGGGTGCGCGCATCACCAAAGCTTGGAATACGAGAGACAACTTATGGACAGACATCGATAAGAGATTATTTTCTGATAAAGTAATGAATTGTTAGTTTTGACACACGTCATTTGAGGTTAACGACATGTTCGCGAGTCTGTACGCAAGGCATCATATGTCTTATTGCCATATATGGTAATATGTGACCTTTTGCTTTACGCACCTTATTTCACGTGCAATATTTTTAAAGTACCACACCCTATACCACCTGTTTGAAAATGATGGGAGCGTTTATTTAACTCTATAACAAACAGATGCATGGGAGACCTGGAATATAACCTGACACGTTTCAGTGTTATTCCATTGTGAAAATCGCTTGCCAAGATACCAGACCTTGCTAGAGTGAAGTCTAGAATTCAGAATTCCTTCTTAACATACCGGACACCTTTTATTGGAGAATTTTGGACGGACTTTCATAGCCCAGGAAATCTCTTTCATATTAAATAAGGAAACTGGGACTGAGGAAACTGAAGGACCACACACGAAGTCAGAGAGGGAACTTATTAAATTGACGATTCCTTAGACGCGCGTAAGAGGCCAATTCCAGTCTCTTTTATTCATCTGAGCAAAAAGTCTGTGAGCCAGGATTGGCATAAGTTGTGATTTTACATTCTATATTTTATTACTAACATGTGAACTAACATATATATGTATATTACCATGTAAAGTTTAATGTGTGAAAATCGCTAGTGGATGTCCAAGTCATTTGAGGCTGGCAACCTCAGCATATAGAATGATGATTCATGAACCACCACTGCACGGGCTGGTGATTGCTTTATTGCTAGTTTCTTAATTAGAACTAAAAGCAGAAAGTAGTTCCATACGGAGCAGGGAGGGAAAGATGAAAGAAAAGATGTACATTCTAAGTATAAATACTTACAGTTTCAAAGCAGTGTAAATGTCCATAAAAACATATTCACTTTAAAATTAATGTCAGTTTTCAAGCTTTAAACCAGTGGAAATGTCTCTGTGAAAATATTCATTTTTAAATTATTGGAAGTTTCAAACTTTTCAAATCAGTGTAAACACAAATGAAAACATATTCAATTTATATTGTGAACACTTTTCAATCAGTGGAAATGTAAATGTAAACATATTCCACCTGTATTATTAACCTTTTCATTTAAATGTAATGTAAAGCTAAAGCTATTCAATTTAAATGTAAAGAAAGTTTTATCCCGAGGGATTAAATTTAATTCTCATTGAGGGTAAATTCTGAGATAAATGGGATGGTGGAATGGGAAGATAGGGACCCATAACTATGGGTTGGAAAATGCAATACTCAGAAGAGCGTTTCATTTCTATTCTTTACCATAGTTATTGGTGGTAGCAGCAGAAAGTACTTTCTCTGGAACCAATTGAAGGTAGTAGTGGACTGACGTTGTGCGAGACACCATCATAAGAGGGTCTTATAGACAGACGCAGGACCAGCGTGGCCGTTACTCCTTGATGTTCTAGGAATGTGCGGCGCCATTAACTTTAACCAGTGATGAGCGAGAGCAGTGTCCCCAGAACCCATCAGCGGTGGCAGAAACTACTACTGGCAAGGAAGTGAAAAATATACGCTGCCAAAGTGAACTTTTTCCCCCATCATCTTTACTATAAATCAATGATGAAACTTTTCTTATAAACTATTCAATTTATTTTAAAACTGTTATAACCTAAAGTGATTATTAAATTTTGTTATTTGTAATGTTATAAATTTAACTTTGATTTAATCATTTTAAAGTTACTGCATGTTTGTCTCAGTCAATTTACTACACACACTCTAAACAGAGCTATACCATAATAATAAGAATTCCACTGAGTAAATCAGGGGTGGGGGCTTGAACAAACTGAAATTAATAAGTGCTTAATTCCTTCACAAAAGTTGTTGGCAGATAAGTGCTTAATTCCTTCACAAAAGTTGTTGGCAGATTCTAGAATTAACGTGCTCAGCCAAAGCAGCATTGTTTTCGCTTATCTGAATATCTTGTGAATACTCCCTTTGTAACAGAAGTGTCATTACTCTTCTATCTACATCTCTGCCAAGAGTAATCTATTGTGAAGGTAGACACCTTTGAAGCCCATATTAGATACTCTTGAGTTTTGGCCACTGGTGGACCACTACTGCAAAGCAGGGGAGGCAATACCATCACAGTGTACGAAGAAGAAGTAGTATCTATACCAAAGCTTTCTAGGGCTTGAATTATTTATATTTCTATGTTGTCCGTACCAGCTGAGTTTCCTTTCTGTATCACATTTATTGCTTTCTCAACTTCTGAGCTGAGAATGTTTGGGTCTTTAGAATCTGGTGATGGTTTATTGTCTCTATTTTCATGTAAGCTACCCTAAATATACCAAAACTTCAAAGATCTTTTTTTTTTAAAATCATTAAAATAATTGAGCTTTAAAGCTATCTAAATGAAAACTGGCACGTTCATGTACCTTCAGATGAGGAATCAATTTACTTACTCAAAACAGTGGTGCAGCTGGTTTAACTCACATGAATGAGAGGAAGTTAAGGCTGCAGCGAGAGAGAAGAAATACCAGAAGAATGGAAGGAAGGATATCTGGTTAAGTTGCCTTAGAAGGGAGATTTACAAAAGTGCACAAATTCTTCTTCTTCTTCTTCAAGGCCAAGCTTGCTGACAGAGGTGATCATGTCTCTCCACAACTTCCAGTTGAATATATGTATATCTTCTTCTTCTTCTTCTGTGTTTGTCCTGAAAAGGACGTTTGTATGTTGTGTCGCCGTTTACAGCAAAGCTGCGATATTTGCGCCTTTCGGCTCGATACATCCGGTTTCAGTATGGCATTTTTGGGACCGGGTTAGCCTTTCCTCTTCAATCCCTACTCTCTCAGCCAGACTGCAGTGATGCAGCCTGTTTCCAGGACCACCGCTTGGAGGTGGAGTAGGGTCTTGTTGACGTCTTCTTCAAACGAATATATATATATATATATATATATATATATATATATATATATATATAAATATATATATATATATATATATATATATATATAGAGGCTCACACAACAAGCAGGAGGGGAGAAAACGTCGAAAGGAGCACCAGGAAAATAAGCAGCTGAGGGCTGTCACCTCAGGGGCGCATTCCCATAGTCAGTTATGACTGAAGGGGCTATTATTATTATCTCTCTTTCTCTGTGTGTGTGTGTGTGTGTGTGTGTGTGTGTGCGCGTGTGTGTAGGAGTAACTGGCAAAGCCCCCCCATAATTATGGTTTCTTATTTCCAAGGTGAGGAACCATGCATACTCCCTAGTCTGGAGTTCCCTAGGTGCAAAATCTGATCTCGAGCAATTATGCAAAGCAAGCAGACGAGATGGCTAGCTTGGAGTACCAGCATAGACAAATGAAGTTTGACAGAAAGATATAATTAAAATCTGCTCTATGATAAGTCCTTATAGGCTGTAATATCCTTAACATAGAGAAATTGCTTTAGCTCTATGCTAGAAAAAAAGGAAACCACATATGGGCCGAGGGGGACTGAATTATGCTGATAAAACAGGGGTAGAGGAGGAAGACAGAAAATAAATTAATGTAAGAATATTTAGATGGAAAAAATAAAAGTTTGAAAAAGAAAAATGGGTGAATATCATTCTGTGAAAGACAGTAATAAATATAATGTAGCAGAAACAAGTTCAACTTACTGCCAATTCCTGGAGAATAATGAATGGCAAATAGCACTCATAGATAAAGTTGGAAGGACAGACAGTGATATCAAAATAATAATGCACAAGGGAAGAGACTTTCAATACATTAGGAAATATATGGAAATCAAAAGAAATCAAGTCCAACACAAAAATCAGAATCTCCAACTGAAATGTCACGTCAGCCCTGAAACATAAAATAATAAAAAATAAAAATTAGACTTAAATAAATGGCTGCTTGTGTAGAATAGATGGATATCCTGGTATGATAAAATCACTAGTAAGGAACTCAGGACAAGAACCAGAGGACATGAACTAGACAAGTGCCAGTAGAAAAAAGAAATCAGAAGATAATGCTAGCGCCAGATAGGACACACATTGAGGAAACCTGCTGATAGCATTACATGGCAGTCCTTGCTTGAGAACCCTCAGGGCAAGAGAAGCAGAGGTAGTCCAAATAAAACACAATGAAGTACAGAACTGGAGACAACAATGAAAATCACGAGGAAGACCTTGAGCTGATGAAAACTTGGCACATTTTTATTGAAGGCCTATGATCCTATCCAGTTGAGGTGGGATTTTTTTAGACCGCAAGCGGCTCCAGGGTCGAACCAGCCTCATAAATTGGGTACCTAGTGTGCCGATGGTCAAGAAAATATGGGCCTAACACTGTATTCCCAATATGCCTCAATGGGCGTAACGGGATCCTTTACCTTTTTACCTATGATCCAATGGGAGTTGCAGCATGAAGATGATGATGAATAGATAGTAAGAAACAAGTTCAAACTTACCGCTTACTCCTAAGGGATAAATATAAAATGTCCTATCTTCACTCTGACTTCCATTTGAAGCAATGCACATAACACCCGATGTATATTCATAGGTGGGTACTAGTACCACAAATCCCGTCCTGGGGTCCCATTCGACACCCTGCTCATATGTCCTTTCTGCGCTATTTGCAAACAGAACCACCTGAATAAAAAACATGAAAGATATAGTCTTGCCCCCAAAACATTTAGCTATAAATCAGTATTCTACACTTATCACACCGGCATAAAGATTTCTCCATGCCTGACAGGGTTGACCTGAAGAGCTATAATTATGATACTTATGACAAGAGCACAATGATCTTCCCACTACTTGTAAGGTTGGCACACAAGCTTTTCAGTGTGGTACTTTCTATTTTTGAAATGTTACATACTTCATTTTAATGCTCTATTCAAAACAAAAAATAAATTCCTGTCTAGCATTTAAACAGTATTTAACAAGAACAAAAATTAATATATAATGATTGTTGGGAATCTCCCCAGGGGCAGGGCAGGTCTAGTGGTGTTCTTATAAAAAAGATACTACTTATGACAAATGAAAGTCAAATATCAAACTAAACACCTCAGTCTGTTGTCCCAGCCATCTTGTCATGCCATCTCAGATTTTCTCTCTGTTTTTCTCTGCTTCTTTCACCCCTGACATTTTCTGTTTGTCATTGAGAATCATGTATGACACACTTATAACACTTAAGCTTTGATTACGTGTAGTATCAAGGTTAGGCAACTAAAATATTTTGGCCATATAAAAAGACATAACACCTTGCAGAAGATCATAATAGAAGGCAGAGTTAAAGGCAAACGTGCAAGAGGAAGACAGCGCTATAAGTGGGAAGATAGCATCAAGAGATGGATAAGAAAGAGTCTATCAGAGTGGAATATCAAGACAAGAGACAGAAGGCAGAGACCATTGCGGCCAACCTTTGTTGCAGAGATGGCAGCTGATGATGTTAATGGGTTCCCAGGTGCCTCGGAGGACACAAAGAAAAAAGAACTACTGCTTCCTCAAGCATGTAAGCTAGAGGTGACTAATGTGAGATTTCTGTATGGGGTGGGATACCTCATTTAAAAACTACTTAAAAAACCATTACTGCAAGAGTTCACAGAATGGGAAGCACTGGGACCTAGAATCATAAAAGCAACAGTTAAACAGAAAATAAAGTTATTGATAAAGAAGAATCTGTGAAATAAGAATGTTACACAATACTACAAAATATGGATAAAATGAGGAAAAAGACCACAATTTTGATGGGTGACATAAATGCAAAGATAGGTACAGACAATAGCAGTTTTAAATAAATCCTGGGCAAACACTGGCTAGAATCAATGCACAAATATGTGGGGAATCATTCACAAACTTCTGTACTTCAAATCAACTGGCTATAGGAGGAAGCATGTTTCCACACACAGACACACAAATACACAAAGCAACATGGATATCATTATACCATAGAACAGAAAATCAGATTGATCACATATGCTAAGAAGTTTAGATCATTACTACATGAGGTAAAGGTATGTACAGGAGAATATGTGGTATCAAATAATCACAATCTTCTATTAGCCAAAAGATAAGATGAAACAAGGGATATACAATAGTTCATAGCTTTAGACAACAGTTAAATGTAGGGTATCTAAGAAATCAAGAAACTAGACAAATTTGCTACCACAGTTCTAACAAATACCAAATACTCCAACTGCATGGAAGATTTAGCAAATACAGAAGACTGCTGGCAACAGATCAAAACTATATCAAATGAGACGTGAAGAAGTACTGAGAACAAAAGAATGCCAGTAAAATGCATTGATAACAGCAGAAAACATCAATAACAATGGCAGGGAAAAAAAAAGGAAGATTTAACAAGAAGCAAAGCCAGAAGTTTCAAAGCCAAGGCTCAAGAAGTGTACACAAAAGTGAAGAAAGAAGTAAGAAGAAATGTCAAAATAGACAAGAGGAAATATACTCAGGAGCTGGCAAAAGAGGCAGAGGAAGATGCAGCCTAAGGAAAAATGAGAACCTGTACAACAGCATAAAAAAAGCTAACAGGGAAATACAAGCAACCAAACTGCTTCGTCAAAGACGAGAATGGAAAATTGCTTAGTAATATACAAGAGTAAATGAAGAGGTAGACAGAACATTTTGAGGATCTTCTCAATAGATCACTCCTCAAACTCAAAATCCCCCAGACATTCAGCCAGTAGACGAGGAGCTACAAGTCGACTGAATGACCAACTAAGGAAGAAATTAAGAAAGCCATAAAGTCCAGACTGCATTCCATCAGAGACTACCAAATCAGATATTGACACTGTTACAGAGATATTATACAAATTACTTGGTAAAGTCTAGAAGAGAAGAAATAGCAGAATGGAAGGAAGGATATCTGGTCAAGTTGCCTAAGAAGGGAGATAGACAAGAGTGCACACATTACAGAGCAATAATGTTAACATCAGTGCCAGGAAAAATATTAAACAGGATCATCCTTGAGACATTAAAAGAGTCCACAGGCTGACAATTGAGAGACGAACAAACAAGTTTTAGGCAAAACACATTCTGTACAGATCAGATAGCCACATTGAGAATAACAGTGAAAGTCACCTCTTTACACTGAATTTGTGGACTGAAAAGGCATTTGACAGTGTATAAAGAGAAATTGATGAGGCATTAAGGCGTCCCCCTGAAGATAATTAACTTAATAAAGAAAACTTATGAAGACATGACATGCAGAGTTCTTCATGTGGAACTACTGACATTTGGAATAAGTACTGGAGTGTGACAAGGATGTCCTAGTTACCAGTTCTTCCTTTGGGCTACAGACTGAGTTATGAAAACATTAACATCAGCCAACAGAAATAAAATCCAGCTGGCTGACTAAACAGCTTGATGATACAGATTTTGCTGAAGACCTGGCACTTCTGTTTCATAATCATAATCAGACCCAAAACAAAATGAAAATATTTCATGAAGAAATCACAGCAAGTCGGTCGGAAAAAATGTAGGGAGAAAAAAATAATGAGAATAAGTGCATGAAACAACAACAATTTACTGGAAGAAATGACACTACAAGACGTAGAACCATATATATACCTTGGCAGCAATATAGACAGTTGGATGAACAGTGGTATTAAAATAAGAATACAAAAGGCTAGAGAAGCTTGTATTGTATTGAGAAATATATGGAGATGAAGAGAAAAAAGTACACCACAAAAAACCAGAATATTCAATTCAAATGTCAAGTCAGTCCTATTAATGGGTCTGAAGCATGGAAAACAACAAAATCAACAACCAAAAAGCTAAGATTTGCTTAAATGGGTGTCTGGGTAGAATGATTGAAGTGGTATGACAAGATCACTAATATGGAACTGATTATAAGATTCGAACTGACATGATAATCACAAGGTCTCATTTCTAGTTTTCCTTGGTTCTTGTGGTACTTCCAACTTGAGTTTAATCAAAGTGACAAAAGCATTCTTGCTTAGCTATTTGTAACCTTTGAAAAAATATTTAATGCCTTTACATCAAATCTTACTTTCTTTTCCCTACAGTTTTCTTGCATCTATCCCTGATGAAGACCTACTGGTAATTACATAAGCTGGGGACTGTTTCCTGATCCTCTGTCCCTGTAAGACTTACACTACACATTTGCTCATCTTATCATTTTGTGACTGTTGGTGAGTCAACAGGCTGTAGTCTATGCTACACATGATCTTAGTTGTTGTTCTTTCACACTCCTGATGTTGTGTTGAGTCAGAACTAACTATTTAGGTCTTCACGATACATTTAGCAGTCCAGACGTTTCACCCATGGTACGTTTTCAATGATTTTATTGGGTGTTACCAATCTCAACTTATGAACAATCAAAATGTGAATACAATGTAAACATCTGCATTCTGACAATCTTCTCGACACATGTCATGATCACGTACACAGTGAGGTAGACATACAAAAAACGTCGTACTGTACTCTACACTTGACAGTTATTCTAGATCTTGTAATCTACGACAATTCTCTAAGCTTCACTGATCGTAGTTAATTCTCTTGTTCGCGACTATTCGTTACGTTAAAGAGACTGTCTATCATACTATACTTCATTTCTGTTGTGTTTAAGGTGATGCTTGAAATTATCAGTTGACAGGTCGACACAGAGACTCTTGGTTTGGTTTCAAGACTGATACCCTGCTGGTTTTAGGCTGGTAGCCTACTCAATATGGCTGTCTAACGAAGTTTTTGCGAGACAAAGTTTTTAAATGGGAAGACACGTACCTTCTCTCTCAAATGTGGACATCTCCTCCAATGAAATAAATCACAATGAACTTCTGTCTAAAATAGGAATCACTTCTCACACACGATTTATTCTTGAATTATTAACTTGGTGTTGCGTTTGCATGATTCCACAGACTCGCTTTCGCACAATCATTTGCAAAGCGACCACATCATAGTTGTCTCGGTCCTTCCTCGACAAAGACCTATCTCCATTACTCTTCCCTTCACGTGTCAAACGAAAACCATGTTCGATACATCTGAATACAACTCGCGTCATGTGACTGAGTGATTCCCGGGCACTTCGTAAGCTAGTGTCTTGTCTTATTTATTTTTAATGACTCAAGAGGGGGAACTCTTGCTCCTACTGTTACCTAAGTAGTATTACTTCCCTTTCAACCCGGCCACAGTCTGCACTATGGTACGAGCGCGTGGAGTGCACAGACCTGAGGAGTGGCCTTCTGACGAGAATCAGGTCAAGTTGGTGCCAGTGCTTGGATCGTGGGTGTCTCCATGACACCTTATGCTGGGGTTTTGTCTGAAAGTAGGTGTTGGTCACGCAGAGGTCATGGTGGACGCACAACTCTAAGAGCCGTTGTCCATTTTCATTCATCTTGCCAATACCAAACCTGCCCAGACATGAAGGCCATGAAACATTATCGGCACCCACTCTAGCGTTAAAGTCACCAAGGAGAACAAGCTGTTCTTGCCTAGGTATGCTTTTGATTACTGCTGCTAGATTCTCGTAGAACTCATCTTTAGCTTCTGAGGCAGAGTACAGAGTAGGAGCATACACACTGACAAGGGTGATGGGACCTGTGCTAGTTTGCAGGCGGAGCGTTAACAGGCGTTCTGATCCATTCTCGCCTGGTTCAACCATTTTAGTTAGCGATTTTTTGACCGCAAAACCTACTCCGTGTTCTCTAGCTTTATTAAGATCTTTCCCTTGCCAATAAAATGTGTAGTCCTTCTCGCTCACCGTTCCAGAGCCCGCCAGGCGCGTTTCCTGAAGTGCAGCTATATCCACCTGAAGTCGTTTAAGCTCATCATTAATTATGGCTGTCTTCCTTACATCGTTTACATCCTGTCAACATAGTC
Source organism: Oreohelix idahoensis (assembly GCA_024509875.1). Lineage (NCBI taxonomy): Eukaryota > Metazoa > Mollusca > Gastropoda > Stylommatophora > Oreohelicidae > Oreohelix > Oreohelix idahoensis. Next base: position 65,298 of record JAMPIV010001205.1, read on the forward strand.
CGGACGTTCCAGCATCCCAATCTGAGAGTTTGCCTATTTCTATTTTTTCGATAATTGCTTGGTGCAAAATTTTCTGTCCACAGTTCGGGTTTGACCCTAATCCCCATGCGGTCAAAAAATCGCTAACTAAAATGGTTGAACCAGGCGAGAATGGATCAGAACGCCTGTTAACGCTCCGCCTGCAAACTAGCACAGGTCCCATCACCCTTGTCAGTGTGTATGCTCCTACTCTGTACTCTGCCTCAGAAGCTAAAGATGAGTTCTGCTCGTACCATAGTGCAGACTGTGACACAGATCACTCCTTGGTTTGCTGCAAAATCAGAGCACAACCAAGAAAACTCTATCGTGTCAGACATGAAGGGAAACCACGCATTGATACCAGCAAGATGTCAGACCCTTTCATGATCGCTCAATTCACTGCGACCTTCAAGAAAGTGCTCAGTAGCCCTCAGCATGGTGATACTATTACAGAGAACTGGGAGCATCTACGGAACACCATTCAAAGTACTGCACTTGCCACCTTTGGTAAGAAAACAGCAAAGTCAAATGACTGGTTTGACGCTTCATCAGATGTGATGGCACCTGTTATTGAAGCTAAGCGCAGTGCTATGAATGAATACAAACGTTCACCGAGTGCCAGAACCCTACAGATCCTGAGGGCTACGAGAAGCAAAGGTCAACAAACTGCTCGACGCTGTGCAAATGACTATTGGCTCCAGCTCAGTGAGAGCATCCAGATCGCAGCGCAAACAGGCAACATTAGACAAATGTATGACGGTATAAAGAAAGCACTTGGCCCCCATAAAAGTAAGACGGCACCGCTAAAAAACCATCAGCGGAGAGAAGCTAACCGATAAGGGTAAGCAGATGGAGAGGTGGGTCGAGCACTACTCTGAGCTTTACGCTAGAGACAATACCGTTACGCCTGCAGCCCTTGATGCTGTCAATAGTCTGCCAACTATGGAGGAGCTGGATGCCGAACCAACATTAGAGGAACTCAGTAAGGCCATTGATAGCTTGGCCTCTGGCAAAGCACCAGGCAGTGATGGGATTCCTCCTGATTTAATCAAATGCTGTAAGAGCACACTATTACATCCCCTGCATAGGATGCTGTGCCAGTGCTGGGAAGAGACAACTATTCCTCAAGACATGCGAGATGCCAAGATTGTAACACTGTATAAAAATAAAGGAGACAGAAGTGATTGCAATAACTACAGAGGCATCTCTCTTCTTAGTATTGTTGGTAAGGTTTTTGCCAAAGTCATCTTAATGCGACTACACAAGTTAGCTGAGCGCATATATCCAGAGGCACAGTGTGGATTCCGAGCTGGCAGATCAACAACAGACATGATCTTCTCTCTCCGCCAGCTTCAGGAAAAATCAAGAGAGCAGAAAAAACCATTATATATCGCCTTTATAGACCTCACAAAAGCATTCGACCTGGTTAGTAGGGATGGACTCTTTAAAATTCTCCTGAAAATAGGCTGCCCTTCTAAAATGCTGGAAATGATAAAGTCATTCCATGACGACATGAAGGGAACAGTCCAATATGCTGGAAGCACGTCACAGCCCTTTGATATACGAAGTGGCGTTAAACAAGGCTGTGTTCTGGCTCCGACCCTCTTCGGAATCTTCTTTGCCTTACTCTTGAAACATGCATTCAGAGATGCAACCGAAGGAATATGCCTTCACACTAGGTCAGATGGCCGTCTGTTTAATCTTTCAAGGCTGAAGGCAAAAACAAAAATCAGAAGGTCACTATAAGAGACTTGTTGTTCGCTGATGATGCTGCAGTCGTCACTCAAAGCCAACAGGAGCTTCAGAGCTTGATGAATCGCTTCACTAAAGCATGCAAGGACTTTGGCCTCACAATAAGTCTAAAGAAAACGAATGTGCTGAGTCAGGATGTGGATGCTGCACCAGTTATCACTATCGATAACTATGAATTGGCAGTGGTGCACCACTTCACATACCTAGGGTCTACCATCAATGACAAACTCTCACTGGATACAGAAATCGACAGCCGCATTGACAAAGCTGCAGCTACCTTTGCCCGCCTCACATCGCGTGTTTGGGGAAACTCTAAACACACAATGAAGACCAAAGCTGCGATATATAATGTCTGCGTCACCAGCACACTCCTATATGGCAGCGAGACCTGGACGACCTATGCTAAGCAAGAAAGAAGGCTCAATACCTTCCATTTGCGGTGTCTACGCCGCATCCTCGGCATCTCGTGGAAAGATAAAGTGACAAATGTCGAGGTGTTGTCACGTGCTGGCCTTCAAAGTATGTATACGCTGCTTAGATAGCGCAGACTTCGCTGGCTTGGCCATGTTCGCCGCATGGAAGATGGTCGCATCCCAAAAGATATCTTCTACGGACAATTAGCAGATGGCAAGAGAACAGTTGGGCGACCACAGCTGAGGTTCAAAGATGTGTGCAAGAGAGATATGAGGGCACTGACATGGATCCAGCAACATGGGAGGATGAAGCTGCCGATCGCACTAAGTGGCGATGCAATTTACGGCACCACCTCAAATTGGGCGAAGAGAGGCTCACACAAGAAGCAGAGGTGAGGAGAAAACGTCGAAAGGAGCACCAGGAAAATAAGCAGCTGAGGGCTGCCACCTCAGGGGCGCATTCCCATAGTCAGTTATGACTGAAGGGGCTATTATTATTATTACAACCCGGCCATAATTTATACTGGTCATGCAGGGTACGCGGTAATGAGAGAGCTGACAGACTAGCATCAACAGCAACTCACAGTGGGGACACTGGATATGGATTAACAATAAGTACACATTTTAAAATGTCACTATTTAACGCTTGTACGGGTGATATCCCCCCGAGCTGCAAACTCAGCATGAATAATGCTGTAAAAACCCCACGGCCTAATATCTGGCCTTTGGCTGGGATCATGTGTCTACACACAGGGACCGGTACAGTGACATTCATGTGTCATTAGGTCCCTTGGGTGAGAACACAGAGGATCACTAGGTGACACATTCTGTCACTGGATCTTCTAGTGTTGGGACATGTGGTCTTGACCAGAGCCGGGTTTGGGGCGGGGACAATGCGACCTCATGCGAGGAAAAAATATGCGACCTCAAGCGAGGAAAAAAAAATGGATATGGATTAAGGAAAGATAATGAGATAAATTAATGATCGCCTGTTAGAGAAAGACACTGCAATAGATGAATTATCAAGGTTAAGACTGTTGGGACTTGGCAACAAACGTCAGGCTAGCAGAGATGGACATATGAGAGAATGAATCTGTCGTGTATATAACGAGCGAGCCACAGGAACAGTTAGTATTCACACTCTTTGACATATACTTAGGGAGACTGAGCACCTATGGGTTTGACCGGAGTGCAATGATGTCGATTCTGTCCAACAATAACTGCAAATGCTAAGATTGCTAAGAACAAATGAAAGAACGAAATTTTTACTTGATCAGAGTACAGAAATAGTCATGATTGTCTGCCCTACAAAAGTACAATTCTCAAAGTGTTTTCACAGTAACTGAGCACACACGTGCAATTACACAAACATACATGCACTCGCAACAGCCAGAGAACGAACGAACGAACTAACTTTATTTTCGAAGGGTTAAGAATTCTGCCCTTCCATTCTCATTTATCTTGCATACTATATCCTTTCATTCCCACCTGTTGCTTTAAGCATTAATTTAAAGGCATGCAACATTATAAAGTTAACATAACAGCATTCATTTACAGTATGCAATCATAATAAAAAATGAGTAAGTTTTTTTTAAACAAACAAGATAGTAACTAGAAAAAAATTAATTTAAAAAAAAAATTAATACAAATAAAATAAACAAAACAATAAATAAATAAAGAGAGGGAGAGATAAGAGGGGAGGGAGCAATAAACCAATTACACATTGAAATTACAGTCAGAAGAGCAATGACATTTACAAGTAAATATTCATGGAAACATTGGATGAAATGATTAGAGAGTCTTCAGCAGAGTGTGCGAGTTCAAGATTTCATGACAGATATCTTTTGAATGTGGTGTAATTATTAGTTTTGACAGACTTTGGTAAAGCGTTCCATGATAAAGTACCAGCTTAACTAAAGCAACTACAGAAGAAGTCAGTTCGAGGCTGTTCAAGGTCTCTTTTTTTTAAGTTAATGATGAAAAATATCCCGTTCAACCTCTGATGGGTTATAATTAGGATATATATTGTTTTCAACTCCAAATAATATGAACAACTGCCGATATTGGAAAGTGGCATCACACCTGTCAAATCATTGTAAATAGGGCAAATTACAATTAAGTAGCATCACATCTGTCAAATCATTGTAAATAGGGAAAATCACAATTACCAATTATGCTTGTATGTTAAAAAAACAAACCCAAACAAATAAAAACCAGATCAAACCAAACAAAAACACCAAACAAAAACACCAAACAAAAATAATATTAAGGTGGAGGGGTGTAAAGGTTTGCTGTTTCCTGTTACATTAATGGTTTTAATAGATTTTTAATTGACTCACCTGTCAAAAGTCATATGTATTGTAAGAACAGCATCAGACCTTCACCTTCACAATTACTATATATTAACTTTTGTTCTTGCTAAAGAGTTTGATTATATTATGCAGTGCTCTAGGTTTGTCTATTCTTAACACTTCTTCTATATTTGTAGGCAAATTTGATACCTGCAAATAATCTAATATTGGGATTATCATTTGCTCATACCTCTTACATTTGAACAATAAATGCTTTATATTGTCTTGAAGACATCCTGCACAGTAAGGTTCTTCTATTCTGAAATAGCCTTTTCCCGTCTGTAGTCTGAGAAGTTTCTTATTACTGGGAATTTTCAATTCCCTAGATATCTGACATTTTCTTGTTGGAGCCTTGAACATCTTATATGCATGTCTTCCTTTCAGATTTTTATCCCACTCTGCTTTCCATTCATCTATTATTAATTCTTTAATTCAGCTCTTAATCTCCGATTTACTCATCCCAACATTTATTAGATTTTTTATCAGATCTACCTTTCTTGGCTTCTTTATCTGTCTTTTCATTTCCCTCTATTTTCAAGGTCCAAAAGTAGGTCGCCACATTTAAAATATAAAAAGCTATAGCACATTAATAATAATAATAATAATAAATTCTTTAAGCGCCAAACACGGCGCATAAGGCAGAAACCAGTGCTCTCCAGGTTGTTCGTTGTGACGCCACTCCTCTTAGCTCTTGCACATTATTTAGGCCCAACGTTCTTCCTTCTCTTATTATTGTTCTTCTGAGTGTTTCTTTTGGTCTTCCTTTTTTTTTTTCCGCTTACCCTCAGGAACCCAAGTGAGCGCCTGTAGTGGTATTCTGTTGTTTTGCATTCGTAGGACATGACCGATATATGACCATCGTCTTTTCCTTATATAGCACATTACCATTCGTTAATACTGAATGATAATTCTTACCGCTAGCCTACCTTTAAGTCAGGATCTGTAACTCCACAAGGAATCAGTAGGGGCTTGTAATAATCAGTGCTTTGAAATTGATTGAAATTTTCCTGAAAGAAGTGTACCGGATCTGTAATGTAATGACAAGACTGTTAATAAATGAATATTTTTAACCTTCATTTTAAAGTTTAAAAAATTACAACGTTGTGTATTTGTTTCGTTTCAAATCTATAACCTTCAAAATCTCTATGTTCCACTCATCATAGAGAGCTGAAACTTTTCAGACAGCACCCTTTCTCAGTATATTTTAACCTATCAAATTTTGGCTTTACAAGATAACCAACGCGATGTAAAATAAAGTGGAAATAACTCTGATAAGGGTGGATTTGAGCTGAAGTGGTAACTTGCCACCCTTATCGACACCTGGTGTTAAAGTGCAAGATGTAGGTGTCTTCTCTGATTTAGGATGTTGCTGTGTATGTGGTAGTGGAACAGTTCACAGGGTTATCACACAGGCAACATGACGTGTAGAGTCATAGAAAGGGTAACTTCGTTGTATAAGTTTCTTCTATTTATTGCACGCCACAAAACAGTCATGATACTTATGACATCAACATAGTTAACGAGTTCAGCAAGATGATAAGGCACATTGAAAACAATTTCTGTAGTCAGCAATGACAGCTGTTGTATATATGCGTCATAAGACATCACAGTTCAATAGATTCAGAAATTCATAAATCATAGAGTTCTAGTTCGTGAAGCTGTATAAATAATAATAATTTCTATAACTTCTGCAACAGTGTCAGCTACAGATCTTCAATGTTCATAAACAATAATAAATGCTCCCATTCTGATGCTAGCAGATCAGATGTATACAATAAGTCCGTTCACTGTCTGCACGTGAATAGCATACATGGGCTACAGGTCAGCTCGACCTTTATAATGTTCCTAAGTCTAACCATCTGACTTGGACGTGATCTCTGATATAACGAATCCTGGAACACAGACAATAGTCTTGTTGGTCTAGAGCGACCCATATATATTTAACTAGTTCAGGTATACAGATACCGGTGACTTAATCCTAGTCAAAGTACCTCTCCATTTTGCATCACACAGGCGAGCAAATAGGCGACAAAATGACGAACCTCTAGATGATAGCATAAAGTTCGATACAAGAGGAATTACCTTATTTCGGAAAATCAACCATGAACATATGCCTCCAGGCAGGCGTGAATAATACTGGGAAATAGTCTAGTTAGCTAACTAACTCACAAAGACACTGTATTTCCCTCAGAAAATCACAAGACGCAGTTGCGTCTGCTCGCTTCTTAAACCATTTCTAAACTGCCCCAACTGGGCGGAACACACAGAACGAACTCCCAGCTTTTGACATGCGCAGAACGACAATCTCTGAGTTGCCGTTCACAATAAGACGATTCTAAGAACATTCGAGATAAAAGTCTTACAGAATCGCGCCTTTTATGGTCATGAAAAGAAGCGTTAAGAAAGGTTTCAGACATCTACCATAGTTGACTGATACTACCAAATAAGGAGATGTGGTCACGCTTCGTTCAAGAAATTATAGACCGAACGTGTCTCTATACAAGAGAAGGCAAACTCCTAAAAAATTGTAGTTTCGATAACTCGGATTATGTCCCTTTGACCATAGAAAACATAATACACACTTCAGTCAAAAAAAATGATCATACATATGAAAAATGTTTATACAAACGAAAAATAATAATGATCCGTGCGTAACATTACCGCACCCTCCCCGGAAAAAAAAATGAAACATTTTTTTTTTTAAATCCTGGAGCCGGAAAAAATCTAGGCTCCTAACGCACGTATGATGCGTGGATATATACCTAACAAATTAGCTCAACGCATGGAGCGACACTGAGATCATATCTCAGATCCTTAGAGAAAAAATTTATCTAAGTATACGCTGATATATTCCAGGAAGGTGCCACCAACACACGCCACAATGATGGCAACAACATAATGACAATCAAATTATTCTCATACCAATATATGAAATTAAATATATTATGTGTTATCATACAATGTGTTGCAAATAGCGGTGTAATTTACTAATATACCGCACTATATTATTACATTATATAAAGTAACAGTAATTAATAAGTAATACATGTGTTGATCTTCGGTGACATAAAACATTCAATAGAAGAAGATGTGGACATCATCCGCTCCCAATGTAGGACAGGACTTGATATCCTCAAAGTTCCACAATGGACATAAACTCGCAGACTTCAATGATGTGCTGCGAAAATATCAATAACACAAATCTTAAAGACAACTGGTAAATTTCTTAATACAATCCTGAAAATAATTTATCTAAATGTGGCCGAGTGATCTTTTGGCCCGTATATCACTAACTAAGCCTTCTTAGATAATTACATGGTACAATGTTATAAATTTCCCTCAAAAAAAAAAGTGAGACAAAATCTACTAACATGTCATTATAACATTGGACTGTATATCAGGAAATATATATATATGACAGAAGAATCATGTGGAATCGTGTGGACATCTGGACAGAATGTCTGCCATTACATTATCCGAACCACGGATAGCTCGAACCGAGAAATGAAATGGTTGAAGAGCTATGGCATAACGAGTGGACCTCGAGCTCTTCAAGTTTTTGCTCTGAATAGCAGTAAGCGCTTTCTGGTCGGTTTCCACAATGAAATGTGCGCCTAGAAGAAATCTTTGTAACTTCAGAATAGACCATACCATAGCCAATAACTCACGGTCTAAAACCGAGTAATTCTTTTCTGCAGCGTTTAATTTCCTAGAGATATACATCACCGGATGCAAAGTATCAGAATACTCCTGCATTAGTGCTGCCCCAATCCCTGTTGACGAGGCGTCACTTCGAAGAACAAAAGTCTTCTCAATAGTAGGTAACTTAAGAATAGGTGGAGATGAAAATAGGGCTTTAACCTGGTCCAATGAGGATTGACATTCTTTAGACCAGCGGATCAGATTAGGCGACCCTTTCTTCAATAAAGTAGAAAGCGGTGCCATAATGGAGGACAGATTCGGAATGAATCGTCCGTAGAATTGAATCAAACCTAATAGACTCCTTACTTGTTTCTTCGTCTTAGGGACCGAAATGTTAAGTATTTTTGAAACATTGTGGTCCTCTGTCTTTAAAAGACCATGACCAACCCGATGACCTAGGAAAGAAATCTCGCTAAATCCTATAAAGGCTTTAGAGGGTTTTGCAGTCAAGTTATACTCGCGAAGAGTAGACAGTAGTTCGTATAAACCCAAATAATGATCTTCCCAAGAATCACTGAATAGACAGATATCATCTAGGTATGCTATGACATCTGTACGATATGCGAGAATTCGCCGCATCATGCGTACGAATGTAGCAGGGGCGTTCATAAGACCAAAAGGCATGAAATTCCATTGGAATAAACCCCTAGGTGTAGAAAAAGCTGTAAAAGGTTTGGCACGTTCAGTTAGCGGGACTTGCCAATAACCTTTAGACAAATCTAGTTTGGTAAAGAATCTAGAATTAGAAAGTTTATTGAGTAGCTCTTCTAATGAAGGCATAGGTTCAGCATCGAACTTCGTAACTTGGTTCAATTTGCGATAATCTACGCAAATGCGAATGTTATTATCCTTCTTTCGAACAATAACCATAGACGAAGAGTATGCTGAAGTGGATGGTTCAATGATTTCCAAACGTATCATTTCATCCAACTCTTTTTCGACTTGAGACTGGAAATGGATAGGTATTGGATATGGTCTGACTCTGATAGGATTGTGATCAGTTAGCACAATGTCATGTTCTATGACATGTGTGTGTCCCGGGATGTCTGTAAGAACATCCTGAAATGTTTGCAACATCGAAGAAACTTGTCGATGTTCCTCAGCGGAAAGATTTGGAGAAACGGTCACGTTTTTCCAAGATTCCGTAGAATAAAGTGGGACCATAGAAAGAGGAAGATTGACATCAGAAAAAGTAGTTTCCTCATCCTGTATAACTGACAGAGATGAGTACTGACCATGAGTTGCTTGTGAATTGTCCGTAGCCTGGAAAATAGGCTGCAAATAGTCAGGTCTTTCATAAAATTCTGTGAGCATATTTATGTGGAAAGTTTTATGCTTTCCATCAATATCGACAACATAGTCGACATCAGAAATTTTGGAGACTATTGCATATGGACCTTTCCATGCAATTAGAAGTCTGTTCTCCCTTGAAGGAAGTAGAACGAGAGCTTTGTCACCTGGACAAAGTTGTCGTAGACATCTATTCTTATTTGCAAACTGCCTTGCCTTTTCTTTAGCAAATTCTGAAGACGAAGTTGCTAGTTTGCATGCCTCGATGATCTTTTGCCTAAGAGCAATGACGTACTCATAAGAAGATTGAGTCTCATCGCTAATATTATCGGCAGTGATTAGATCGTGAAGTAAAGACATAGGGCCGCGCGGTTGCGCGCCAAAGACAATTTCAAAAGGGGAAAACCCCGTATGTTCATTGGGGACCTCTCTATACGCAAAGAGAGCCGCGGGTAAGACCCTGTCCCAATCCTGAGGATGATCCTCAGTTATTTTACCAAGTAAAGTTTTCAGAGTCCTATTTAAACGTTCGACCAACCCATTAGACATTGGGTGATAGATACTGCTGAGAGACCTTTTAATGTGTAGCATAGACATTACCTGTGACATAGTGTCTGATATAAGTTGAGTGCCATGGTCTGACAATATTTCTCCGGGAAAACCCAAGCGAGAAAATATCAGCCAAAGAGCGTCTGCGATATCAGCAGTTGAGATGCTCTTGAGAGGTATTGCCTCTGGCCAACGTGTGCACATATCGACACATGTAAGGATAAATTGATGTCCTCTAGCCGACTTAATTCTAAAAGGACCGATAATATCTATTGCCATTTTTTGAAAAGGGCGAATAGGAATGTCAGCAGCCTGGATAGGCGCAGCATGTCGTGGTCCTTTAGATTTGACCTCCTGACATACTTTGCAAGAGCGACAGTACATTCGTATGTCCTTGCTCACAAATGGCCAAAAGAAAGCCGCAAGAACCCTCGACTTTGTACGGGAAAAACCCATATGTCCAGCACATTGCGAGTCATGAGCATGTTGCAATATTTGCAATCTCATGCTCTTAGGCACAAGAATTTGTGAATGAGTGGACGTAGTCGAGTCTTGTACCATACGTACAAGTACGCCGTTCTTCATAGAAATCCAAGATTTCCTATTAGTGTTCTGATTAGGATCACCTTTTTTTGCTAGAATGAAGAATTTTTGTAAAGAAGGATCTTCTTCTTGCAATTTGATAAATGAGTCACGTGTAATAGTCAAGTGACTATCTTGGTCATTTACTTCATCATTATTAGTTAATGAAGTTTGAGGTGGATCCAGAGCATGTGCTCTTGTGACCACCGCATTGGTAGCTTAATGTTTTGCTCTTCCCAAACAGCAATCTGCTGTGGGGTACATTCCCTAACTCCGTGAATACGACCAATAATAAGGTCCGCAATAGGGTTTGGAAGTAGACACGCGTGGACCTCTCCCGTGAAGAAAGGAGTAGCAATGTGTATTATAGCAGTAGGATACTTTTCTAACGTGCCACCAAATGTGACACATTTGATGACTTTTCCTGTAGCACAGGATGGATCTACAAGAGATTGCCTAACGCCGACAGTAGTACATCCAGAATCAAACAACACTGAGACTGGATTACTATTTACTAGCCCCTTATGTAATATAAGAGAACCTCTCCCATCATGAGCAACATTAGCAGGAAGAGCGGGCAAAGGATGACCACAGCTTAAAGTACTAACGGTTTTCGGATCAAATAAAGTACTGCATTGGATACATTTATTTGCCCTACCAAAATCAAAAGATGAGCATCCGATAGCATTATGGTCTTTATCATTATTAACCTGTTTATCTGCTCCCTGAGATTCTTGTTGAACAGAGTTTGTCTGTTGATATCTTTTTCTCTTATGTTGCGATCTACCGCGACCATTATTGCCTCTGCAATTATCATTAAAGTCCCTACTGTAATTTTTATCCTGGTTTGAGTTCCAGTTTCCATAACTGTCATTACTATCTCTATGCTGTTGAGAACCTCTATTATCTTGGTATTGAGGTCTCTGCATAAAATATTTCCCTCTATACCGATTACCTTTGTGAAAATTTCTAAAGTTAACCGGAGTAGGATAACGTGTAGTATTAGGTTGTCTCCAGTTCTGGGAAGAAGAATCACCCTGGAATTGATCACTATGGTTCTGGGCATAATTACGATTACTCTTTTTATTGAAATTTTTCTGGCTACCCTGAAATTTACGCATAAAATTTGGGCCATAAGGTGCTGCCGAAGCAACTGGCAGACCTTCTTTCACCTTAGAGTTACTAATGGTTATGTGCGGATGCGCAGTAACATACTGGCTACAGTATTCTTCCATTTCTTTTATGTTTTTAGGCTTACGCTCATGAAGAAAAGATAGAAAAGCTTCATTAACAGAAGACATAACCTTATCTCTAAGTAGTAAATCCATAAGAGCTTCAAATGTATTTTCTGTCTTAGACAACTCAACCCATCGTAAAAAAGTAAGACGGATGCCTGAGATGAATTCAGAGAATTCAACTCCAGTTTCTGGTAACATGGTTTTAAATTTAAGACGATATCCGTCCTCGTTAAGTTGGTACTTCTTTAACAATGCCGCCCTGACAACCTCATAGTTGTTTTTGTCAGGCACATCTACCATACTCAACAAAGTCAAAGCATCACCTCTAAGTATCTTGGACAGATGATACACATATAATGTTTTATCTATATTTTGCACATTACATGCACTTTCAAATCTATCTAGATAAAATGTTATATCATCGATTGAGGGATTAAATGCTGGTAGATTAAGCTTGAAATCCTTAGCATTAGTCTTATTTGACACCTTATTTGCATCATTAGCATTACCAGTGTTCAATAACTTTAACTTCTCTAACTCTAAAGCTAAGACTTTTTCATCATGTTCCATTTTTGCTTTTCTCTCATCAGCCTCTCTTTGTAACCTTCTTTCTTCAGCCTCAGCCTGTAACTTTCTTTCTTCAGCCTGGGCCTGTAACTTTCTTTCTTCAGCCTGTATTTCAAGTCTCTTATTTTCAGCTTCTTTTTCAAGTCTCTTATTTTCAGCTTCTTTTTCAAGTCTCTTATTTTCAGCTTCTCTTTTTTCCTCCACCTGCATCTGCAGTTTCTTTTGTTCTATTTCAGCCTCTATTCTCTTTTGTTCAGTTTGTTCTTTCATTTTCTTTTCTTCCGACTTCAATGCCTTGGCATATTGAACAGTCGCAAATTCTTCTAATTTATCACCTGTCTTCCCAAGGGCTTTACCCTGCTCAATAAAGTACTCAAATGTAGACATGATGTCTAAAATGTGAGTACAGAACCTGAAATAATTAATTATCTTATTTCAATGTTAAATAGCAACAAGACTTAATAAAGTGCTTGTATAATCTCTATGTTGAACCCAATCTCTGTGGGAAACAGGAGTTGACACCAACTTGTATTATCAAATGTATAATAATATCACAAGTCACCTCTTAATTATCAGTGCACTACCCAAATCAGTGCATAACCATCAGTTATTTATCATAACTGCACTACAATAGTGCATAAGCAAAAAACACCAGTTAGTTATGATAAGTGCACTATAGACCAATAGTGCATGAGCATATATTAACAATAGTGAAAGCTAACTATGCAAGAACTATGTAAACAATAACAAGACAATGTAAACAATAACAAAGGTCACCAACAATGTAAACAATAACAAAGATCAAAGTCAATGTAAACAACAACAAAGATCAGAGTCAATGTAAACAACAACAAAGATCAGAGTCAATGTAAACAATAACAAAGATCAGAGTCAATGTAAACAATCAACAAAGATCAAAGTCAATGTAAACAACAACAAAGATCAAACAATACGAAAACATTCGCATAAGTCAAATACACAAACAGCAAAACTAAAAAGAAATATGCGAAGATATGACTAACAAATGACGCTACAGTGTATACACAAAAATATACGTAAAGAACTGAATAATAGCAAAGGGGAGACCTACAAATACAAACAATCGAAATCGAAACTAAAAAACACAAAGAAAGAGAGAACAGAAAAAAGAAAAAAATATATATACAAGAAACAAAAATAAAGCACAACTCGTCACAACTAAACAGATATAGCAACGATTGTCGCTAGCAAATTTCACTGTAGGAAATTCGCACAGTCCCTAACGAAAACGCTAACAGTAGAACCTCTGTGACGTGGTATCTTCTACTGAAAGACACCGCCCAACCGAGAAAACCCGCTGAAATATAAACATATAAATATACAAATAACAAATAACATATAACATATAAACATGTATCATGAAAACAATAGGAGAAAGTGTGAAAGTACAGAAGGCTCAGTTAGAACATAAGGGCACAGTTCACAAACAAAACAGGCCACTTAACTTCTATAAATCCAGCGTCAGCACGGTGCAGAACAGGATGTAATCAGCATTCTGAGGATAATGATCCAACGTTGATTAACTTCTGCTCCCATAAACAGCCATGACGAAGGAAAAGAGCTTCTAATACTGCAACAGTTGTTACGGCACTTGACCTTCTGAATCTTCTAAATTGATTTAACCGGCACTTGACCTTCTGAACCCGCAACAGTACCCCTGAGACCGGAACAGTTGTTACGGCACTTGTCCTTCTTTTCACCAGATTAGGAAATCCATTCGCTCGGTACTTGTCCTTCTAATTTTACATAAACTTCAATATTGCCGAGCAGCGCCGGGTAGTTTCAAAATCAGCAACTGTCAGAAAATCCGGATACTTTCAATAAAATTTCTTGTAAGGTGGTAGTTGATGCTGTAGTTGTATCTAGTATGTTGATGATGTCTGGGTTTGCTGACCCCCTTGATAGCTGGAATCAGAGTGAACCATCCTATGGCCACCAAAAATGATATGGTGCGCCAAAATATCAGATGATAGAACCAGCTCTGGCCACCAAAAATGATAAGGGTGGATTTGAGCTGAAGTGGTAACTTGCCACCCTTATCGACACCTGGTGTTAAAGTGCAAGATGTAGGTGTCTTCTCTGATTTAGGATGTTGCTGTGTATGTGGTAGTGGAACAGTTCACAGGGTTATCACACAGGCAACATGACGTGTAGAGTCATAGAAAGGGTAACTTCGTTGTATAAGTTTCTTCTATTTATTGCACGCCACAAAACAGTCATGATACTTATGACATCAACATAGTTAACGAGTTCAGCAAGATGATAAGGCACATTGAAAACAATTTCTGTAGTCAGCAATGACAGCTGTTTTATATATGCGTCATAAGACATCACAGTTCAATAGATTCAGAAATTCATAAATCATAGAGTTCTAGTTCGTGAAGCTGTATAAATAATAATAATTTCTATAACTTCTGCAACAGTGTCAGCTACAGATCTTCAATGTTCATAAACAATAATAAATGCTCCCATTCTGATGCTAGCAGATCAGATGTATACAATCAGTCCGTTTACTGTCTGCACGTGAATAGCATACATGGGCTACAGGTCAGCTCGACCTTTATAATGTTCCTAAGTCTAACCATCTGACTTGGACGTGATCTCTGATATAACGAATCCTGGAACACAGACAATAGTCTTGTTGGTCTAGAGCGACCCATATATATTTAACTAGTTCAGGTATACAGATACCGGTGACTTAATCCTAGTCAAAGTACCTCTCCATTTTGCATCACACAGGCGAGCAAATAGGCGACAAAATGACGAACCTCTAGATGATAGCATAAAGTTCGATACAAGAGGAATTACCTTATTTCGGAAAATCAACCATGAACATATGCCTCCAGGCAGGCGTGAATAATACTGGGAAATAGTCTAGTTAGCTAACTAACTCACAAAGACACTGTATTTCCCTCAGAAAATCACAAGACGCAGTTGCGTCTGCTCGCTTCTTAAACCATTTCTAAACTGCCCCAACTGGGCGGAACACACAGAACGAACTCCCAGCTTTTGACATGCGCAGAACGACAATCTCTGAGTTGCCGTTCACAATAAGACGATTCTAAGAACATTCGAGATAAAAGTCTTATAGAATCGCGCCTTTTATGGTCATGAAAAGAAGCGTTAAGAAAGGTTTCAGACATCTACCATAGTTGACTGATACTACCAAATAAGGAGATGTGGTCACGCTTCGTTCAAGAAATTATAGACCGAACGTGTCTCTATACAAGAGAAGGCAACTCCTAAAAAATTGTAGTTTCGATAACTCGGATTATGTCCCTTTGACCATAGAAAACATAATACACACTTCAGTCAAAAAAATGATCATACATATGAAAAATGTTTATACAAACGAAAAATAATAATGATCCGTGCGTAACAAACTCCACATAAGCAAGATAAATAATGAACATTGAATATAGATTGTTTCATATTTGAAGGTTCAAGCGGAAGGTGAATGATGATGTGCCAATTAAATCAATGTGTTTCTGCAATAAACTAGGTCAGAGAGTCTTTTTATTTAAACATAGCTCTAGTAATGATGAACATTCTGGTGGGCTTTAAATTAGGTGTTTAAGTGTATCAAAGTGGGAGCCGCGCTGGTGTAATGGCTTCGGCGTTGTACTGGCGACCAGGTGTTCATGGTTCAAACCCGGGCGTCGGCGTTTGAAGAAATGTTTACGGCCGGAAATTTGACTGAATAGCCTGAACAGCTCCTGTGATAAACCCTCTGTGGATGGGAAGGAGCTCCTGACCGGGTTAGAAGGAAAGTCCTCAGGTTCCCCAGCCTCGCAATGACATGTCATTGGGCCGAAGGGCTGAAAGCCCAAGTAAAAAAAAAAAAAAAAAAA
The DNA here is from genome assembly GCA_024509875.1 of Oreohelix idahoensis. Lineage (NCBI taxonomy): Eukaryota > Metazoa > Mollusca > Gastropoda > Stylommatophora > Oreohelicidae > Oreohelix > Oreohelix idahoensis. Next base: position 81,650 of record JAMPIV010001205.1, read on the forward strand.
AATCTTCAATTCAACCTGGAAGTCTCGAAGGAAGAACTGGAGAAGACAGCTCCAAAACAAAAACCATGGTGATTTCATGAGAGAAAAAAATCGACATGAGATTATTCTGGGAGAACAAACCCTGGAACAGATCTGCAGCAGGTCAACCACGTACAGGAAAAAAAAAAACCTGTTTTTGGAATCCATATTTTATCATTGTCACCAAAAGTACTGAATCACATACAATAAATGCTCCATACATTCTACTGCAAAGACTGAAAGTGGGTGACCAGTTATCATTAATCAATAACTCATCATATCTTTAAAAAAAAAAAAACTTGACAACGGTATGATGAATTATTCCCGAGGGTCTCGATGAATTATTCCCGGGGGGTCTGTGAAGAAACAAACCATCGTAATTGGGACTGTTCTACTTGGGTCTGCAGGGGCTGGGTTTTGAGTCCCTGACGTATCGTCTGGTTGTGGACTATGTCTCTTCTTGTTACTTCAACCACCTTCCTCCGATACTTAATTTCTGAGGTTTGTAGCTGGCTTTTGTGGGTTGCAGTCATTGCCCGTATGACACATATGACATCAACTGATAAAACATGTAAAGGACAAAGCAAGTTTTAAGTATTCCCTTCTTTTGTTGTAACCAAAGGCATACTCATACAAGAAAACTCAATGCTTCATACATTCTACTGCACAGAATAAAAGTGGATGCCAAGTTTTCATGAATAAGTAATTCATCATCATCATTTTCATTACAGCTCTTTATGTAACATGACGTCACAACAGCAGCTGGTCCTGCAACAAGCCTGCATCAAGCGTTGACATGCTCTTACAGTTGTGGTTGCTATGGTTATTTGTTTGACATGACGAGGTTGCCAGCGCCACGCACAACCTCATGTTAGTTGCCTTGTACGACATGCCTGACGGTACAGTAGTCCTGTTTGTTCTTTGTTTCTTCACAGACCCCCCGGGAATAATTCATCAATACCCCCGGGAATAATTCATCAAGACCCCCGGGAATAATTCATCAAGACCCCCGGGAATAATTCATCAAGACCCCCGGGAATAATTCATCAAGACCCCCGGATATAATTCATCAAGATCCCCCGGGAATAATTCATCAAGACCCCCCGGGAATAATTCATCAAGACCCCCGGGAATAATTCATCAAGACCCCCCGGGAATAATTCATCAAGACCCCGGGAATAATTCATCAAGACCCCCGGGAATAATTCATCAAGACCCCCGGGAATAATTCATCATACCGTTGACATGTTTTTTTTTTTTTTAAAGATATGATGAGTTATTGATTAATGATAACTGGTCACCTACTTTCAGTCTATGCAACATAATGTATGCAGCATTTATTGTATGTGTTTCAGTGCTTTTGGTGACAATGATAAAAATGGATTCCAAAAAGAGTTTTTTTTTTTTCCTGTACGTGTTTTACCTGTAAGATACACAACGAGATAAAAGCTATGTTTATTTTGTATAACAGATGAGAAAAGAAAGAACAGAGACACTTCTTACTCCTAAGGTGAACTAACAGCAGGATTAGCTGAACAAAGGCAGACTATGTTTGATAAATTCACCACCACTATTTCCCCTTTCACTCCTTACAGAAGATGGAGTTCCGCTGCCTCTGGTCTGTTTGTGCAGAAAGCCTGCTTAAAAAAATGCATGTGCTCTTTCAGAGGTAGTTTCTGTAGGAATTTGTTTTACATGATGAACTTGGCAGTCTCATTCACAGCCTCATGTTAGTCACCTCCTACGACATGCATGAGGGAGCATGGGAACTAAATGGAGCATTTGATAAATTATTGGAGGGATATACTACTTCTAAACCAAAACTAGAAAAATAACTCTCTCTCTCTCTCTCTCTCTCTCTCTCTCTCTCTCTCTCTCTCTCTCAATTAAAGGAATTAATATTGTTCGTGATGTGACTTCCAAGGTGAGACCACTAAGACCCTGAAACTACTGCACATGATGCATCCTGGAAATGGGCAACCTTTGAATTCTCCAGTTGCCTGACTGTCATGGATTGTTCGAAGGTTTCGTCTAGATTATTTTATAATTCCTTACTTTTCTATTCCTTCACATTTTGTCTGTTTTCTCTACGAAATATTTCCACCTCCGGTCTGTTCTTTCGCTGTTTTTCAAGTCTTCACTGATAGTTCTGCCATACGATCCTAATACTATCTTCTCCTACTAAGGCCCTAAAAGTATTTCTTTAAGGACGTCAGTACAATTTATTCGCTTGGTCGAAACCACAGCGGTTCCCAGAGGATTATATTTCCGTGTTCAGTGGTCAACTGAAGATGACACTATAAATCTTCCGGCATGGCTGAACGAGAGACGGGAAATAATTAACTTGGCGTGGGAATCAGAAATGTTTTAACTTCATGTGAACAAACGCTGAGTTTTAAAATCACTTGTTGATAACCGTTGGAAGAGAACGCACGCTTAAAGAATAGAAGCCTCAAGCTACCTCATATCAACAGTAAACGTGATTTGAGAGTCTTCTTCTTCTTCTTTGATCCTTAGCCGCCGACCGTCAAAGCAGTCAGTGGCCATCACGCCTAGTGGCGTCTTGTAGGGCAACAACAAATTGATTCCACTTTGCTCGGTCGGTGGCCATCCTTCGTACAGTGCCCCAACTCTGGTTCATTCTTTGCATCTCAGCCTCCACAGTCCTCCGCCAGGTTGTTTTTGGTCGGCCTCTCTTTCGTTTTCCTTCAGGGGTCCAAGGCATAGCTGTTCTTGTGATGGCATCGGGGTCTCTTCTGAGGACATGACCAACCCAGCTCCAGCGTCTGCCAGCTATGATGGTGTGCATGTCCTCTTGCTTGCTACGAGTAAGCAGATCTTGGTTAGTGATGGTATTTGGCCAAAAGATTCGGTAAATTTTTCTTAGGCATGTTGTGTGAAAAGAGGACAATTTCGACATTTCCTTCTCTGTAACTCTCCAGCATTCCGCACCATAGAGAAGCACAGAAAGCTGTTCATTTATTGTTGTTTCCGTAACTTCGTTAATTTTTTTTTACACAGACAGGGGTGTCAGCCCTATGCTAAAACCCCCAACCTGGAGGACCAGGGTACCAGCTTTTGTCTGACCCCTACCCACACAGACCAGTCCAGCTTGGTTGAACCTACCAGGAGTAAAACTCCCACTGGCATAGCTCTGGGGATTGTCAGGGTACGCAAGCTGCCATACCGCTACAAGGTATAGGTACCATTGATGATTTGAGAGTAACGCTACTAAAATTCTAGTTTTTAAGCTGTGGATAAGCCCTGAGCGGTAAGCAAACTCTCAGTATTCGCTTAATTAGCTAACTCTAATATTAAGGGATTAGTTAATTGACGTAAAGTGTGAAATACTTAATATTGTGGTTTTATTTCTTTACATTAGATTAATAGCTATAATCCTAGAGCAGAGACTCCGATGCCTAGCTGAGCCACAATTGGATGAAGCCCAGTGCAGATTCCGAGCAAACCGAAGTACTCAAGACCTGATCTTCACACTCAGGCAGCTGAGTGAAGGGGCCCTTGAGTACAAGAGTGAGATCCATCTTTGTTTCATAGATCTGGAGAAGGCGTTTGACAGGGTCCCCTGGAGCAAACTTTGGGACTGTTTGGCAGGGAGGGGCATTCCGGCGCCTCTGATTCATGCTATGCAGAGCTTCTGCAGGTCTTGCAGAGATTGTGTGGGGACGGCAGGCTATAGGTCAGAGGAGTTCAGGACCACCACTGGTGTAAGACAAGGCGATATCCTGTCACCTTGTCTTTTCATACTCCTCATGGACGATGTCATCAAGGCATGTAGGGAGAGAACAAGAAAGTATTCAGTGGGGTACTGGAAGATGAGACAGGTCTGTGTTTCGGAGCTGGCATTTGCTGATGATGTTGTCCTGATTGCTAAATCAGAGACACATCTCCAATCCAACCTGCAAGTCTGGAAGGAAGAGCTGGAGAAGAGAGGGATGGTCATAAGCAGCTCTAAAACAGAATACATGGTGATATCACGAGAAGAAAGAAAACATCAGATTAAGTTGGGAGAACAGGTCCTGGAGCAGGTCGACCACTTTGAATATCTCGGGGCTATTGTAGACCGAGAGGGGGGCATCAGGGAAGAGTTGGCCACTCGAAAAGCAGCGGCTGGGAGACTTTATCAGGCCATGGGTCGAGGGTTCCTCGGCGGGAGGGGGGTTGGTGGGGGAACGAGAGTGGCTGTGTGCCGCTCCACCTGTGTCCCAGCCTTGACGTGTGGATGCGAGTCGTGGGCGGTGACTGCGGCCCACGGGGGCCAGATTCAGGTCTGAGGAGGGTGGTTGAGGTGGCGAGAAGAGACGTGGTCCGCGGCCAGACGATACGTCAAGGCCTAAAATCCCACCCGCTGCAGACCCAAATAGAACAGTGCCAACTAAGATGGTTTGGCCATGTCTGCAGAGTGGGAGAAGATCGGCTACCACGACAGGCATGGGAGGCAGGGAGCCGGGGTGGCCCAGAGTCCGCTGGGAAGACGGCATTGGACAATCTTTGAAGGACCGAGGACTAGAATGGAACCAGGCCAGGAAGAAGACAGCCGATGGGATAATCTGGCGCTCTCTCTTCCAAACCTCTACACCTCACGGTAGAGGAGGAACGACAAAGTAGTAAGTAAGTAATAGCTATTTTGCATTTATGTATTATGAATGTTATTAATGCATTATAATGATGTAAGTACTGGGTGATATCTGAAAGTACTGCATTCTAATGATTTTGGGAATGTGATGAAGAAAGCTGTTGTGAACGAGAGAGGGAACCATGTTGTTCAATGGACGAGTGAATGAAATATCATTCCTCCAATGCAGTCACGCATGGACGCACACGGCCATGCGTCTGCTTGTAACAAAGATTGACCTGACTGATCCGACCAGTGTGAGACTACTGCTAGACAGGAATTTGTAAACAAATGGACAGTCGCCTTTAAGGAAAAGACTGATGTTACGGTTCAGGTAAATATATTATTAGGCACCATTCTGAGAAGAAATGTCCAGAGTGGCTGTAGTTAATATATCTGTATAAAACAGAAGATTGATTACCTGTATTATCTTCCACAGCGCAGTTGCAGAATCCTAGCCAGTTTCTGGATTTTTATTGCTGTAAATTGTTGAGAGTAAACCGCCTAGTTGCTCTATGCTACAGAGAGAACTAGTGCTTACGTCTCAAACCATCTAGCGGTGATCACAAGTCAGAAACCCTGAGCAGTCTACAGCTTATAAGCATTCAACACCTCGTCAGCACCTGAACATCATAACTCAACTTCACAACCAGGTTAACAAAAAGCCTAGTCATCTGTTGGACTGTAGCTCCACTGAAGCAAATTATCCAGTTGGTAATTCCTACCTACTGGGACACCCAGGAGAAGTCCAAGCAGATAAGTCTACTTAAAACCCAGGCCAAAATCAGAATTCACTTTTTCCAAGAAATAGCCATAGGTATAAATTTTCGTCAGTGAGGACAATATCCTCTTATTCGTATCTGAACCAAAGACACTGACAGTTTTCTGAATCCTTGAATAAGTAATATCATAACTGTCTGTTTTACATTCCTAGTATTTCTTTTCAAAGTACATGACAACATTGATTTTATTTTCTACTGTAATTAAAGTAATTATGTACATTCTGTAACTCACCATCATTCTGAGTTTGACTTAGTAGATTGTATGTTCTGTTCAGAAAAACATACTCAACCCTCCTTGTATTACTTGTTACTACTAGTTCATCTTCAAAAAGATTTGAGTTAGAAAGAGTTAGTCGTCGCCAGAAAAATACAAGAGTTGGTAGTCTAAAAGGTGAGAGAATCACTGACACCAACCTGTGCCCTTCTGTTAACTCTTTCCCTCAACACTAGCTCACATCTGTGAAAACTAGTGTCTAAAGGTCTATGTGCATCCTACACATCTTCCTTTACTTAATTAAGTCATCATCTACAAAATATATCCTCCTGCGATACTGACCCATGCTCATGTATCAATTAGCCACACCACAGCAGCCCACCCTCGTGGTTCTTGTTGTAATACAACAAATGAGAACCCAATATTGCACACTAAACTTGAGGGGATGCCTTCAGCCTCAGAGTTCTCTGCTTTCTTTCACCTGCACACAGGAGAATCCTCCATTGGATAGGTGACAAATGAAGGGACCTGGGAAGTGGCTCTGTACATGATTATTCCTTGGGAGAACTCAGAACTAGAGCATATTATTTTAGGCCTGAATATTTGGAGAGAAGACAGAAAGGCGAGAAATGAACAATATGCTTCCCATCTTTCCTCTGTTAGCTTAAAACAATGTAGCGACACGGGCAAGACACTCTGGAATTGCCACCTTAACTAATGATAAATTGCGAATCGCACACCAGTAATTCTGATATAACTTTATGATCAATGCTCTGAACGAGATAATTCTATTTGGGAATTGAACAGCATTTACAAATACATGTAATTATGGCAGTGGAAAATCATTATCTTTGGTAACTGACAAGGAAATCAGGATTTTGTCTGACAATTAGCGCATCAGCCTCGAAATCCCATGAAAGTTACCATCGGAAAAGTGAACTCAAGCGTGGACCTCCGAGAATGAAAAGGTTAGATCTAGGCTGGGTATATAAGCCCGCTCAGATTTAATTCTGGACGTTGGCGTAGCTGGCGAGCCCTTTTTAGGGCTTTATGCTAGCAGATAGATAATTTTCGTCCTTTTCAGGACTTAGTATCTATCAACGCTGATCGGGTTAGCAGTCAATAGAGTTGACTTATTTTTGGATGGTAAATGCCTCGCTCCAAGAAGGCAAAAAAAAAAAAAAAAATTCTGGACTCTCAAAATTTCAAAACTGAAAAGACGTCCAGCGCACTGACACACGCTTGACGAAGCAATATAGCCACATCCCATAACCGAGAAAAGGATGCTGACCTGCTTGTGAGCAGACCTGCATAAGTGATAATCCGTAGTATTGTGTCTGAAGGGTTTCTTATCCGAGAAAGTCACAACAAAAGCTTCTGAGCTGAAGCATAACAGACTGCAGTGGGGGTAAGGATCAACTCTGCAATTTTCTGAATAGTAGCATTGGGCTACCTGTCGAGGGAATACGTATCTTGGAAATCAACACCTGATTAATGACAGGAAGTGGCTGTAGTGGAAGGACATGAACTAGATAAGTAATAGTTACCTTGAAGAAACAAGATCCATAAGTCACCGATGGTCAAAATGATAACAAGACATTAACACCATTATAACTTTCCAAATTGTGTTTTGTGTAAATATATATCTGCAATCTTTTCCAAGCTTCTGTGTTAATTAATAAATGTACAGATATATTTTATAAATTGCAGTTGATTGATTTTGTAAAATTACAGTTCGGTTCGAAATTCTATTATTGTGTGGAAATTATGAGAATTATTAAATATTTAAATTGGTAGTGATAATTAACGAGCTGCATTTCACACCCACTATTAATAGAGACACCCTTGAAGCATAGGATAGGTATAGTGAGGAGGTGACACTTTACAGCTACCATCTAGAACTATGCAGCTAACTAACTATCTGACGTACTGTGCCATCCCTACCACTAGTTCACCAGTTATCTTCTCCATTGCTGGAAACTATATTTATTATTTTCTATCCAGGAACATCCATCTCGATGTGAGGATTATTTAAATACATGCCAAGCGAGGTAAACAAACTGCAACTCATGACCTCAAATCAGCAAGTTGCGGGATGGAAGAAAAGTCACAGGAAAACTTTAGATCTGCACTGCAGATAATGCCGAGGAAATCAATTTGGCATTGCCTGCAGAAGAGCAACTATCTCAGCAACCCTAGTTAAATTACAACCACTCTCTCATTTACTCACACACAGACACCCAAACCTCAATCCACCTTTTCACCATTATCCCCACAGGTTTCTTTACATAGCAGGACTGATACTGGCTAATAATATATGCTGGCTACTTAAAGGCCAATTTTGTATTTAGAATATTTTGTTAGATACAGTCAACAAACCTGTGACGAATATAAATATACGAGATGATGATATATCCTCGTCATTTTCAGTCTTTTTATCCTTTGTCCTATTCAGCATTTCGTTTTTATCCTCAGTGTACGCACAAGTGTAGAATCCAACGTTAAACCACTGGGCGTTCTGAATATACAGCACTGTATTGTAGGATTTTCCAACTTCAGCTTCTTCTTCCTCTGCTGTGTAGATTTCATTGCCCTTCTGAAATATAAGATAGAAATAATTACTCGTTCAATGCAAATTCTTTAATAAATTCATTCATTCATTTCTTCTCAGCTTCAAGTGAAGCATAGGCGTTCAACAAACACATGCCAAGCCTTCCTGTCCTGTGCCGTCCATTCAATGTCTTTACCTCTTCTTTATCCCTATTATGTCTGTTCCAAGTTCTCTTCTGCGTGTACTTTTTAGATCTGCCTCTATTTCTCGTATCTCGGGGATGCTAGAACATGAACTACTTTGTAATGCTATCACACATGAACTACTTTGTAATGCTATCACTGGTTTTCTCAATGTTTGTTCTATCCAGCGCCAGTTTTATCTCCAGGATATAAGGATATCACTACATATCGGACAGTAAGAAATAAAGTACAATACTTAATTCGCAGAGAAAAGAAAAACTACTTAAGAAATTTAGTTCAGAGTAAAACAAACAGTAAAGAGATATGGAAGGCAATCAACACTTTAGTGAACAAACGAAATTTTCAAGACCCACATACTCCCAATACGCCACTTACTTGTACAGACTACAGCAATCATTTTCAGGCAGACATCAATAATATAAAATCCACCATTCCGTCTTCATGCCACACAGCCTTAACAAAGATGATAGACAATTGGCACCTAAACATCAATAATGATAATATATGTGGAGCAATATTTGTAAACTTCAAAAAAAAAAAAAATTTGATATGATAGATCACTTTATTTTAATCAGAAAATTAGAAACAATGAAAGTAAATATTAAGCTGGTAAAGTAAATTAAATCGTCCCTGTCAGACAGCCACATTAAAGATAAGCGTAAATGGGAAAATCCTGGAACAAGTCAAGAGCTACGTATATCTTGGTCATATAATAACAGAAGATGGCAGATGTGAAACAGAAATCAAGAAGAGAATAGGAATGGCCAAAGCTACATTCAACAACATGAAACATATACTGACAACTGTCGCGAGAGACGAGTAAGTCTGCAATTAAATTCCTAAAAACTAATGGTAATATTTTGTCGGTACATTTCTCACTGAATGAGAAGGCAGTCGGTTGTCTATACTCATTGTTGGCACAGACAATCGTTGGTCAACAGTCATGGGACATCCACCAATTTTACAAGGAATGTTGACATAACAATAGACAACGCTCGGCGTGAGCCCTTTAGACGAAACAACATTCACCTGAAATGTTTTCACAACTAGTAGACAGTGAGTCAATAGATTATTGAGGTAATCGCCCCAACGTCTCGGTTGTGTTTTCACAAAGGCAGGAAGGTACCAGCAATATTATTGTGGCTAGCCGTAGAATATATGGACAGAGCGCGAGGCAGTTTTACAATGAGTAATTTAATAAGCAGGTTCTCATCGAACCGACCCAATAACATTTGATTAACGGCGACGCAGTGTCTGAACCAGGGACAACATGAAAAGAGTGAGAATAGGTCATTATGTAAAGACTATTAAATGCTGCACAGACACTCAAAAGACGAACGCAGACAAGTTGTCTCGGATAAGCAAAATATGAGAGCGACCATAGCAAAATATTACAGGAAATTTTACACAGCATGAGAACGGAATGTCTGACTTAAGGAAAACAAACGAAATTTCACATGACACAGGAAGCGAACCCGAAAATTAGCCATAGGCGATTCAGACGATATATAAACTCAACTATATTCATTGCTTGGCATTGCAAGAGAAGCAGTCCGCCAACCAAAACTTGGGGTTCTAGATTTCACGAGGAAGAGTCAGGACATTGTGTCAGTGAAATTCGTATATGGACACCAAGGTTAGTGTAATATATTTTGTACTTTATCATTATTATGTCTTAACTTCAGTCAGATAATATATCCCTATTTTCCATAAAGTTAACACTGTAAATACCAGTCACGTTTATTATAATATTATATTTCATACTCATAAGTACAGGTTACAATAAACGCCAGGAGAGAATGATTATAATTATAACATTACACAGTTTCCTGTAACTATAACGAAGTAAATCCAAGGCACTTTTATTTTGCCTCTTACATTACATGTTAAACGTGCAGTAAACACCGCACAGCCCTTCATTATAGTGATAAGATTTCACATACAAGAACACACTACAGGCGTAGCATAGTTTACGGGATACTTACAAAGGGTTCATTATTTTATCCATCACAGTGGTAGAGACAGGGACCATTTGAGATACTCATCCTTAGTCTACTACGTGGTTGGCGTTAATCACAGGACAAGCTTTAGAGTAGGGCCGACCGAGATACTGCGACGACACGCATCTCACACGTAATTAACGGCAACAACCTACCCATACTCCACGGGGGTCAGAAAGGAATTTACCAGGCGGTGAAGGGTCTTTCTATCATCGACTACCCACCCAAAAAGAAAGCAGAAAATACCCAGAAGGATTGCTGCATTTCTAATAGCTGTCCACGTGAAATTTAATGATCTACATGAGCAGACTATCAGCACAACGAAAGGACATCTGCATATCAGACGAAGTCTCACCCGCCTAACATTGCGTTCAACATCACACATGAACAGGACACCTTGGACGCTCGGGACAATGTCAACACTCGCATTGTGAAGGACAAAAGAACAAGCCGTGGACACCTGACGAAACCAAGTGGACCGTCCAGTGTTATTGTAGGCAGACAATGACTTGTCCATTGTGTACAAACAACCAGAGTTTATTGACAGTCAGCAAGAGACCAAGAAAAACAAGATATCCTTTTTTTTTGTTAGTATTTAGGAGTTACTTAAATTCATCATCATCACATAGTGTAGACTTTAGATTCATTTGTGTATTTTGCATTAACTAATATCTTTCTTCACAGGGATAGTTAATGTCATTCCTAGTTGCATTTGTATTAGTGTACTTGAATGTTGTTATATTTCAATAAGTTAATAAATGTTGTAGTTGTATTTACCAACACACGTTATTACATATATAGAGAAGGAAAGAAAGTGTGCGAAAGAGACATACTGTTCTTCCTTTCTTCCTCTTCTGTTCACTCAGTGTAATAGGGGAGTGGGGGCTCGTTAGCATTATAATATAGAGAGGGGGATAGAGTGGTAGGAGTTATAGTGTCACGAGATATAGAATCACTGGGACTGTCTGCGGGGAATTTATCCCAGAGTCTTACATTCGCCTTCTTCACTCCTGCTGCCTATTTCCAACCGGTTGCCAGGCAAATCTGAGCCATCGACAAAGCCGGCACCACCCAGATAACTCTCTTTGGTTACCCTTCGGGATAACCTTGTGACATTAAGTGGGGGCTCGTCCGGGATCAAGTGGACGCTGCAGTCCGAGATAGTACCTTGGGGCTTGCCCTAGACTAAAACATTAAATAATTCTTTTTTGAAATTTTTGTAAAACCTATTCACTGTCTTCTATACTGTTCCTTATTCTACTTAGGTAGAGGGGAAGAACACAGAATAGAATATTAGATATTAAATTAGATTCATTTTATATTAAATAAGACATTGACATATGTTAGAATATTATACCATATCATTTAATTACGGCATCTGGTTACCAATATTGATTTGTGGTCATCATTATAAATTTACCTGAATTTTCAGTATACGTGTAGTACCACGTGGTACAATAGGCATTGTTGAAGTCGGACGCATCGAAACGAGCGACCCGACATTGTATAGTCCTTTTGTTCACAAGTGAACAATAGCGCTAAGCCACTGAGACAAGACATTTTGTTATTGTTGGTCCTTTATAGGTCAGATTGAAATCTGGTATTCTTAGCTTAGATCATGGCCGAATTGATCAAATCTGCGGGTGGCGATTATCCAGGGATTGTTGTGGTTTCCCCTTTGGCCAAGGGCACGAGTTTATTGTCGCTCTAAATTTATTGGACATAATTTTGAGTTGCGAATAGGCAGAAAAATTCTAGCTTGATCATGGCGCACAAATTCGCACGGAGCTTTCCAGGAAAAAGATTTAAAACTAGAGAAAGAGCAACTTATGGAAAAGATAAAATTGCAGCGCACATAGCAGAGAAAAGATAAACTGGCAGCAAAAGCAGAGCAAGAGCAAAGAAGATTGACATTAGCAGCAAGATTGAGATTAGCAGGGAGAAGAAGCCAAGAAATTAGAAGCTGAGCAGAGAGAGAGGCCGAGTATAGGAGATTCAAGGCAGAGTTAGCCGAGAAATACGGAAGCAGAGAGAGAGCACGAACTTCGGATGAAGAGGTTGTGTGAAACATATGAAAAACCCACAAGACTTGAACCGGAAATATGTATTTCGGCCCATGAAGTGACAGATGAGCTAACATATCGCCTAGAAGACACACCATCTTCGCATTGCATTACTTCATATGCAAAGAAATCCGCAGGAAAAACTGATTATGAGAAGGGCCCAGTTGGCCGGTATCAGGGGAAGAAAGACAACTTGCTTTGCAATCCACATAGAAAGGAAACTCAACACACAACAAATCCTTTTCTCAGAACCAGAGGCAAGGGGATAAATGGTGCCGGTATTGTCGCAGGAAAAATCACTACACCAGCGAGTGCCGAAACCGCCCTCCTCTCCATCGCATGGCGTATATAGAAACCCGAACAATGAAGGACAAAGAGTCCCGGAGAAAAGAGGGGGAAAAATCACACCCGGCGGTAGTTAATTCAATGGATTCCAGACACCGCTGCAGAGATAACGGAAAGTTATTAAAAGGCACAGAAGAACCCACTCTAATTGCGAGCGGTACCTTCGATGGATCTTGCAAGGGGACTTCGAATAAAACAATTTCACCTGGCATCACAGGGAAGAAGAAAACAGGCACTTGCCTCCTGACATCAGGAGAACAATTATTACCTCACTCCACCGGCCCTTCTACGTGGAAAGAAGCGACCGGACAGGAACGGGCATTCGCTATTATCCACGGAAATAGACAGTTGCCCACATCGCCTAAGTCTGCCTTTACCCAGGACGAGGAAAAGTCAGATCCTACCACTTTTAAAACTTACGGAGAGAAATGTGTGCCTTTAGAAGGTATAACAACACATACGATTATCGGGACAGGGTGGACGACGGACACGAAGGCACCCCCCGACTCTCTTCAAAAGGAGGTAGAAGAGGATCATGAGGAGAAAAGTGTGGTAGAGCCGGCGGGGATACAGCAGCTCAACACCCACGGGACTCCGATTCTATATGTAGGCGAGACAAAAACTAAGCAGATAGACAGAAGGAAAGACACCAGGCGACACAAGAGGAAACAGCTTGGTGTACGCGCTTTAGGCAAGGCAAGGCGCCGACGCACGAAATTAACAACACACTGTACCCGATACAAAAGGACAGATGGGTTGCACCGTATCTTGATTTATGACCATTCCACGGGCAAGATACACAAGATACGTAATAAGGACAAACAATGGCCAACTTTGATCCGTCGGCGGATTCAAAGATTGTTTAGCAGAGGAAAGAAGTGGGGAAACACTTTTTATTTCAAGAGATCGAAGAAAGAAACAAAGAGATTTGATGTCAGTAGGAGTGGGTCACTCAAGAGAAAGAAGTGGGGAGACATTTTTTATTTCGACAGAGCGAAGACAGACACACTGAGAGTTAGTGTCAGTAAGAATGGACCACTCAAGAGAAAGAAGAGGTTTAAACCTGGCAAAGAAGGTTACCAGGATGCTAAGGCAAAAGGGTGGAGAAAGAAAAGTGATCTTTCAGGGACGGCAACTAGCGCCCGGATTCCCTCGGAACGCAACGTTGTCAATAGAGAAAGAGCGGAAGAGGTATTCGATTCCAGGCTGGAATTCGATTCGATATTCAGGTCAAGACTGGTTAGACCAGAACAATTGAGTGATGGAACTGTGGAAATTCAGTTCACAGGTAACGGCGATCCTCCATTGATGGCGGCTATCGCCCGGACTCCCATTGAAGGCAGGTATGTCAAGGGAGAACTACGAACGGCAGTTTTAAATGATCATACATATGAAGTCATTATAGGCTACAAATATGTGAGTTTAGGAGACACTCGTCAATCAAGAGTCACAGCTGCAGGGCAGACAGGTGAACAAGCGAAGGAGAAGAGACAAGGAGACGAGTTTGACTTCCATCCGCAAGAGCTGAGACAAGCTCAAAACAACGACAAATCGGTAGAACCTTGTTTTAAGAAGAGACTGAAGGGAGACAATCCATCGCAACCAGGAGACTGCTTTAAACAGCAAGGACAACTCCTTAGGAAAGTAGGAAAGCGCGGATATGAGTATAAGCAACAGGTAGTACCAGCACGATATAGATTTTATATCTTAGGTATGGGACATGCTAGTGAATCTAGTGGTCAGGTCAGACAATACATCACTACGCAAAGAATCACCCACCATTATTATTGGCAGGGAATCGCAAGGGACATGGATCAATTTATCAGATCAGGTCCTGAATGCCAGAGAGGGGCATCAAATCATGGGAAAAGTGAGGAAGCCACTGTTAAGGGAAACAGACCACGTATGAAGAAGAGGAGGCGTCAACATGACGGAGAATATAATACGACTGGTCCTAAGTGTGAGCTAGAGATAGGCAAACAAGTTTTACTGTTTATGCATAGCAAACAGAACAGGTTACAGATTGGATGGCACGGGCCATACACAGTGGTCGAGAAGGCATCTCGAACCAATTATAAGATTCCAGTGGAGAATCAGCTGGAAATATATAAGATTATTCTGATAACGAGATATTTAGCCAGATACATAACTGAAGCGGTTAACTTCAGGACACGAGCAGCCCCCAAGCATTTGAATAAGGGGAATCCGAACTCAGCACTGCAGCCCAATGCGGCTAGACAGTCATCTGCAGGCGTGCAGAAAATCACAACCCACTCTACGAACGTAGTCGAGCAGGGGCGACAACTCTTGACTACGGACACGATATTGAAACAGGAAATGGAGCCGCTCTTTATAGCTGATGCAGGAGAAACAACTGAGGAAGATTGCGAGAAGAATGATTTGGACGAGGAGAAGGAGGATTGGAAAGAGGAAGATGAAGTGGAGAGTAATAGGGAGAAGATAACCACAGCCGACAATAGGGAATGTAAATTGCATCCTGACTCGCAGGAGTCTTCGCAAGCTAAGACTTGGTGCGGGGGACATCTGTCGCGAGAGACGAGTAAGTCTGCAATTAAATTCCTAAAAACTAATGGTAATATTTTGTCGGTAAATTTCTCACTGAATGAGAAGGCAGTCGGTTGTCTATACTCATTGTTGGCACAGACAATCGTTGGTCAACAGTCATGGGACATCCACCAATTTTACAAGGAATGTTGACATAACAATAGACAACGCTCGGCGTGAGCCCTTTTAAACGCAACAACATTCACCTGAAATGTTTTCACAACTAGTAGACAGTGAGTCAATAGATTATTGAGGTAATCGCCCCAACGTCTCGGTTGTGTTTTCACAAAGGCAGGAAGGTACAAGCAATATTATTGTGGCTAGCCGTAGAATATATGGACAGAGCGCGAGGCAGTTTTACAATGAGTAATTTAATAAGCAGGTTCTCATCGAACCGACCCAATAACATTTGATTAACGGCGACGCAGTGTCTGAACCAGGATCAACATGAAAAGAGTGAGAATAGGTCATTATGTAAAGACTATTAAATGCTGCACAGACACTCAAAAGACGAACGCAGACAAGTTGTCTCGGATAAGCAAAATATGAGAGCGACCATAGCAAAATATTACAGGAAATTTTACACAGCATGAGAACGGAATGTCTGACTTAAGGAAAACAAACGAAATTTCACATGACACAGGAAGCGAACCCGAAAATTAGCCATAGGCGATTCAGACGATATATAAACTCAACTATATTCATTGCTTGGCATTGCAAGAGAAGCAGTCCGCCAACCAAAACTTGGGGTTCTAGATTTCACGAGGAAGAGTCAGGACATTGTGTCAGTGAAATTCGTATATGGACACCAAGGTTAGTGTAATATATTTTGTACTTTATCATTATTATGTCTTAACTTCAGTCAGATAATATATACCTATTTTCCATAAAGTTAACACTGTAAATACCAGTCACGTTTATTATAATATTATATTTCATACTCATAAGTACAGGTTACAATAAACACCAGGAGAGAATGATTATAATTATAACATTACACAGTTTCCTGTAACTATAACGAAGTAAATCCAAGACACTTTTATTTTGCCTCTTACATTACATGTTAAACGTGCAGTAAACACCGCACAGCCCTTCATTATAGTGATAAGATTTCACATACAAGAACACACTACAGGCGTAGCATAGTTTACGGGATACTTACAAAGGGTTCATTATTTTATCCATCACAGTGGTAGAGACAGGGACCATTTGAGATACTCATCCTTAGTCTACTACGTGGTTGGCGTTAATCACAGGACAAGCTTTAGAGTAGGGCCGACCGAGATACTGCGACGACACGCATCTCACACGTAATTAACGGCAACAACCTACCCATACTCCACGGGGGTCAGAAAGGAATTTACCAGGCGGTGAAGGGTCTTTCTATCATCGACTACCCACCCAAAAAGAAAGCAGAAAATACCCAGAAGGATTGCTGCATTTCTAATAGCTGTCCACGTGAAATTTAATGATCTGAAGTTGCAGTAGCAAACGGACGATTTTTACAACAAGTGCTTTGAGAAATCTTGATCAGAAGTGGCAGTAGCCAACGGACGATTTTTACAACAAGTGCTTTGAGAAATCTTGATCAGAAGTGGCAGTAGCCAACGGACGATTTTTACAACAAGTGCTTTGAGAAACCATGATCAAAAGCTGCAAAAGCAGACGGGAGATCTTGTAAACCCAGTGCCTACAAAAATTATTGATATCCTGAATTACCAGCAGTAATGGACAGTTTCTCCCCATACAATTGATGCACCAACAAATACGAATATACAACATATTTCCATCATCATCACCACATGAGCAGACTATCAGCACAACGAAAGGACATCTGCATATCAGACGAAGTCTCACCCGCCTAACATTGCGTTCAACATCACACATGAACAGGACACCTTGGACGCTCGGGACAATGTCAACACTCGCATTGTGAAGGACAAAAGAACAAGCCGTGGACACCTGACGAAACCAAGTGGACCGTCCAGTGTTATTGTAGGCAGACAATGACTTGTCCATTGTGTACAAACAACCAGAGTTTATTGACAGTCAGCAAGAGACCAAGAAAAACAAGATATCCTTTTTTTGTTAGTATTTAGGAGTTACTTAAATTCATCATCATCACATAGTGTAGACTTTAGATTCATTTGTGTATTTTGCATTAACTAATATCTTTCTTCACAGGGATAGTTAATGTCATTCCTAGTTGCATTTGTATTAGTGTACTTGAATGTTGTTATATTTCAATAAGTTAATAAATGTTGTAGTTGTATTTACCAACACACGTTATTACATATATAGAGAAGGAAAGAAAGTGTGCGAAAGAGACATACTGTTCTTCCTTTCTTCCTCTTCTGTTCACTCAGTGTAATAGGGGAGTGGGGGCTCGTTAGCATTATAATATAGAGAGGGGGATAGAGTGGTAGGAGTTATAGTGTCACGAGATATAGAATCACTGGGACTGTCTGCGGGGAATTTATCCCAGAGTCTTACATTCGCCTTCTTCACTCTTGCTGCCTATTTACAACGGGTTGCCAGGCAAACCTGAGCCATTGACAAAGCCGGCACCACCCAGATAACTCTCTTTGGTTACCCTTCGGGATAACCTTGTGACAACAACCAAACAGTTATCTCACAAAATTAAAACTGAGAATCATAAAGTGTTATATATATTCTGCATTTCTGTATGGTGCAGAAACATGGACGATGAATAAGCATTTGGAAGAAAGAATTGAGGCTCTTGAAATGTGGATACATAGAAGAATGGGGCGTATCTCATGGAAAGAGATGAAAACAAATAAGGAGGTCCTAGAGGATCTAGGTATGAAAAGAACTAATGAGAGAGGTCAAAGTTCGGCAGCTAAAATACTTTGGCCACATAAAAAGGCATAACACCTTGCAGAAGACCATAACAGAAGGGAGAGTTGAAGGCAAACGTGCAAGGGGAAGGCAGCGCTATAAGTGGGAAGATAACATCAAGAGATGGACAGGAAAGAGTCTATCAGAGTGCACCACCAAGACAAGAGACAGAAGACGTTGGAGATCCATTACAGCCAACCTTCGTTGTGGAGATGGCAACTGATGATGATGATGTCAGGCAGACAACAAATAGTCTCTTACAATAATTCCTTGTCGAACCCAACCGTTGTCAATACAGGTGTTCCTCAGGGCTCTATTCTCGGCCCTCTTCTCTTTACCGTATACATTAATGATCTTCCTCTATACTTCAAACACTCATCATGTGACCTGTTTGCCGATGACTGTACTGTCTATACTAGTGATAAAAGTTGCACCACACTAGAACAATCTTTACAAAACGATACACATAATCTTATTAAGTGGAGCAACGAGAATCGCATGCAAATAAATATTAGTAAAACAAAATGTATGTTAATATCAACCAGACAAAAACTACAAAACTTGCAGAAAACAACACTTCAGCTCTTCATTGGAACATCACTAATTGAAAACGTAAATGAACACAGAACTCTAGGTCTCATTGTTGACCAACACCTAAGTTGGAACTCACATGCACATGCACTCACAAAGCAAACAGCACAAAAAGTTTACCTTACTTACTTACTTAGTCGTTCCCCTTCTACCGTGAGGTGTAGAGGTTTGGAAGAGAGAGCGCCAGACTATCCTATCGGCTGTCTTCCTCCTGGCCTGGTTCCATTCTAGTCCTCGATCCTTCAAAGATTGTCTAATGTTGTCCTCCTAGCGGACTCTGGGTCGTCCTCGGGGTCTGGATCCTTGGCTCTTTGTTTCCCATGCTTGTCGTGGTATCCGATCTTCTCCCATTCTGCAGACATGGCCAAACCATCTTAATTGGGACTGTTCTACTTGGGTCTGCAGGGGGTAGGATTTAAGGCCTTGACGTATCGTCTGGTTGCGTACCATGTCTCTTCTTGTTACTTCAACCACCTTCCTCAGATACCTCATTTCTGAGGTTTGGATCTGGCTTTTGTGGGTTGTAGTCATTGCCCAACCAAGATCTGCTTACTCGTAGCAAGCAAGAGGACATGCACACCATCATAGCTGGCAGACGCTGGAGCTGGGTTGGTCATGTCCTCAGAAGAGACCCCGATGCCATTACAAGAACAGCTATGCTTTGGACCCCTGAAGGAAAGCGAAAGAGAGGCCGACCAAAAACCACTTGGCGGAGGACTGTGGAGGCTGAGATGCAAAGAATGAACCAGAGTTGGGGCACTGTACGAAGGATGGCCACCGACCGTGCAAAGTGGAATCAATTTGTTGTTGCCCTACAAGACGCCACTAGGCGTGATGGCCACTGACTGCTTTGGCGGTCGGTGGTTAAGGATCGAAGAAGAAGAAGTCATTGCCCATGACTCGCATCCATATGTCAAGACTGGGACATAGGTGGAGCAGTATACAGCCATCTTCGTTTTCTTACCAACCTCTCTCTCGCTGAGGAATCCTCGATTTATGGCCTGAAAAAGTCTCCCATCTGCTGCTTTTCGAGTGGCCAACTCTTCTTTGATGCCTCCCTTTCGGTCTATAATAGCTCCGAGGTATTTAAAGTTGTCGACCTGCTCCAGGACCTGTTCTCCCAGCTTAATCTGATGTTTTCTTTCTTCTCGTGATATCACCATGGATTTTGTTTTAGAGCTGCTTATGACCATCCCTCTCTTCTCCAGCTCTTCCTTCCAGACTTGCAGGTTGGATTGGAGATGTGCCTCTGATTTAGCAATCAGGGCAACATCATCAGCAAATGCCAGCTCCGAAATATAGACCTGTCTCATCTTCCAGTACCCCACTGAATACTTTCTTGTTCTCTCCTTACATGCCTTGATGACATCGTCCATAAGGAGTATGAAGAGGTAAGGTGATAGGATATCACCTTGTCTTACACCAGTGGTAGTCCTGAACTCTTCCGACTTATGGTTTGCCGTCCTCACATAATTTCTCCAAGACTTGTAGAAGCTCTGTATAGCATGAATCAGAGGTGCTGGAATATTCTTCCTTGCCAAACAGTCCCAAAGTTTGCTCCAGGGGACCCTGTCAAACGCCTTTTCCAGATCTATGAAACAAAGATGCATCTCACTCTTATACTCAAGGGCCTTTTCACTCAGCTGTCTGAGTGTGAAGATTAGGTCTTGAGTACTTCGGTTTGCTCGGAATCCGCACTGGACCTCATCCAATTGTGGCTCAGCTAGGCGTCGGAGTCTCTGCTCTAGGATTCTAGAGTAGATTTTACCAGGAACACTGAGAAGGGATATGCCTCTATGGTTTCCACACTGTCGATTGTCACCCTTTTTGAAAATTGGTGTTATGATGGCAATCTCCCAATCCTTTGGTATGGTCTTGTTGTACCACGCTGCCTGTAAAACCCTTAAGAGTAATAGGTCGCCTGATGCTCCCATGAACTTAACCATTTCTGGTGTTATACCATCATGCCCTGCTGCTTTGCCCATCTTGATTTTCTCCAGTGCTGCCTTCAGTTCTTCCATCTTTATGTCATCTTCACCATCATTGGTTTTCTCTTCTGTGCTAGTGTTTATCATTTCTGATGCTTCACCATGCTCACCATCCAGGAGTTCTGAGAAATATTCTTTCCATCTTCCCATTACTTCCTTCGGGGCAGTAAGCAATTTGCCTTGCTTGTCCTTTATAAATTTGAGAGGGCATTGTTTTTCCTTCCTCATGTTCTTTAGGGTCTTATAGAACAATTTCTGGTTTTCTTGTGCATCTTTTTCTAGCTTTTCTCCAAATTCTTCCCAGGACTTCTGTTTTGCTGCTAGCACTTTGTTCTTTGCTTCTGTTCTCAAAAAGTTTACCAATTAGCCAAAATTAAACATTTCCTGGATGAGGAGGTAAGGAAAATGTTCTACATATCTAGGATATATAGTACATTTTTCTTTACCTCCTCATCCAGGAATTGTTTAATTTTGGCTAATTGGTATAACTTTTTGAGAAACAGAAGCAAAGAACAAGGTGCTAGCAGCAAAACAGAAGTCCTGGGAAGAATTTGGAAAAAAACTAGAAAAAGATGCACAAGAAAACCAGAAATTGGTCTATAAGACCCTAAAGAACATGAGGAAGGAAAAACAATGCCCTCTCAAATTTAAAAAGGACAAGCAAGTCAAATTGCTTTCTGCCCCGAAGGAAGTAATGGAAAGATGGAAAAAATTTTTCTCATAACTCCTGGATGGTGAGCATGGTGAAGCATCAGAAATGATAACCACTAGCACAGAAGAGAAAACCAATGATGGTGAAGATGACATAAAGATGGAAGAACTGAAGGCAGCACTGGAGAAAATCAAGATGGGCAAAGCAGCAGGGCATGATGGTATAACACCAGAAATGGTTAAGTTCATGGGAGCATCAGGCGACCTATTACTCTTAAGGGTTTTACAGGCAGCGTGGTACAACAAAACAATTACCAAAGGATTGGGAGATTGCCATCATAACACCAATTTTCAAAAAGGGTGACAATCGACAGTGTGGAAACCATAGAGGCATATCCCTTCTCAGTGTTCCTGGTAAAATCTACTCTAGAATCCTAGAGCAGAGACTCCGACGCCTAGCTGAGCCACAATTGGATGAGGTCCAGTGCGGATTCCGAGCAAACCGAAGTACTCAAGACCAAATCTTCACACTCAGACAGCTGAGTGAAAAGGCCCTTGAGTATAAGAGTGAGATGCATCTTTGTTTCATAGATCTGGAAAAGGCGTTTGACAGGGTCCCCTGGAGCAAACTTTGGGACTGTTTGGCAAGGAAGAATATTCCAGCACCTCTGATTCATGCTATACAGAGCTTCTACAAGTCTTGGAGAAATTATGTGAGGACGGCAAAACCATAAGTCGGAAGAGTTCAGGACTACCACTGGTGTAAGACAAGGTGATATCCTATCACCTTACCTCTTCATACTCCTTATGGACGATGTCATCAAGGCATGTAAGGAGAGAACAAGAAAGTATTCAGTGGGGTACTGGAAGATGAGACAGGTCTATATTTCGGAGCTGGCATTGGCTGATGATGTTGCCCTGATTGCTAAATCAGAGGCACATCTCCAATCCAACCTGCAAGTCTGGAAGGAAGAGCTGGAGAAGAGAGGGATGGTCATAAGCAGCTCTAAAACAAAATCCCTGGTGCTATCACGAGAAGAAAGAAAACATCAGATTAAGCTGGGAGAACAGGTCCTGGAGCAGGTCGACAACTTTAAATACCTCGGAGCTATTATAGACCGAAAGGGAGGCATCAAAGAAGAGTTGGCCACTCGAAAAGCAGCAGATGGGAGACTTTTTCAGGCCATAAATCGAGGATTCCTCAGCAAGAGAGAGGTTGGTAAGAAAACGAAGATGGCTGTATACTGCTCCACCTATGTCCCAGTCTTGACATATGGATGCGAGTCATGGGCAATGACTTCTTCTTCTTCGATCCTTAACCACCGACCGTCAAAGCAGTCAGTGGCCATCACGCCTAGTGGCGTCTTGTAGGGCAACAACAAATTGATTCCACTTTGCACGGTCGGTGGCCATCCTTCGTACAGTGCCCCAACTCTGGTTCATTCTTTGCATCTCAGCCTCCACAGTCCTCCGCCAAGTGGTTTTTTGGTCGGCCTCTCTTTCGCTTTCCTTCAGGGGTCCAAAGCATAGCTGTTCTTGTAATGGCATCGGGGCCTCTTCTGAGGACATGACCAACCCAGCTCCAGCGTCTGCCAGCTATGATGGTGTGCATGTCCTCTTGCTTGCTACGAGTAAGCAGATCTTGGTTGGGCAATGACTACAACCCACAAAAGCCAGATCCAAACCTCAGAAATGAGGTATCTGAGGAAGGTGGTTGAAGTAACAAGAAGAGACATGGTACGCAACCAGACGATACGTCAAGGCCCTAAATCCTACCCCCTGCAGACCCAAGTAGAACAGTCCCAATTAAGATGGTTTGGCCATGTCTGCAGAATGGGAGAAGATCGGATACCACGACAAGCATGGGAAACAAAGAGCCAGGAATCCAGACCCCCAGGACGACCCAGAGTCCGCTGGGAGGACAACATTAGACAATCTTTGAAGGACCGAGGACTAGAATGGCCCCAGGCCAGGAGGAAGACAGCCGATAGGATAGTCTGGCGCTCTCTCTTCCAAACCTCTACACCTCACGGTAGAAGGGGAACGACTAAGTAAGTAAGTAAGGTAAACTTTTTGTGCTGTTTGCTTTGTGAGTGCATGTGCATGTGAGTTCCAACTTAGGTGTTGGTCAACAATGAGACCTAGAGTTCTGTGTTCATTTACGTTTTCAATTAGTGATGTTCCAATGAAGAGCTGAAGTGTTGTTTTCTGCAAGTTTTGTAGTTTTTTGTCTGGTTGATATTAACATACATTTTGTTTTACTAATATTTATTTGCATGCGATTCTCGTTGCTCCACTTAATAAGATTATGTGTATCGTTTTGTAAAGATTGTTTTAGTGTGGTGCAACTTTTATCACTAGTATAGACAGTACAGTCATCGGCAAACAGGTCACATGATGAGTGTTTGAAGTATAGAGGAAGATCATTAATGTATACGGTAAAGAGAAGAGGGCCGAGAATAGAGCCCTGAGGAACACCTGTATTGACAACGGTTGGGTTCGACAAGGAATTATTGTAAGAGACTATTTGTTGTCTGCCTGACATCATCATCATCAGTTGCCATCTCCACAACGAAGGTTGGCTGTAATGGATCTCCAACGTCTTCTGTCTCTTGTCTTGGTGGTGCACTCTGATAGACTCTTTCCTGTCCATCTCTTGATGTTATCTTCCCACTTGTAGCGCTGCCTTTCCCCTTGCACGTTTGCCTTCAACTCTCCCTTCTGTTATGGTCTTCTGCAAGGTGTTATGCCTTTTTATGTGGCCAAAGTATTTTAGCTGCCGAACTTTGACCTCTCTCATTAGTTCTCTTTTCATACCTAGATCCTCTAGGACCTCCTTATTTGTTTTCATCTCTTTCCATGAGATACGCCCCATTCTTCTATATATCCACATTTCAAGAGCCTCAATTCTTTCTTCCAAATGCTTATTCATCGTCCATGTTTCTGCACCATACAGAAATGCAGAATATATATAACACTTTATGATTCTCAGTTTTAATTTGTGAGATAACTGTTTGGTTGTTGTCACAAGGTTATCCCGAAGGGTAACCAAAGAGAGTTATCTGGGTGGTGCCGGCTTTGTCAATGGCTCAGTTTTGCCTGGCAACCCGTTGTAAATAGGCAGCAAGAGTGAAGAAGGCGAATGTAAGACTCTGGGATAAATTCCCCGCAGACAGTCCCAGTGATTCTATATCTCGTGACACTATAACTCCTACCGCTCTATCCCCCTCTCTATATTATAATGCTAACGAGCCCCCACTCCCCTATTACACTGAGTGAACAGAAGAGGAAGAAAGGAAGAACAGTATGTCTCTTTCGCACACTTTCTTTCCTTCTCTATATATGTAATAACGTGTGTTGGTAAATACAACTACAACATTTATTAACTTATTGAAATATAACAACATTCAAGTACACTAATACAAATGCAACTAGGAATGACATTAACTATCCCTGTGAAGAAAGATATTAGTTAATGCAAAATACACAAATGAATCTAAAGTCTACACTATGTGATGATGATGAATTTAAGTAACTCCTAAATACTAACAAAAAAAGGATATCTTGTTTTTCTTGGTCTCTTGCTGACTGTCAATAAACTCTGGTTGTTTGTACACAATGGACAAGTCATTGTCTGCCTACAATAACACTGGACGGTCCACTTGGTTTCGTCAGGTGTCCACGGCTTGTTCTTTTGTCCTTCACAATGCGAGTGTTGACATTGTCCCGAGCGTCCAAGGTGTCCTGTTCATGTGTGATGTTGAACGCAATGTTAGGCGGGTGAGACTTCGTCTGATATGCAGATGTCCTTTCGTTGTGCTGATAGTCTGCTCATGTGGTGATGATGATGGAAATATGTTGTATATTCGTATTTGTTGGTGCATCAATTGTATGGGGAGAAACTGTCCATTACTGCTGGTAATTCAGGATATCAATAATTTTTGTAGGCACTGGGTTTACAAGATCTCCCGTCTGCTTTTGCAGCTTTTGATCATGGTTTCTCAAAGCACTTGTTGTAAAAATCGTCCGTTGGCTACTGCCACTTCTGATCAAGATTTCTCAAAGCACTTGTTGTAAAAATCGTCCGTTGGCTACTGCCACTTCTGATCAAGATTTCTCAAAGCACTTGTTGTAAAAATCATCCGTTTGCTACTGCAACTTCAGATCATTAAATTTCACGTGGACAGCTATTAGAAATGCAGCAATCCTTCTGGGTATTTTCTGCTTTCTTTTTGGGTGGGTAGTCGATGATAGAAAGACCCTTCACCGCCTGGTAAATTCCTTTCTGACCCCCGTGGAGTATTGGTAGGTTGTTGCCGTTAATTACGTGTGAGATGCGTGTCGTCGCAGTATCTCGGTCGGCCCTACTCTAAAGCTTGTCCTGTGATTAACGCCAACCACGTAGTAGACTAAGGATGAGTATCTCAAATGGTCCCTGTCTCTACCACTGTGATGGATAAAATAATGAACCCTTTGTAAGTATCCCGTAAACTATGCTACGCCTGTAGTGTGTTCTCTTGTCACTATAAGAAATGGTTGCGCGGTGTTTACTGCCCGTTTAACATGTAATGTAAGAGGCAAAATAAAAGTGTCTTGTATTTACTTCGTTATAGTTACTGGAAACTGTGTAATTTTATAAATATCATAATTCTCTCCTGGTGTTTTATTTAACCTGTACTTATAGTATGAAATATAATATTATAATAAACGTGACTGGTATTTACAGTGTTTACTTTATGGAAAATATGTATATATTATCTGACTGAAGTTAAGACATAATAATGATAAAGTACAAAATATATTACACTAACCTTGGTGTCCATATACGAATTTCACTGACACAATGTCCTGACTCTTCCTCGTGAAATCTAGAACCCCAAGTTTTGGTTGGCGGACTGCTTCTCTTGCAATGCCAAGCAATGAATATAGTTGAGTTTATATATCGTCTGAATCGCCTATGGCTAATTTTCGGGTTCGCTCCTGTGTCATGTGAAATTTCGTTTGTTTTCCTTAAGTCAGACATTCCGTTCTCATGCTGTGTAAAATTTCCTGTAATATTTTGCTATGGTCGCTCTCATATTTTGCTTATCCGAGACAACTTGTCTGCGTTCGTCTTTTGAGTGTCTGTGCAGCATTTAATAGTCTTTACATAATGACATATTCTCACTCTTTTCATGTTGATCCTGGTTCAGACACTGCGTCGCCGTTAATCAAATGTTATTGGGTCGGTTCGATGAGAACCTGCTTATTAAATTACTCATTGTAAAACTGCCTCGCGCTCTGTCCATATATTCTACGGCTAGCCACAATAATATTGCTTGTACCTTCCTGCCTTTGTGAAAACACAACCGAGACGTTGGGGCGATTACCTCAATAATCTATTGACTCACTGTCTACTAGTTGTGAAAACATTTCAGGTGAATGTTGTTTCGTCTAAAGGGCTCACGCCGAGCGTTGTCTATTGTTATGTCAACATTCCTTGTAAAATTGGTGGATGTCCCATGACTGTTGACCAACGATTGTCTGTGCCAACAATGAGTATAGACAACCGACTGCCTTCTCATTCAGTGAGAAATTTACCGACAAAATATTACCATTAGTTTTTAGGAATTTAATTGCAGACTTACTCGTCTCTCGCGACAGATGTCCCCCGCACCAAGTCTTAGCTTGCGAAGACTCCTGCGAGTCAGGATGCAATTTACATTCCCTATTGTCGGCTGTGGTTATCTTCTCCCTATTACTCTCCACTTCATCTTCCTCTTTCCAATCCTCCTTCTCCTCGTCCAAATCATTCTTCTCGCAATCTTCCTCAGTTGCTTCTCCTGCATCAGCTATAAAGAGCGGCTCCATTTTCTGTTTCAATATCGTGTCCGTAGTCAAGAGTTGTCGCCCCTGCTCGACTACGTTCGTAGAGTGGGTTGTGATTTTCTGCACGCCTGCAGATGACTGTCTAGCCGCATTGGGCTGCAGTACTGAGTTCGGATTCCCCTTATTCAAATGCTTGGGGGCTGCTCGTGTCCTGAAGTTAACCGCTTCAGTTATGTGTCTGGCTAAATATCTCTTTTGCAGAATAATATGATATATTTCCCGCTGATTCTCCATTGGAATCTTATAATTGGTTCGAGATGCCTTCTCAACCATTGCGTATGGCCCGTGCCATCCAATCTGTAACCTGTTCTGTTTGCTATGCATAAACCGTAAAACTTGTTTGCCTATCTCTAGCTCACACTTAGGACCAGTCGTATTATATTCTCCGTCATGTTGACGCCTCCTCTTCTTCATACGTGGTCTGTTTCCCTTACTAGTGGCTTCCTCACTTTTCCCATGATTTGATGCCCCTCTCTGGCATTCAGGACCTGATCTGATAAATTGATCCATGTCCCCTGCGATTCCCTGCCAATAATAATGGTGGGTGATTCTTTGCGTAGTGATGTATTGTCTGACCTGACCACTAGATTCACTAGCATGTCCCATACCTAAGATATAAAATCTATATCGTGCTGGTACTACCTGTTGCTTATACTCATATCCGCGCTTTCCTACTTTCCTAAGGAGTTGTCCTTGCTGTTTAAAGCAGTCTCCTGGTTGCGATGGATTGTCTCCCTTCAGTCTCTTCTTAAAACAAGGTTCTACCGATTTGTCGTTGTTTTGAGCTTGTCTCTCAGCTCTTGCGGATGGAAGTCAAACTCGTCTCCTTGTCTCTTCTCCTTCGCTTGTTCACCTGTCTGCCCTGCAGCTGTGACTCTTGATTGACGAGTGTCTCCTAAACTCACATATTTGCAGCCTATAATGAATTCATACCTATGATCATATAAAACTGCCGTTCGTAGTTCTCCCTTGACATACCTGCCTTCAATGGGAGTCTGGGCGATAGCCACCATCAATGGAGGATCGCCGTTACCTGTGAACTGAATTTCCACAGTTCCATCAGTCACTTGTTCTGGTCTAACCAGTCTTGAACTGATTTTCGAATCGAATTCCAGCCTGGAATCGAATACCTCTTCCGCTCTTTCTCTATTGACAACGTTGCGTTCCGAGGGAATCCGGGCGCTAGTTGCCGTCGCTGAAAGATCACTTTTCTTTCTCCACCCTTTTGCCTTAGCATCCTGGTAACCTTCTTTGCCAGGTTTAAACCTCTTCTTTCTCTTGAGTGGTCCATTCTTACTGACACTAACTCTCAGTGTGTCTGTCTTCGCTCTGTCGAAATAAAAAAATGTCTCCCCACTTCTTTCTCTTGAGTGACCCACTCCTACTGACATCAAATCTCTTTGTTTCTTTCTTCGATCTCTTGAAATAAAAAGTGTTTCCCCACTTCTTTCCTCTGCTAAACAATCTTTGAATCCGCCGACGGATCAAAGTTGGCCATTGTTTGTCCTTATTACGTATCTTGTGTATCTTGCCCGTGGAATGGTCATAAATCAAGATACGGTGCAACCCATCTGTCCTTTTGTATCGGGTACAGTGTGTTGTTAATTTCGCGCGTCGGCGCCTTGCCTTGCCTAAAGCGCGTACACCAAGCTGTTTCCTCTTGTGTCGCCTGGTGTCTTTCCTTCTCTCTATCTGCTTAGTTTTTGTCTCGCCTACATATAGAATCGGAGTCCCGTGGGTGTTGAGCTGCTGTATCCCCGCCGGCTCTACCACACTTTTCTCCTCATGATCCTCTTCTACCTCCTTTTGAAGAGAGTCGGGGGGTGCCTTCGTGTCCGTCGTCCACCCTGTCCCGATAATCGTATGTGTTGTTATACCTTCTAAAGGCACACATTTCTCTCCGTAAGTTTTAAAAGTGGTAGGATCTGACTTTTCCTCGTCCTGGGTAAAGGCAGACTTAGGCGATGTGGGCAACTGTCTATTTCCGTGGATAATAGCGAATGCCCGTTCCTGTCCGGTCGCTTCTTTCCACGTAGAAGGGCCGGTGGAGTGAGGTAATAATTGTTCTCCTGATGTCAGGAGGCAAGTGCCTGTTTTCTTCTTCCCTGTGATGCCAGGTGAAATTGTTTTATTCGAAGTCCCCTTGCAAGATCCATCGAAGGTACCGCTCGCAATTAGAGTGGGTTCTTCTGTGCCTTTTAATAACTTTCCGTTATCTCTGCAGCGGTGTCTGGAATCCATTGAATTAACTACCGCCGGGTGTGATTTTTCCCCCTCTTTTCTCCGGGACTCTTTGTCCTTCATTGTTCGGGTTTCTATATACGCCATGCGATGGAGAGGAGGGCGGTTTCGGCACTCGGTGGTGTAGTGATTTTTCCTGCGACAATACCGGCACCATTTATCCCCTTGCCTCTGGTTCTGAGAAAAGGATTTGTGTTGAGTTTCCTTTCTATGTGGATTGCAAAGCAAGTTGTCTTTCTTCCCCTGATACCGGCCAACAAGGCCCTTCTCATAATCAGTTTTTCCTGCGGATTTCTTTGCATATGAAGTAATGCAATGCGAAGATGGTGTGTCTTCTAGGCGATATGTTAGCTCATCTGTCACTTCATGGGCCGTAATACATATTTCCGGTTCAAGTCTTTTGGGCTTTTCATATGTTTCACACAACCTCTTCATCCGAAGCGCGTGCTCTCTCTCTCTTCCGTATTTCTCACTAACTCTGCCTTGAATCTCCTATACTCGGCCTCTCTCTCTCTCAGCTTCTAATTTCTTGGCTTCTCTCTCCTCCTTCTCCGCTGCTAATGTCAATCTTCTTTGCTCTACTTCTGCTGCCAGTTTATCTTTTCTCTCTTGCTCTGCAATTTTATCTTTTCTCTCTTGCTCTGCAATTTTATCTTTTCTCTCTTGCTCTGTTATGTGCGCAGTTAACATTTTTTCCACGTATTCCATAAGTTCTCCTTTTTCTAGTTTTAAACTAGTTGCTTCCTGGATAATCGCCGCGCGAATTTGCATCAAATCGGCCATGATCAAGCTAGATTTCAATCTGCCTATAAAGGAAACAATAACAAAATGTCTTGTCTCAGTGGCTTTAGCCGCTATTGTCCAATTGCGAACAAAAGGACTATACAATGTCGGGTCGCTCTTCCTACTTCAACAATGCCTATTGTACCACGTGGTACTACACGTATACTGAAAATTCAGGTAAATTTATAATGATGACAACAAATCAATATTGGTAACCAGATGCCGTAATTAAATGATATGGTATAATATTCTAACATATGTCAATGTCTTATTTAATATAAAATGAATATCTAATATTCTATTCTGTGTTCTTCCCCTCTACCTACGTAGAATAAGGAACAGTATAGAAGACAGTGAATAGGTTTTACAAAAATTTCAAAAAAGAATTATTTAATGTTTTAGTCTAGGGCAAGCCCCAAGGTACTATCTCGGACTGCAGCGTCCACTTGATCCCGGACGAGCCCCCACTTAATGTCACAAGGTTATCCCGAAGGGTAACCAAAGAGAGTTATCTGGGTGGTGCCGGCTTTGTCAATGGCTCAGGTTTGCCTGGCAACCCGTTGGAAATAGGCAGCAAGAGTGAAGAAGGCGAATGTAAGACTCTGGGATAAATTCCCCGCAGACAGTCCCAGTGATTCTATATCTCGTGACACTATAACTCCTACCGCTCTATCCCCCTCTCTATATTATAATGCTAACGAGCCCCCACTCCCCTATTACACTGAGTGAACAGAAGAGGAAGAAAGGAAGAACAGTATGTCTCTTTCGCACACTTTCTTTCCTTCTCTATATATGTAATAACGTGTGTTGGTAAATACAACTACAACATTTATTAACTATTGAAATATAACAACATTCAAGTACACTAATACAAATGCAACTAGGAATGACATTAACTATCCCTGTGAAGAAAGATATTAGTTAATGCAAAATACACAAATGAATCTAAAGTCTACACTATGTGATGATGATGAATTTAAGTAACTCCTAAATACTAACAAAAAAAGGATATCTTGTTTTTCTTGGTCTCTTGCTGACTGTCAATAAACTCTGGTTGTTTGTACACAATGGACAAGTCATTGTCTGCCTACAATAACACTGGACGGTCCACTTGGTTTCGTCAGGTGTCCACGGCTTGTTCTTTTGTCCTTCACAATGCGAGTGTTGACATTGTCCCGAGCTTCCAAGGTGTCCTGTTCATGTGTGATGTTGAACGCAATGTTAGGCGGGTGAGACTTCGTCTGATATGCAGATGTCCTTTCGTTGTGCTGATAGTCTGCTCATGTGGTGATGATGATGGAAATATGTTGTATATTCGTATTTGTTGGTGCATCAATTGTATGGGCAGAAACTGTCCATTACTGCTGGTAATTCAGGATATCAATAATTTTTGTAGGCACTGGGTTTACAAGATCTCCCGTCTGCTTTTGCAGCTTTTGATCATGGTTTCTCAAAGCACTTGTTGTAAAAATCGTCCGTTGGCTACTGCCACTTCTGATCAAGATTTCTCAAAGCACTTGTAAAAATCGTCCGTTGGCTACTGCCACTTCTGATCAAGATTTCTCAAAGCACTTGTTGTAAAAATCGTCCGTTTGCTACTGCAACTTCAGATCATTAAATTTCACGTGGACAGCTATTAGAAATGCAGCAATCCTTCTGGGTATTTTCTGCTTTCTTTTTGGGTGGGTAGTCGATGATAGAAAGACCCTTCACCGCCTGGTAAATTCCTTTCTGACCCCCGTGGAGTATGGGTAGGTTGTTGCCGTTAATTACGTGTGAGATGCGTGTCGTCGCAGTATCTCGGTCGGCCCTACTCTAAAGCTTGTCCTGTGATTAACGCCAACCACGTAGTAGACTAAGGATGAGTATCTCAAATGGTCCCTGTCTCTACCACTGTGATGGATAAAATAATGAACCCTTTGTAAGTATCCCGTAAACTATGCTACGCCTGTAGTGTGTTCTTGTATGTGAAATCTTATCACTATAATGAAGGGCTGTGCGGTGTTTACTGCACGTTTAACATGTAATGTAAGAGGCAAAATAAAAGTGCCTTGGATTTACTTCGTTATAGTTACAGGAAACTGTGTAATGTTATAATTATAATCATTCTCTCCTGGCGTTTATTGTAACCTGTACTTATGAGTATGAAATATAATATTATAATAAACGTGACTGGTATTTACAGTGTTCACTTTATGGAAAATAGGATATATATTATCTGACTGAAGTTAAGACATAATAATGATAAAGTACAAAATATATTACACTAACCTTGGTGTCCATATACGAATTTCACTGACACAATGTCCTGACTCTTCCTCGTGAAATCTAGAACCCCAAGTTTTGGTTGGCGGACTGCTTCTCTTGCAATGCCAAGCAATGAATATAGTTGAGTTTATATATCGTCTGAATCGCCTATGGCTAATTTTCGGGTTCGCTTCCTGTGTCATGTGAAATTTCGTTTGTTTTCCTTAAGTCAGACATTCCGTTCTCATGCTGTGTAAAATTTCCTGTAATATTTTGCTATGGTCGCTCTCATATTTTGCTTATCCGAGACAACTTGTCTGCGTTCGTCTTTTGAGTGTCTGTGCAGCATTTAATAGTCTTTACATAATGACCTATTCTCACTCTTTTCATGTTGTCCCTGGTTCAGACACTGCGTCGCCGTTAATCAAATGTTATTGGGTCGGTTCGATGAGAACCTGCTTATTAAATTACTCATTGTAAAACTGCCCTCGCGCTCTGTCCATATATTCTACGGCTAGCCACAATAATATTGCTGGTACCTTCCTGCCTTTGTGAAAACACAACCGAGACGTTGGGGCGATTACCTCAATAATCTATTGACTCACTGTCTACTAGTTGTGAAAACATTTCAGGTGAATGTTGTTTCGTCTAAAGGGCTCACGCCGAGCGTTGTCTATTGTTATGTCAACATTCCTTGTAAAATTGGTGGATGTCCCATGACTGTTGACCAACGATTGTCTGTGCCAACAATGAGTATAGACAACCGACTGCCTTCTCATTCAGTGAGAAATGTACCGACAAAATATTACCATTAGTTTTTAGGAATTTAATTGCAGACTTACTCGTCTCTCGCGACAGTTGTCAATATATGTTTCATGTTGTTGAATGTAGCTTTGGCCATTCCTATTCTCTTCTTGATTTCTGTTTCACATCTGCCATCTTCTGTTATTATATGACCAAGATATACGTAGCTCTTGACTTGTTCCAGGATTTTCCCATTTACGCTTATCTTTAATGTGGCTGTCTGACAGGGACGATTTAATTTACTTTACCAGCTTAATATTTACTTTCATTGTTTCTAATTTTCTGATTAAAATAAAGTGATCTATCATATCAAATTTTTTTTTTTTGAAGTTTACAAATATTGCTCCACATATATTATCATTATTGATGTTTAGGTGCCAATTGTCTATCATCTTTGTTAAGGCTGTGTGGCATGAATGCTTTGGTCTAAACCCCGACTGATTGCCGATTAGCAGGTCATTATTGACTAGGTGTTGTAGTGTTGTTCTGTGGATGTTTTTTTCCAGTGGTTTGGACAGCGACGATATAAGAGAGATGGGCCTATAGTTACTAAGATTACTACTATCAGATGAACCTAGTTTGAGAAGTGGATATACAAGTACTTTAGCGCTTTTAAAAGCAGATGGAAAGTAACTCCTTTCGATACATTGATTATATATGTATGTCAGTGAATCACTAATGGCAGTTGCGGCAAAGAGCAGTATTCGATTACTGATTCCATCAAGTCCCGATGAGTTATTATCTTTAAGGCCAGTAATATAGTTATAAACTTCGTTAACTGCCTTGTAAAAGGGATGTCGGGTGGAATTGTGTTAATACATTTGTTCTCGCAGAAGTTGATAATTTGCTTAAGTCACAAGGGGAAGACGGAATGGTGGATTTTATATTATTGATGTCTGCCTGAAAATGATTGCTGTAGTCTGTACAAGTAAGTGGCGTATTGGGAGTATGTGGGTCTTGAAAATTTCGTTTGTTCACTAAAGTGTTGATTGCCTTCCATATCTCTTTACTGTTTGTTTTACTCTGAACTAAATTTCTTAAGTAGTTTTTCTTTTCTCTGCGAATTAAGTATTGTACTTTATTTCTTACTGTCCGATATGTAGTGATATCCTTATATCCTGGAGATAAAACTGGCGCTGGATAGAACAAACATTGAGAAAACCAGTGATAGCATTACAAAGTAGTTCATGTGTGATAGCATTACAAAGTAGTTCATGTTCTAGCATCCCCGAGATACGAGAAATAGAGGCAGATCTAAAAAGTACACGCAGAAGAGAACTTGGAACAGACATAATAGGGATAAAGAAGAGGTAAAGACATTGAATGGACGGCACAGGACAGGAAGGCTTGGCATGTGTTTGTTGAACGCCTATGCTTCACTTGAAGCTGAGAAGAAATGAATGAATGAATTTATTAAAGAATTTGCATTGAACGAGTAATTATTTCTATCTTATATTTCAGAAGGGCAATGAAATCTACACAGCAGAGGAAGAAGAAGCTGAAGTTGGAAAATCCTACAATACAGTGCTGTATATTCAGAACGCCCAGTGGTTAAACGTTGGATTCTACACTTGTGCGTACACTGAGGATAAAAACGAAATGCTGAATAGGACAAAGGATAAAAAGACTGAAAATGA
The DNA here is from genome assembly GCA_024509875.1 of Oreohelix idahoensis. Classification (NCBI taxonomy): domain Eukaryota; kingdom Metazoa; phylum Mollusca; class Gastropoda; order Stylommatophora; family Oreohelicidae; genus Oreohelix; species Oreohelix idahoensis. The sequence goes on from JAMPIV010001205.1 coordinate 116,693, forward strand.
CGAGGATATATCATCATCTCGTATATTTATATTCGTCACAGGTTTGTTGACTGTATCTAACAAAATATTCTAAATACAAAATTGGCCTTTAAGTAGCCAGCATATATTATTAGCCAGTATCAGTCCTGCTATGTAAAGAAACCTGTGGGGATAATGGTGAAAAGGTGGATTGAGGTTTGGGTGTCTGTGTGTGAGTAAATGAGAGAGTGGTTGTAATTTAACTAGGGTTGCTGAGATAGTTGCTCTTCTGCAGGCAATGCCAAATTGATTTCCTCGGCATTATCTGCAGTGCAGATCTAAAGTTTTCCTGTGACTTTTCTTCCATCCCGCAACTTGCTGATTTGAGGTCATGAGTTGCAGTTTGTTTACCTCGCTTGGCATGTATTTAAATAATCCTCACATCGAGATGGATGTTCCTGGATAGAAAATAATAAATATAGTTTCCAGCAATGGAGAAGATAACTGGTGAACTAGTGGTAGGGATGGCACAGTACGTCAGATAGTTAGCTGCATAGTTCTAGATGGTAGCTGTAAAGTGTCACCTCCTCACTATACCTATCCTATGCTTCAAGGGTGTCTCTATTAATAGTGGGTGTGAAATGCAGCTCGTTAATTATCACTACCAATTTAAATATTTAATAATTCTCATAATTTCCACACAATAATAGAATTTCGAACCGAACTGTAATTTTACAAAATCAATCAACTGCAATTTATAAAATATATCTGTACATTTATTAATTTAAAATAGAAGTTTGGTAAAGATTGCAGATATATATTTACACAAATCAAACGTTGGGAAATTATAATGTGTCAATGTCTTTGTTCATCATTTTGTTTCTTGGTGACTTATGGATCTTGTTTCTTCAAGGTAACTATTATTTATCTAGTTCATGTCCTTCCACTACAGCCACTTCCTGTCATTAATCAGGTGTTGATTTCCAAGATACGTATTCCCTCGACAGGTAGCCCAATGCTACTATTCAGAAAATTGCAGAGTTGATCCTTACCCCCACTGCAGTCTGTTATGCTTCAGCTCAGAAGCTTTTGTTGTGACTTTCTCGGATAAGAAACCCTTCAGACACAATACTACGGATTATCACTTATGCAGGTCTGCTCACAAGCAGGTCAGCATCCTTTTCTCGGTTATGGGATGTGGCTATATTGCTTCGTCAAGCGTGTGTCAGTGCGCTGGACGTCTTTTCAGTTTTGAAATTTTGAGAGTCCAGAATTTTTTTTTTTTTTTTGCCTTCTTGGAGCGAGGCATTTACCATCCAAAAATAAGTCAACTCTATTGACTGCTAACCCGATCAGCGTTGATAGATACTAAGTCCTGAAAAGGACGAAAATTATCTATCTGCTAGCATAAAGCCCTAAAAAGGGCTCGCCAGCTACGCCAACGTCCAGAATTAAATCTGAGCGGGCTTATATACCCAGCCTAGATCTAACCTTTTCATTCTCGGAGGTCCACGCTTGAGTTCACTTTTCCGATGGTAACTTTCATGGGATTTCGAGGCTGATGCGCTAATTGTCAGACAAAATCCTGATTTCCTTGTCAGTTACCAAAGATAATGATTTTCCACTGCCATAATTACATGTATTTGTAAATGCTGTTCAATTCCCAAATAGAATTATCTCGTTCAGAGCATTGATCATAAAGTTATATCAGAATTACTGGTGTGCGATTCGCAATTTATCATTAGTTAAGGTGGCAATTCCAGAGTGTCTTGCCCGTGTCGCTACATTGTTTTAAGCTAACAGAGGAAAGATGGGAAGCATATTGTTCATTTCTCGCCTTTCTGTCTTCTCTCCAAATATTCAGGCCTAAAATAATATGCTCTAGTTCTGAGTTCTCCCAAGGAATAATCATGTACAGAGCCACTTCCCAGGTCCCTTCATTTGTCACCTATCCAATGGAGGATTCTCCTGTGTGCAGGTGAAAGAAAGCAGAGAACTCTGAGGCTGAAGGCATCCCCTCAAGTTTAGTGTGCAATATTGGGTTCTCATTTGTTGTATTACAACAAGAACCACGAGGGTGGGCTGCTGTGGTGTGGCTAATTGATACATGAGCATGGGTCAGTATCGCAGGAGGATATATTTTGTAGATGATGACTTAATTAAGTAAAGGAAGATGTGTAGGATGCACATAGACCTTTAGACACTAGTTTTCACAGATGTGAGCTAGTGTTGAGGGAAAGAGTTAACAGAAGGGCACAGGTTGGTGTCAGTGATTCTCTCACCTTTTAGACTACCAACTCTTGTATTTTTCTGGCGACGACTAACTCTTTCTAACTCAAATCTTTTTGAAGATGAACTAGTAGTAACAAGTAATACAAGGAGGGTTGAGTATGTTTTTCTGAACAGAACATACAATCTACTAAGTCAAACTCAGAATGATGGTGAGTTACAGAATGTACATAATTACTTTAATTACAGTAGAAAATAAAATCAATGTTGTCATGTACTTTGAAAAGAAATACTAGGAATGTAAAACAGACAGTTATGATATTACTTATTCAAGGATTCAGAAAACTGTCAGTGTCTTTGGTTCAGATACGAATAAGAGGATATTGTCCTCACTGACGAAAATTTATTCCTATGGCTATTTCTTGGAAAAAGTGAATTCTGATTTTGGCCTGGGTTTTAAGTAGACTTATCTGCTTGGACTTCTCCTGGGTATCCCAGTAGGTAGGAATTACCAACTGGATAATTTGCTTCAGTGGAGCTACAGTCCAACAGATGACTAGGCTTTTTGTTAACCTGGTTGTGAAGTTGAGTTATGATGTTCAGGTGCTGACGAGGTGTTGAATGCTTATAAGCTGTAGACTGCTCAGGGTTTCTGACTTGTGATCACCGCTAGATGGTTTGAGACGTAAGCACTAGTTCTCTCTGTAGCATAGAGCAACTAGGCGGTTTACTCTCAACAATTTACAGCAATAAAAATCCAGAAACTGGCTAGGATTCTGCAACTGCGCTGTGGAAGATAATACAGGTAATCAATCTTCTGTTTTATACAGATATATTAACTACAGCCACTCTGGACATTTCTTCTCAGAATGGTGCCTAATAATATATTTACCTGAACCGTAACGTCAGTCTTTTCCTTAAAGGCGACTGTCCATTTGTTTACAAATTCCTGTCTAGCAGTAGTCTCACACTGGTCGGATCAGTCAGGTCAATCTTTGTTACAAGCAGACGCATGGCCGTGTGCGTCCATGCGTGACTGCATTGGAGGAATGATATTTCATTCACTCGTCCATTGAACAACATGGTTCCCTCTCTCGTTCACAACAGCTTTCTTCATCACATATTCAAAATCATTAGAATGCAGTACTTTCAGATATCACCCAGTACTTACATCATTATAATGCATTAATAACATTCATAATACATAAATGCAAAATAGCTATTACTTACTTACTACTTTGTCGTTCCTCCTCTACCGTGAGGTGTAGAGGTTTGGAAGAGAGAGCGCCAGATTATCCCATCGGCTGTCTTCTTCCTGGCCTGGTTCCATTCTAGTCCTCGGTCCTTCAAAGATTGTCCAATGCCGTCTTCCCAGCGGACTCTGGGCCACCCCGGCTCCCTGCCTCCCATGCCTGTCGTGGTAGCCGATCTTCTCCCACTCTGCAGACATGGCCAAACCATCTTAGTTGGGACTGTTCTATTTGGGTCTGCAGCGGGTGGGATTTTAGGCCTTGACGTATCGTCTGGCCGCGGACCACGTCTCTTCTCGCCACCTCAACCACCCTCCTCAGACCTGAATCTGGCCCCCGTGGGCCGCAGTCACCGCCCACGACTCGCATCCACACGTCAAGGCTGGGACACAGGTGGAGCGGCACACAGCCACTCTCGTTCCCCCACCAACCCCCCTCCCGCCGAGGAACCCTCGACCCATGGCCTGATAAAGTCTCCCAGCCACTGCTTTTCGAGTGGCCAACTCTTCCCTTATGCCCCCCTCTCGGTCTACAATAGCCCCGAGATATTCAAAGTGGTCGACCTGCTCCAGGACCTGTTCTCCCAACTTAATCTGATGTTTTCTTTCTTCTCGTGATATCACCATGTATTCTGTTTTAGAGCTGCTTATGACCATCCCTCTCTTCTCCAGCTCTTCCTTCCAGACTTGCAGGTTGGATTGGAGATGTGTCTCTGATTTAGCAATCAGGACAACATCATCAGCAAATGCCAGCTCCGAAACACAGACCTGTCTCATCTTCCAGTACCCCACTGAATACTTTCTTGTTCTCTCCCTACATGCCTTGATGACATCGTCCATGAGGAGTATGAAAAGACAAGGTGACAGGATATCGCCTTGTCTTACACCAGTGGTGGTCCTGAACTCCTCTGACCTATAGCCTGCCGTCCCCACACAATCTCTGCAAGACCTGCAGAAGCTCTGCATAGCATGAATCAGAGGCGCCGGAATGCCCCTCCCTGCCAAACAGTCCCAAAGTTTGCTCCAGGGGACCCTGTCAAACGCCTTCTCCAGATCTATGAAACAAAGATGGATCTCACTCTTGTACTCAAGGGCCCCTTCACTCAGCTGCCTGAGTGTGAAGATTAGGTCTTGAGTACTTCGGTTTGCTCGGAATCCGCACTGGGCTTCATCCAATTGTGGCTCCGCTCGGCATCGGAGTCTCTGCTCTAGGATTATAGCTATTAATCTAATGTAAAGAAATAAAACCACAATATTAAGTATTTCACACTTTACGTCAATTAACTAATCCCTTAATATTAGAGTTAGCTAATTAAGCGAATACTGAGAGTTTGCTTACCGCTCAGGGCTTATCCACAGCTTAAAAACTAGAATTTTAGTAGCGTTACTCTCAAATCATCAATGGTACCTATACCTTGTAGGGGTATGGCAGCTTGCGTACCCTGACAATCCCCAGAGCTATGCCAGTGGGAGTTTTACTCCTGGTAGGTTCAACCAAGCTGGACTGGTCTGTGTGGGTAGGGGTCAGACAAAAGCTGGTACCCTGGTCCTCCAGGTTGGGGGTTTTAGCATAGGGCTGACACCCCTGTCTGTGTAAAAAAAAAATTAATGAAGTTACGGAAACAACAATAAATGAACAGCTTTCTGTGCTTCTCTATGGTGCGGAATGCTGGAGAGTTACAGAGAAGGAAATGTCGAAATTGTCCTCTTTTCACACAACATGCCTAAGAAAAATTTACCGAATCTTTTGGCCAAATACCATCACTAACCAAGATCTGCTTACTCGTAGCAAGCAAGAGGACATGCACACCATCATAGCTGGCAGACGCTGGAGCTGGGTTGGTCATGTCCTCAGAAGAGACCCCGATGCCATCACAAGAACAGCTATGCTTTGGACCCCTGAAGGAAAACGAAAGAGAGGCCGACCAAAAACAACCTGGCGGAGGACTGTGGAGGCTGAGATGCAAAGAATGAACCAGAGTTGGGGCACTGTACGAAGGATGGCCACCGACCGAGCAAAGTGGAATCAATTTGTTGTTGCCCTACAAGACGCCACTAGGCGTGATGGCCACTGACTGCTTTGACGGTCGGCGGCTAAGGATCAAAGAAGAAGAAGAAGACTCTCAAATCACGTTTACTGTTGATATGAGGTAGCATGAGGCTTCTATTCTTTAAGCGTGCGTTCTCTTCCAACGGTTATCAACAAGTGATTTTAAAACTCAGCGTTTGTTCACATGAAGTTAAAACATTTCTGATTCCCACGCCAAGTTAATTATTTCCCGTCTCTCGTTCAGCCATGCCGGAAGATTTATAGTGTCATCTTCAGTTGACCACTGAACACGGAAATATAATCCTCTGGGAACCGCTGTGGTTTCGACCAAGCGAATAAATTGTACTGACGTCCTTAAAGAAATACTTTTAGGGCCTTAGTAGGAGAGAAGATAGTATTAGGATCGTATGGCTGAACTATCAGTGAAGACTTGAAAAACAGCGAAAGAACAGACCGGAGGTGCAAATATTTCGTAGAGAAAACAGACAAAATGTGAAGGAATAGAAAAGTAAGGAATTATAAAATAATCTAGACGAAACCTTCGAACAATCCATGACAGTCAGGCAACTGGAGAATTCAAAGGTTGCCCATTTCCAGGATGCATCATGTGCAGTAGTTTCAGGGTCTTAGTGGTCTCACCTTGGAAGTCACATCACGAACAATATTAATTCCTTTAATTGAGAGAGAGAGAGAGAGAGAGAGAGAGAGAGAGAGAGAGAGAGAGAGAGAGTTATTTTTCTAGTTTTGGTTTAGAAGTAGTATATCCCTCCAATAATTTATCAAATGCTCCATTTAGTTCCCATGCTCCCTCATGCATGTCGTAGGAGGTGACTAACATGAGGCTGTGAATGAGACTGCCAAGTTCATCATGTAAAACAAATTCCTACAGAAACTACCTCTGAAAGAGCACATGCATTTTTTTAAGCAGGCTTTCTGCACAAACAGACCAGAGGCAGCGGAACTCCATCTTCTGTAAGGAGTGAAAGGGGAAATAGTGGTGGTGAATTTATCAAACATAGTCTGCCTTTGTTCAGCTAATCCTGCTGTTAGTTCACCTTAGGAGTAAGAAGTGTCTCTGTTCTTTCTTTTCTCATCTGTTATCCAAAATAAACATAGCTTTTATCTCGTTGTGTATCTTACAGGTAAAACACGTACAGGAAAAAAAAAAAAACTCTTTTTGGAATCCATTTTTATCATTGTCACCAAAAGCACTGAAACACATACAATAAATGCTCCATACATTATGTTGCATAGACTGAAAGTAGGTGACCAGTTATCATTAATCAATAACTCATCATATCTTTAAAAAAAAAAAAATGTCAACGGTATGATGAATTATTCCCGGGGGTCTTGATGAATTATTCCCGGGGGTCTTGATGAATTATTCCCCGGGGGTCTTGATGAATTATTCCCGGGGGTCTTGATGAATTATTCCCGGGGGGTCTTGATGAATTATTCCCAGGGGATCTTGATGAATTATATCCGGGGGTCTTGATGAATTATTCCCGGGGGTCTTGATGAATTATTCCCGGGGGTCTTGATGAATTATTCCCGGGGGTCTTGATGAATTATTCCCGGGGGTATTGATGAATTATTCCCGGGGGGTCTGTGAAGAAACAAAGAACAAACAGGACTACTGTACCGTCAGGCATGTCGTACAAGGCAACTAACATGAGGTTGTGCGTGGCGCTGGCAACCTCGTCATGTCAAACAAATAACCATAGCAACCACAACTGTAAGAGCATGTCAACGCTTGATGCAGGCTTGTTGCAGGACCAGCTGCTGTTGTGACGTCATGTTACATAAAGAGCTGTAATGAAAATGATGATGATGAATTACTTATTCATGAAAACTTGGCATCCACTTTTATTCTGTGCAGTAGAATGTATGAAGCATTGAGTTTTCTTGTATGAGTATGCCTTTGGTTACAACAAAAGAAGGGAATACTTAAAACTTGCTTTGTCCTTTACATGTTTTATCAGTTGATGTCATATGTGTCATACGGGCAATGACTGCAACCCACAAAAGCCAGCTACAAACCTCAGAAATTAAGTATCGGAGGAAGGTGGTTGAAGTAATAAGAAGAGACATAGTCCACAACCAGACGATACGTCAGGGACTCAAAACCCAGCCCCTGCAGACCCAAGTAGAACAGTCCCAATTACGATGGTTTGTTTCTTCACAGACCCCCCGGGAATAATTCATCGAGACCCTCGGGAATAATTCATCATACCGTTGTCAAGTTTTTTTTTTTTTTAAAGATATGATGAGTTATTGATTAATGATAACTGGTCACCCACTTTCAGTCTTTGCAGTAGAATGTATGGAGCATTTATTGTATGTGATTCAGTACTTTTGGTGACAATGATAAAATATGGATTCCAAAAACAGGTTTTTTTTTTTCCTGTACGTGGTTGACCTGCTGCAGATCTGTTCCAGGGTTTGTTCTCCCAGAATAATCTCATGTCGATTTTTTTTTCTCATGAAATCACCATGGTTTTTGTTTTGGAGCTGTCTTCTCCAGTTCTTCCTTCGAGACTTCCAGGTTGAATTGAAGATTTTTTTTTTTTTTTTTTTTTTTTAACTTGGGCTTTCAGCCCTTCGGCCCAATGACATGTCATTGCGAGGCTGGGGAACCTGAGGACTTTCCTTCTAACCCGGTCAGGAGCTCCTTCCCATCCACAGAGGGTTTATCACAGGAGCTGTTCAGGCTATTCAGTCAAATTTCCGGCCGTAAACATTTCTTCAAACGCCGACGCCCGGGTTTGAACCATGAACACCTGGTCGCCAGTACAACGCCGAAGCCATTACACCAGCGCGGCTCCCACTTTGATACACTTAAACACCTAATTTAAAGCCCACCAGAATGTTCATCATTACTAGAGCTATGTTTAAATAAAAAGACTCTCTGACCTAGTTTATTGCAGAAACACATTGATTTAATTGGCACATCATCATTCACCTTCCGCTTGAACCTTCAAATATGAAACAATCTATATTCAATGTTCATTATTTATCTTGCTTATGTGGAGTTTGTTACGCACGGATCATTATTATTTTTCGTTTGTATAAACATTTTTCATATGTATGATCATTTTTTTGACTGAAGTGTGTATTATGTTTTCTATGGTCAAAGGGACATAATCCGAGTTATCGAAACTACAATTTTTTAGGAGTTGCCTTCTCTTGTATAGAGACACGTTCGGTCTATAATTTCTTGAACGAAGCGTGACCACATCTCCTTATTTGGTAGTATCAGTCAACTATGGTAGATGTCTGAAACCTTTCTTAACGCTTCTTTTCATGACCATAAAAGGCGCGATTCTATAAGACTTTTATCTCGAATGTTCTTAGAATCGTCTTATTGTGAACGGCAACTCAGAGATTGTCGTTCTGCGCATGTCAAAAGCTGGGAGTTCGTTCTGTGTGTTCCGCCCAGTTGGGGCAGTTGAGAAATGGTTTAAGAAGCGAGCAGACGCAACTGCGTCTTGTGATTTTCTGAGGGAAATACAGTGTCTTTGTGAGTTAGTTAGCTAACTAGACTATTTCCCAGTATTATTCACGCCTGCCTGGAGGCATATGTTCATGGTTGATTTTCCGAAATAAGGTAATTCCTCTTGTATCGAACTTTATGCTATCATCTAGAGGTTCGTCATTTTGTCGCCTATTTGCTCGCCTGTGTGATGCAAAATGGAGAGGTACTTTGACTAGGATTAAGTCACCGGTATCTGTATACCTGAACTAGTTAAATATATATGGGTCGCTCTAGACCAACAAGACTATTGTCTGTGTTCCAGGATTCGTTATATCAGAGATCACGTCCAAGTCAGATGGTTAGACTTAGGAACATTATAAAGGTCGAGCTGACCTGTAGCCCATGTATGCTATTCACGTGCAGACAGTAAACGGACTGATTGTATACATCTGATCTGCTAGCATCAGAATGGGAGCATTTATTATTGTTTATGAACATTGAAGATCTGTAGCTGACACTGTTGCAGAAGTTATAGAAATTATTATTATTTATACAGCTTCACGAACTAGAACTCTATGATTTATGAATTTCTGAATCTATTGAACTGTGATGTCTTATGACGCATATATACAACAGCTGTCATTGCTGACTACAGAAATTGTTTTCAATGTGCCTTATCATCTTGCTGAACTCGTTAACTATGTTGATGTCATAAGTATCATGACTGTTTTGTGGCGTGCAATAAATGGAAGAAACTTATACAACGAAGTTACCCTTTCTATGACTCTACACGTCATGTTGCCTGTGTGATAACCCTGTGAACTGTTCCACTACCACATACACAGCAACATCCTAAATCAGAGAAGACACCTACATCTTGCACTTTAATACCAGGTGTCGATAAGGGTGGCAAGTTACCACTTCAGCTCAAATCCACCCTTATCATTTTTGGTGGCCAGAGCTGGTTCTATCATCTGATATTTTGGCGCACCATATCATTTTTGGTGGCCATAGGATGGTTCACTCTGATTCCAGCTATCAAGGGGGTCAGCAAACCCAGACATCATCATCATACTAGATACAACTACAGCATCAACTACCACCTTACAAGAAATTTTATTGAAAGTATCCGGATTTTCTGACAGTTGCTGATTTTGAAACTACCCGGCGCTGCTCGGCAATATTGAAGTTTATGTAAAATTAGAAGGACAAGTACCGAGCGAATGGATTTCCTGATCTGGTGAAAAGAAGGACAAGTGCCGTAACAACTGTTCCGGTCTCAGGGGTACTGTTGCGGGTTCAGAAGGTCAAGTGCCGGTTAAATCAATTTAGAAGATTCAGAAGGTCAAGTGCCGTAACAACTGTTGCAGTATTAGAAGCTCTTTTCCTTCGTCATGGCTGTTTATGGGAGCAGAAGTTAATCAACGTTGGATCATTATCCTCAGAATGCTGATTACATCCTGTTCTGCACCGTGCTGACGCTGGATTTATAGAAGTTAAGTGGCCTGTTTTGTTTGTGAACTGTGCCCTTATGTTCTAACTGAGCCTTCTGTACTTTCACACTTTCTCCTATTGTTTTCATGATACATGTTTATATGTTATATGTTATTTGTTATTTGTATATTTATATGTTTATATTTCAGCGGGTTTTCTCGGTTGGGCGGTGTCTTTCAGTAGAAGATACCACGTCACAGAGGTTCTACTGTTAGCGTTTTCGTTAGGGACTGTGCGAATTTCCTACAGTGAAATTTGCTAGCGACAATCGTTGCTATATCTGTTTAGTTGTGACGAGTTGTGCTTTATTTTTGTTTCTTGTATATATATATTTTTTTTCTTTTTTCTTTTCTCTCTTTCTTTGTGTTTTTTAGTTTCGATTTCGATTGTTTGTATTTGTAGGTCTCCCCTTTGCTATTATTCAGTTCTTTACGTATATTTTTGTGTATACACTGTAGCGTCATTTGTTAGTCATATCTTCGCATATTTCTTTTTAGTTTTGCTGTTTGTGTATTTGACTTATGCGAATGTTTTCGTATTGTTTGATCTTTGTTGTTGTTTACATTGACTTTGATCTTTGTTGATTGTTTACATTGACTCTGATCTTTGTTATTGTTTACATTGACTCTGATCTTTGTTGTTGTTTACATTGACTCTGATCTTTGTTGTTGTTTACATTGACTTTGATCTTTGTTATTGTTTACATTGTTGGTGACCTTTGTTATTGTTTACATTGTCTTGTTATTGTTTACATAGTTCTTGCATAGTTAGCTTTCACTATTGTTAATATATGCTCATGCACTATTGGTCTATAGTGCACTTATCATAACTAACTGGTGTTTTTTGCTTATGCACTATTGTAGTGCAGTTATGATAAATAACTGATGGTTATGCACTGATTTGGGTAGTGCACTGATAATTAAGAGGTGACTTGTGATATTATTATACATTTGATAATACAAGTTGGTGTCAACTCCTGTTTCCCACAGAGATTGGGTTCAACATAGAGATTATACAAGCACTTTATTAAGTCTTGTTGCTATTTAACATTGAAATAAGATAATTAATTATTTCAGGTTCTGTACTCACATTTTAGACATCATGTCTACATTTGAGTACTTTATTGAGCAGGGTAAAGCCCTTGGGAAGACAGGTGATAAATTAGAAGAATTTGCGACTGTTCAATATGCCAAGGCATTGAAGTCGGAAGAAAAGAAAATGAAAGAACAAACTGAACAAAAGAGAATAGAGGCTGAAATAGAACAAAAGAAACTGCAGATGCAGGTGGAGGAAAAAAGATTTCAAAGGGAAATGGAAAAACAAAAAAGAGAAGCTGAAAATAAGAGACTTGAAAAAGAAGCTGAAAATAAGAGACTTGAAAAAGAAGCTGAAAATAAGAGACTTGAAAAAGAGCTGACTTGAAATAGAGGCTGAAGAAAAAAGTTACAGGCCCAGGCTGAAGAAAGAAAGTTACAGGCTGAGGCTGAAGAAAGAAGGTTACAAAGAGAGGCTGATGAGAGAAAAGCAAAAATGGAACATGATGAAAAAAGTCTTAGCTTTAGAGTTAGAGAAGTTAAAGTTATTGAACACTGGTAATGCTAATGATGCAAATAAGGTGTCAAATAAGACTAATGCTAAGGATTTCAAGCTTAATCTACCAGCATTTAATCCCTCAATCGATGATATAACATTTTATCTAGATAGATTTGAAAGTGCATGTAATGTGCAAAATATAGATAAAACATTATATGTGTATCATCTGTCCAAGATACTTAGAGGTGATGCTTTGACTTTGTTGAGTATGGTAGATGTGCCTGACAAAAACAACTATGAGGTTGTCAGGGCGGCATTGTTAAAGAAGTACCAACTTAACGAGGACGGATATCGTCTTAAATTTAAAACCATGTTACCAGAAACTGGAGTTGAATTCTCTGAATTCATCTCAGGCATCCGTCTTACTTTTTTACGATGGGTTGAGTTGTCTAAGACAGAAAATACATTTGAAGCTCTTATGGATTTACTACTTAGAGATAAGGTTATGTCTTCTGTTAATGAAGCTTTTCTATCTTTTCTTCATGAGCGTAAGCCTAAAAACATAAAAGAAATGGAAGAATACTGTAGCCAGTATGTTACTGCGCATCCGCACATAACCATTAGTAACTCTAAGGTGAAAGAAGGTCTGCCAGTTGCTTCGGCAGCACCTTATGGCCCAAATTTTATGCGTAAATTTCAGGGTAGCCAGAAAAATTTCAATAAAAAGAGTAATCGTAATTATGCCCAGAACCATAGTGATCAATTCCAGGGTGATTCTTCTTCCCAGAACTGGAGACAACCTAATACTACACGTTATTCTACTCCGGTTAACTTTAGAAATTTTCACAAAGGTAATCGGTATAGAGGGAAATATTTTATGCAGAGACCTCAATACCAAGATAATAGAGGTTCTCAACAGCATAGAGATAGTAATGACAGTTATGGAAACTGGAACTCAAACCAGGATAAAAATTACAGTAGGGACTTTAATGATAATTGCAGAGGCAATAATGGTCGCGGTAGATCGCAACATAAGAGAAAAAGATATCAACAGACAAACTCTGTTCAACAAGAATCTCAGGGAGCAGATAAACAGGTTAATAATGATAAAGACCATAATGCTATCGGATGCTCATCTTTTGATTTTGGTAGGGCAAATAAATGTATCCAATGCAGTACTTTATTTGATCCGAAAACCGTTAGTACTTTAAGCTGTGGTCATCCTTTGCCCGCTCTTCCTGCTAATGTTGCTCATGATGGGAGAGGTTCTCTTATATTACATAAGGGGCTAGTAAATAGTAATCCAGTCTCAGTGTTGTTTGATTCTGGATGTACTACTGTCGGCGTTAGGCAATCTCTTGTAGATCCATCCTGTGCTACAGGAAAAGTCATCAAATGTGTCACATTTGGTGGCACGTTAGAAAAGTATCCTACTGCTATAATACACATTGCTACTCCTTTCTTCACGGGGAGGTCCACGCGTGTCTACTTCCAAACCCTATTGCGGACCTTATTATTGGTCGTATTCACGGAGTTAGGGAATGTACCCCACAGCAGATTGCTGTTTGGGAAGAGCAAAACATTGAAGCTACCAATGCGGTGGTCACAAGAGCACATGCTCTGGATCCACCTCAAACTTCATTAACTAATAATGATGAAGTAAATGACCAAGATAGTCACTTGACTATTACACGTGACTCATTTATCAAATTGCAAGAAGAAGATCCTTCTTTACAAAAATTCTTCATTCTAGCAAAAAAAGGTGATCCTAATCAGAACACTAATAGGAAATCTTGGATTTCTATGAAGAACGGCGTACTTGTACGTATGGTACAAGACTCGACTACGTCCACTCATTCACAAATTCTTGTGCCTAAGAGCATGAGATTGCAAATATTGCAACATGCTCATGACTCGCAATGTGCTGGACATATGGGTTTTTCCCGTACAAAGTCGAGGGTTCTTGCGGCTTTCTTTTGGCCATTTGTGAGCAAGGACATACGAATGTACTGTCGCTCTTGCAAAGTATGTCAGGAGGTCAAATCTAAAGGACCACGACATGCTGCGCCTATCCAGGCTGCTGACATTCCTATTCGCCCTTTTCAAAAAATGGCAATAGATATTATCGGTCCTTTTAGAATTAAGTCGGCTAGAGGACATCAATTTATCCTTACATGTGTCGATATGTGCACACGTTGGCCAGAGGCAATACCTCTCAAGAGCATCTCAACTGCTGATATCGCAGACGCTCTTTGGCTGATATTTTCTCGCTTGGGTTTTCCCGGAGAAATATTGTCAGACCATGGCACTCAACTTATATCAGACACTATGTCACAGGTAATGTCTATGCTACACATTAAAAGGTCTCTCAGCAGTATCTATCACCCAATGTCTAATGGGTTGGTCGAACGTTTAAATAGGACTCTGAAAACTTTACTTGGTAAAATAACTGAGGATCATCCTCAGGATTGGGACAGGGTCTTACCCGCGGCTCTCTTTGCGTATAGAGAGGTCCCCAATGAACATACGGGGTTTTCCCCTTTTGAACTTGTCTTTGGCGCGCAACCGCGCGGCCCTATGTCTTTACTTCACGATCTAATCACTGCCGATAATATTAGCGATGAGACTCAATCTTCTTATGAGTACGTCATTGCTCTTAGGCAAAAGATCATCGAGGCATGCAAACTAGCAACTTCGTCTTCAGAATTTGCTAAAGAAAAGGCAAGGCAGTTTGCAAATAAGAATAGATGTCTACGACAACTTTGTCCAGGTGACAAAGCTCTCGTTCTACTTCCTTCAAGGGAGAACAGACTTCTAATTGCATGGAAAGGTCCATATGCAATAGTCTCCAAAATTTCTGATGTCGACTATGTTGTCGATATTGATGGAAAGCATAAAACTTTCCACATAAATATGCTCACAGAATTTTATGAAAGACCTGACTATTTGCAGCCTATTTTCCAGGCTACGGACAATTCACAAGCAACTCATGGTCAGTACTCATCTCTGTCAGTTATACAGGATGAGGAAACTACTTTTTCTGATGTCAATCTTCCTCTTTCTATGGTCCCACTTTATTCTACGGAATCTTGGAAAAACGTGACCGTTTCTCCAAATCTTTCCGCTGAGGAACATCGACAAGTTTCTTCGATGTTGCAAACATTTCAGGATGTTCTTACAGACATCCCGGGACACACACATGTCATAGAACATGACATTGTGCTAACTGATCACAATCCTATCAGAGTCAGACCATATCCAATACCTATCCATTTCCAGTCTCAAGTCGAAAAAGAGTTGGATGAAATGATACGTTTGGAAATCATTGAACCATCCACTTCAGCATACTCTTCGTCTATGGTTATTGTTCGAAAGAAGGATAATAACATTCGCATTTGCGTAGATTATCGCAAATTGAACCAAGTTACGAAGTTCGATGCTGAACCTATGCCTTCATTAGAAGAGCTACTCAATAAACTTTCTAATTCTAGATTCTTTACCAAACTAGATTTGTCTAAAGGTTATTGGCAAGTCCCGCTAACTGAACGTGCCAAACCTTTTACAGCTTTTTCTACACCTAGGGGTTTATTCCAATGGAATTTCATGCCTTTTGGTCTTATGAACGCCCCTGCTACATTCGTACGCATGATGCGGCGAATTCTCGCATATCGTACAGATGTCATAGCATACCTAGATGATATCTGTCTATTCAGTGATTCTTGGGAAGATCATTATTTGGGTTTATACGAATTACTGTCTACTCTTCGCGAGTATAACTTGACTGCAAAACCCTCTAAAGCCTTTATAGGATTTAGCGAGATTTCTTTCCTAGGTCATCGGGTTGGTCATGGTCTTTTAAAGACAGAGGACCACAATGTTTCAAAAATACTTAACATTTCGGTCCCTAAGACGAAGAAACAAGTAAGGAGTCTATTAGGTTTGATTCAATTCTACGGACGATTCATTCCGAATCTGTCCTCCATTATGGCACCGCTTTCTACTTTATTGAAGAAAGGGTCGCCTAATCTGATCCGCTGGTCTAAAGAATGTCAATCCTCATTGGACCAGGTTAAAGCCCTATTTTCATCTCCACCTATTCTTAAGTTACCTACTATTGAGAAGACTTTTGTTCTTCGAAGTGACGCCTCGTCAACAGGGATTGGGGCAGCACTAATGCAGGAGTATTCTGATACTTTGCATCCGGTGATGTATATCTCTAGGAAATTAAACGCTGCAGAAAAGAATTACTCGGTTTTAGACCGTGAGTTATTGGCTATGGTATGGTCTATTCTGAAGTTACAAAGATTTCTTCTAGGCGCACATTTCATTGTGGAAACCGACCAGAAAGCGCTTACTGCTATTCAGAGCAAAAACTTGAAGAGCTCGAGGTCCACTCGTTATGCCATAGCTCTTCAACCATTTCATTTCTCGGTTCGAGCTATCCGTGGTTCGGATAATGTAATGGCAGACATTCTGTCCAGATGTCCACACGATTCCACATGATTCTTCTGTCATATATATATATTTCCTGATATACAGTCCAATGTTATAATGACATGTTAGTAGATTTTGTCTCACTTTTTTTTTTGAGGGAAATTTATAACATTGTACCATGTAATTATCTAAGAAGGCTTAGTTAGTGATATACGGGCCAAAAGATCACTCGGCCACATTTAAATAAATTATTTTCAGGATTGTATTAAGAAATTTACCAGTTGTCTTTAAGATTTGTGTTATTGATATTTTCGCAGCACATCATTGAAGTCTGCGAGTTTATGTCCATTGTGGAACTTTGAGGATATCAAGTCCTGTCCTACATTGGGAGCGGATGATGTCCACATCTTCTTCTATTGAATGTTTTATGTCACCGAAGATCAACACATGTATTACTTATTAATTACTGTTACTTTATATAATGTAATAATATAGTGCGGTATATTAGTAAATTACACCGCTATTTGCAACACATTGTATGATAACACATAATATATTTAATTTCATATATTGGTATGAGAATAATTTGATTGTCATTATGTTGTTGCCATCATTGTGGCGTGTGTTGGTGGCACCTTCCTGGAATATATCAGCGTATACTTAGATAAATTTTTTCTCTAAGGATCTGAGATATGATCTCAGTGTCGCTCCATGCGTTGAGCTAATTTGTTAGGTATATATCCACGCATCATACGTGCGTTAGGAGCCTAGATTTTTTCCGGCTCCAGGATTTAAAAAAAAAAAATGTTTCATTTTTTTTTTTCCAGGGAGGGTGCGGTAATGTTACGCACGGATCATTATTATTTTTCGTTTGTATAAACATTTTTCATATGTATGATCATTTTTTTTGACTGAAGTGTGTATTATGTTTTCTATGGTCAAAGGGACATAATCCGAGTTATCGAAACTACAATTTTTTAGGAGTTTGCCTTCTCTTGTATAGAGACACGTTCGGTCTATAATTTCTTGAACGAAGCGTGACCACATCTCCTTATTTGGTAGTACCAGTCAACTATGGTAGATGTCTGAAACCTTTCTTAACGCTTCTTTTCATGACCATAAAAGGCGCGATTCTATAAGACTTTTATCTCGAATGTTCTTAGAATCGTCTTATTGTGAACGGCAACTCAGAGATTGTCGTTCTGCGCATGTCAAAAGCTGGGAGTTCGTTCTGTGTGTTCCGCCCAGTTGGGGCAGTTTAGAAATGGTTTAAGAAGCGAGCAGACGCAACTGCGTCTTGTGTGAATTTCTGAGGGAAATACAGTGTCTTTGTGAGTTAGTTAGCTAACTAGACTATTTCCCAGTATTATTCACGCCTGCCTGGAGGCATATGTTCATGGTTGATTTTCCGAAATAAGGTAATTCCTCTTGTATCGAACTTTATGCTATCATCTAGAGGTTCGTCATTTTGTCGCCTATTTGCTCGCCTGTGTGATGCAAAATGGAGAGGTACTTTGACTAGGATTAAGTCACCGGTATCTGTATACCTGAACTAGTTAAATATATATGGGTCGCTCTAGACCAACAAGACTATTGTCTGTGTTCCAGGATTCGTTATATCAGAGATCACGTCCAAGTCAGATGGTTAGACTTAGGAACATTATAAAGGTCGAGCTGACCTGTAGCCCATGTATGCTATTCACGTGCAGACAGTAAACGGACTGATTGTATACATCTGATCTGCTAGCATCAGAATGGGAGCATTTATTATTGTTTATGAACATTGAAGATCTGTAGCTGACACTGTTGCAGAAGTTATAGAAATTATTATTATTTATACAGCTTCACGAACTAGAACTCTATGATTTATGAATTTCTGAATCTATTGAACTGTGATGTCTTATGACGCATATATACAACAGCTGTCATTGCTGACTACAGAAATTGTTTTCAATGTGCCATATCATCTTGCTGAACTCGTTAACTATGTTGATGTCATAAGTATCATGACTGTTTTGTGGCGTGCAATAAATAGAAGAAACTTATACAACGAAGTTACCCTTTCTATGACTCTACACGTCATGTTGCCTGTGTGATAACCCTGTGAACTGTTCCACTACCACATACACAGCAACATCCTAAATCAGAGAAGACACCTACATCTTGCACTTTAACACCAGGTGTCGATAAGGGTGGCAAGTTACCACTTCAGCTTCAGCTCTCTATGATGAGTGGAACATAGAGATTTTGAAGGTTATAGATTTGAAACGAAACAAATACACAACGTTGTAATTTTTTAAACTTTAAAATGAAGGTTAAAAATATTCATTTATTAACAGTCTTGTCATTACATTACAGATCCGGTACACTTCTTTCAGGAAAATTTCAATCAATTTCAAAGCACTGATTATTACAAGCCCCTACTGATTCCTTGTGGAGTTACAGATCCTGACTTAAAGGTAGGCTAGCGGTAAGAATTATCATTCAGTATTAACGAATGGTAATGTGCTATATAAGGAAAAGACGATGGTCATATATCGGTCATGTCCTACGAATGCAAAACAACAGAATACCACTACAGGCGCTCACTTGGGTTCCTGAGGGTAAGCGGAAAAAAGGAAGACCAAAAGAAACACTCAGAAGAACAATAATAAGAGAAAGAAGAACGTTGGGCCTAAATAATGTGCAAGAGCTAAGAGGAGTGGCGTCACAACGAACAACCTGGAGAGCACTGGTTTCTGCCTTATGCGCCGTGTTTGGCGCTTAAAGAATTTATTATTATTATTATTATTAATGTGCTATAGCTTTTTATATTTTAAATGTGGCGACCTACTTTTGGACCTTGAAAATAGAGGGAAATGAAAAGACAGATAAAGAAGCCAAGAAAGGTAGATCTGATAAAAAATCTAATAAATGTTGGGATGAGTAAATCGGAGATTAAGAGCTGAATTAAAGAATTAATAATAGATGAATGGAAAGCAGAGTGGGATAAAAATCTGAAAGGAAGACATGCATATAAGATGTTCAAGGCTCCAACAAGAAAATGTCAGATATCTAGGGAATTGAAAATTCCCAGTAATAAGAAACTTCTCAGACTACAGACGGGAAAAGGCTATTTCAGAATAGAAGAACCTTACTGTGCAGGATGTCTTCAAGACAATAATATAGAGCATTTCTTGTTAAAATGTAAGACGTATGAACAAATGAGAATATCAATATTAGATTATTTGCAGGTATCAAATTTGCCTACAAATATAGAAGAAGTGTTAAGAATAGACAAACCTAGAGCACTGCATAATATAATCAAACTCTTTAGCAAGAACAAAAGTTAATATATAGTAATTGTGAAGGTGAAGGTCTGATGCTGTTCTTACAATACATATGACTTTTGACAGGTGAGTCAATTAAAAATCTATTAAAACCATTAATGTAACAGGAAACAGCAAACCTTTACACCCCTCCACCTTAATATTATTTTTGTTTGGTGTTTTTGTTTGGTGTTTTTGTTTGGTTTGATCTGGTTTTTATTTGTTTGGGTTTGTTTTTTTAACATACAAGCATAATTGGTAATTGTGATTTTCCCTATTTACAATGATTTGACAGATGTGATGCTACTTAATTGTAATTTGCCCTATTTACAATGATTTGACAGGTGTGATGCCACTTTCCAATATCGGCAGTTGTTCATATTATTTGGAGTTGAAAACAATATATATCCTAATTATAACCCATCAGAGGTTGAACGGGATATTTTTCATCATTAACTTAAAAAAAAAGAGACCTTGAACAGCCTCGAACTGACTTCTTCCGTAGTTGCTTTAGTTAAGCTGGTACTTTATCATGGAACGCTTTACCAAAGTCTTTCAAAACAACTAATAATTACACCACATTCAAAAGATATCTGTCATGAAATCTTGAACTCGCACACTCTGCTGAAGACTCTCTAATCATTTCATCCAATGTTTTCCATGAATATTTACTTGTAAATGTCATTGCTCTTCTGACTGTAATTTCAATGTGTAATTGGTTTATTGCTCCCTCCCCTCTTATCTCTCCCTCTCTTTATTTATTTATTGTTTTGTTTATTTTATTTGTATTAATTTTTTTTTTAAATTAATTTTTTTCTAGTTACTATCTTGTTTGTTTAAAAAAAACTTACTCATTTTTTATTATGATTGCATACTGTAAATGAATGCTGCTATGTTAACTTTATAATGTTGCATGCCTTTAAATTAATGCTTAAAGCAACAGGTGGGAATGAAAGGATATAGTATGCAAGATAAATGAGAATGGAAGGGCAGAATTCTTAACCCTTCGAAAATAAAGTTAGTTCGTTCGTTCGTTCTCTGGCTGTTGCGAGTGCATGTATGTTTGTGTAATTGCACGTGTGTGCTCAGTTACTGTGAAAACACTTTGAGAATTGTACTTTTGTAGGGCAGACAATCATGACTATTTCTGTACTCTGATCAAGTAAAAATTTCGTTCTTTCATTTGTTCTTAGCAATCTTAGCATTTGCAGTTATTGTTGGACAGAATCGACATCATTGCACTCCGGTCAAACCCATAGGTGCTCAGTCTCCCTAAGTATATGTCAAAGAGTGTGAATACTAACTGTTCCTGTGGCTCGCTCGTTATATACACAACAGATTCATTCTCTCATATGTCCATCTCTGCTAGCCTGACGTTTGTTGCCAAGTCCCAACAGTCTTAACCTTGATAATTCATCTATTGCAGTGTCTTTCTCTAACAGGCGATCATTAATTTATCTCATTATCTTTCCTTAATCCATATCCATTTTTTTTTCCTCGCTTGAGGTTGCATATTTTTTCCTCGCATGAGGTCGCATTGTCCCCGCCCCAAACCCGGCTCTGGTCAAGACCACATGTCCCAACACTAGAAGACCCAGTGACAGAATGTGTCACCTAGTGATCCTCTGTGTTCTCACCCAAGGGACCTAATGACACATGAATGTCACTGTACCGGTCCCTGTGTGTAGACACATGATCCCAGCCAAAGGCCAGATATTAGGCCGTGGGGTTTTTTACAGCATTATTCATGCTGAGTTTGCAGCTCGGGGGGATATCACCCGTACAAGCGTTAAATAGTGACATTTTAAAATGTGTACTTATTGTTAATCCATATCCAGTGTCCCCACTGTGAGTTGCTGTTGATGCTAGTCTGTCAGCTCTCTCATTACCGCGTACCCTGCATGACCAGTATAAATTATGGCCGGGTTGTAATAATAATAATAGCCCCTTTCAGTCATAACTGACTATGGGAATGCGCCCCTGAGGTGGCAGCCCTCAGCTGCTTATTTTCCTGGTGCTCCTTTCGACGTTTTCTCCTCACCTCTGCTTCTTGTGTGAGCCTCTCTTCGCCCAATTTGAGGTGGTGCCGTAAATTGCATCGCCACTTAGTGCGATCGGCAGCTTCATCCTCCCATGTTGCTGGATCCATGTCAGTGCCCTCATATCTCTCTTGCACACATCTTTGAACCTCAGCTGTGGTCGCCCAACTGTTCTCTTGCCATCTGCTAATTGTCCGTAGAAGATATCTTTTGGGATGCGACCATCTTCCATGCGGCGAACATGGCCAAGCCAGCGAAGTCTGCGCTATCTAAGCAGCGTATACATACTTTGAAGGCCAGCACGTGACAACACCTCGACATTTGTCACTTTATCTTTCCACGAGATGCCGAGGATGCGGCGTAGACACCGCAAATTGAAGGTATTGAGCCTTCTTTCTTGCTTAGCATAGATCGTCCAGGTCTCGCTGCCATATAGGAGTGTGCTGGTGACGCAGGCATTATATACCGCAGCTTTGGTCTTCATTGTGTGTTTAGAGTTTCCCCAAACACGCGATGTGAGGCGGGCAAAGGTAGCTGCAGCTTTGTCAATGCGGCTGTCGATTTCTGTATCCAGTGAGAGTTTGTCATTGATGGTAGACCCTAGGTATGTGAAGTGGTGCACCACTGCCAATTCATAGTTATCGATAGTGATAACTGGTGCAGCATCCACATCCTGACTCAGCACATTCGTTTTCTTTAGACTTATTGTGAGGCCAAAGTCCTTGCATGCTTTAGTGAAGCGATTCATCAAGCTCTGAAGCTCCTGTTGGCTTTGAGTGACGACTGCAGCATCATCAGCGAACAACAAGTCTCTTATAGTGACCCTTCTGATTTTTGTTTTTGCCTTCAGCCTGAAAGATTAAACAGACGGCCATCTGACCTAGTGTGAAGGCATATTCCTTCAGTTGCATCTCTGAATGCATGTTTCAAGAGTAAGGCAAAGAAGATTCCGAAGAGGGTCGGAGCCAGAACACAGCCTTGTTTAACGCCACTTCGTATATCAAAGGGCTGTGACGTGCTTCCAGCATATTGGACTGTTCCCTTCATGTCGTCATGGAATGACTTTATCATTTCCAGCATTTTAGAAGGGCAGCCTATTTTTCAGGAGGATTTTAAAGAGTCCATCCCTACTAACCAGGTCGAATGCTTTTGTGAGGTCTATAAAGGCGATATATAATGGTCTTTTCTGCTCTCTTGATTTTTTCCTGAAGCTGGCGGAGAGAGAAGATCATGTCTGTTGTTGATCTGCCAGCTCGGAATCCACACTGTGCCTCTGGATATATGCGCTCAGCTAACTTGTGTAGTCGCATTAAGATGACTTTGGCAAAAACCTTACCAACAATACTAAGAAGAGAGATGCCTCTGTAGTTATTGCAATCACTTCTGTCTCCTTTATTTTTATACAGTGTTACAATCTTGCATCTCGCATGTCTTGAGGAATAGTTGTCTCTTCCCAGCACTGGCACAGCATCCTATGCAGGGGATGTAATAGTGTGCTCTTACAGCATTTGATTAAATCAGGAGGAATCCCATCACTGCCTGGTGCTTTGCCAGAGGCCAAGCTATCAATGGCCTTACTGAGTTCCTCTAATGTTGGTTCGGCATCCAGCTCCTCCATAGTTGGCAGACTATTGACAGCATCAAGGGCTGCAGGCGTAACGGTATTGTCTCTAGCGTAAAGCTAGAGTAGTGCTCGACCCACCTCTCCATCTGCTTACCCTTATCGGTTAGCTTCTCTCCGCTGATGGTTTTTAGCGGTGCCGTCTTACTTTTATGGGGGCCAAGTGCTTTCTTTATACCGTCATACATTTGTCTAATGTTGCCTGTTTGCGCTGCGATCTGGATGCTCTCACTGAGCTGGAGCCAATAGTCATTTGCACAGCGTCGAGCAGTTTGTTGAACTTTGCTTCTCGTAGCCCTCAGGATCTGTAGGGTTCTGGCACTCGGTGAACGTTTGTATTCATTCATAGCACTGCGCTTAGCTTCAATAACAGGTGCCATCACATCAGATGAAGCGTCAAACCAGTCATTTGACTTTGCTGTTTTCTTACCAAAGGTGGCAAGTGCAGTACTTTGAATGGTGTTCCGTAGATGCTCCCAGTTCTCTGTAATAGTATCACCATGCTGAGGGCTACTGAGCACTTTCTTGAAGGTCGCAGTGAATTGAGCGATCATGAAAGGGTCTGACATCTTGCTGGTATCAATGCGTGGTTTCCCTTCATGTCTGACACGATAGAGTTTTCTTGGTTGTGCTCTGATTTTGCAGCAAAAAAAGGAGGGATCTGTGTCACCAGTCTGCACTATGGGTTTACGAGCAGAACTCATCTTTAAGAGCTTCTGAGGCCAGAGTACAAGAGTAGGAGCATTACACACTGAAACAAGGGTGATGGGACCTGTGCTATCTTTGCAGGCGGAGCGTTAACAGGGTGATTGGGACTGTGCTGTTTGAGGGGAGCGTTCTGATCCATTCTCGCCTGGTTCAACCATGTTAGTTAGCGATTTTTTGACCGCATGGGGATTAGGGTCAAACCCGAACTGTGGACAGAAAATTTTGCACCAAGCAATTATCGAAAAAATAGAAATAGGCAAACTCTCAGATTGGGATGCTGGAACGTCCGGACTATGTTGACAGGATGTAAACGATGTAAGGAAGACAGCCATAATTAATGATGAGCTTAAACGACTTCAGGTGGATATAGCTGCACTTCAGGAAACGCGCCTGGCGGGCTCTGGACAGCTGAGCGAGAAGGACTACACATTTTATTGCAAAGGGAAAGATAATAATACAGCTAGAGACCACGGAGTAGGTTTTGCGGTCAAAAAATCGCTAACTAACATGGTTGAACCAGGCGAGAATGGATCAGAACGCCTGTTAACGCTCCGCCTGCAAACTAGCACAGGTCCCATCACCCTTGTCAGTGTGTATGCTCCTACTCTGTACTCTGCCTCAGAAGCTAAAGATGAGTTCTACGAGAATCTAGCAGCAGTAATCAAAAGCTACCTAGGCAAGAACAGCTTGTTCTCCTTGGTGACTTTAACGCTAGAGTGGGTGCCGATAATGTTTCATGGCCTTCATGTCTGGGCAGGTTTGGTATTGGCAAGATGAATGAAAATGGACAACGGCTCTTAGAGTTGTGCGTCCACCATGACCTCTGCGTGACCAACACCTACTTTCAGCCAAAACCCCAGCATAAGGTGTCATGGAGACACCCACGATCCAAGCACTGGCACCAACTTGACCTGATTCTCGTCAGAAGGCCACTCCTCAGGTCTGTGCTCTCCACGCGCTCGTACCATAGTGCAGACTGTGGCCGGGTTGAAAGGGAAGTAATACTACTTAGGTAACAGTAGGAGCAAGAGGTCCCCCTGGTGAGTTATTAAAAATAAATAAGGCATGTCACTAGCTTACGACGTGCCCGGGAATCACACAGTCACATGACGCAAGTTGTATTCAGATGTATCGAACATGGTTTTCGTTTGAAACGTGAAGGGAAGAGTAATGGAGATAGTCTTTGTCGAGGAAGGACCGAGACAACTATGATGTGGGACGCTTTGCAAATGATTGTGCGACGGGAAAGCGAGTCTGTGGAATCATAGCAAACGCAACACCAAGTTAAATAATTCAAGAATAAATCGTGTGTGAGAAGTGATTCCTATTTTAGACAGAAGTTCATTGTGATTTATTTCACTGGAGGAGATGTCCACATTTGAGAGAGAAGGTACGTGTCTTCCCATTTAAAAACTTTGTCTCGCAAAAACTTCGTTAGACAGCCATATTGAGTAGGCTACCAGCCTTAAAACCAGCAGGGTATCAGTCTTGAAACCAAACCAAGAGTCTCTGTGTCGACCTGTCAACTGATAATTTCAAGCATCACCTTAAACACAACAGAAATGAAGTATAGTATGATAGAACAGTCTCTTTAACGATAACGAATAGTCGCGAACAAGAGAATTAACTTACGATCAGTGAAGCTTTAGAGAATTGTCGTAGATTACAAGATCTAGAATAAACTGTCAAGTGTGTAGAGTACAGTACGACGTTTTTTGTATGTCAACAACTACATCTGTGGTACGTGATAGACTGACAGCCTGTGACTCGAGAAGATTGTCAGAATGCAGATGTGTACATTGTAGTGTCACCAGTTTTGACATGTGATCATAAGTTGAGATTGGTAACACCCAATAATTTAATCATTGAAAACCGTACCATGGGTGAAAGTTCCTGGACTGCTAAAATGTATCGTGAAGACCTAAATAGTTAGTTTCTGATCTCAAGGCACAAACATCAGGAGTGTTGGAGTGTGAAAGTTAACAACAACTAAGAATCATGTGTAGCATAGACTACCGCCTGTTGATCACCAACAGTCACAAAATGATAAGATGAGCAAATGTGTAGTGTAAGTCTTTACAGGGACAGAGGATCAGGAACAGGCCCCAGCTTTTGTAATTACTCAGTAGGTCTTCATCAGGGATAGATGCAAGAAAACTGTAAGGGGAAAAGAAAGTTAAGATTGATGTTAAAGGCATTATATATTTTTTTCAAAGGTTTACTAATAGCTAAGCAAGAATTCTTTTGTTCACTTTGATTAAACTCAAGTTGGAAAGTACCACAAGAAACCAAGGAAAACTGGAAATGGAGAACCTTGTTGATTTTTCATGTCAGTTCCACACAAGGAGCCATAGGCCTTCAGTGCACATATGCCAATCCTCCTGTCCGTGCCTATCATCTCAAGGTCTTTCTAAGTCTTCATCTCGTATGTGTGTCTCCAGTTCTCTTCTCCATGTGTTCCTTGGTCTCCCTCTGGCTGTCTCCATTTGTCTTCTCCATGTGTTCTGTGGTCTCCCACTACCTCTCTTACTCTGGGGATACCAGAACAAGGACTGCCTGGTAATGCTGTCAACAGGTTTTCTCAGTGTGTGTATCCTATCCATCTCCATCATCATCTTCTCATCTCTTTTTCCACCGGCACTTGTCTGAATCTTATAATCAGTTCCATATTAGTGATCTTGTCATACCACTTCAATCATTCTACCCAGACACCCATTTAAGCAAATCTTAGCTTTTTGGTTGTTGATTTTGTTGTTTTCCATGCTTCAGACCCATTAATAGGACTGACTTGACATTTGAATTGAATATTCTGGTTTTTTGTGGTGTACTTTTTTCTCTTCATCTCCATATATTTCTCAATACAATACAAGCTTCTCTAGCCTTTTGTATTCTTATTTTAATACCACTGTTCATCCAACTGTCTATATTGCTGCCAAGGTATATATATGGTTCTACGTCTTGTAGTGTCATTTCTTCCAGTAAATTGTTGTTGTTTCATGCACTTATTCTCATTATTTTTTTCTCCCTACATTTTTTTCCGACCGACTTGCTGTGATTTCTTCATGAAATATTTTCATTTTGTTTTGGGTCTGATTATGATTATGAAACAGAAGTGCCAGGTCTTCAGCAAAATCTGTATCATCAAGCTGTTTAGTCAGCCAGCTGGATTTTATTTCTGTTGGCTGATGTTAATGTTTTCATAACTCAGTCTGTAGCCCAAAGGAAGAACTGGTAACTAGGACATCCTTGTCACACTCCAGTACTTATTCCAAATGTCAGTAGTTCCACATGAAGAACTCTGCATGTCATGTCTTCATAAGTTTTCTTTATTAAGTTAATTATCTTCAGGGGGACGCCTTAATGCCTCATCAATTTCTCTTTATACACTGTCAAATGCCTTTTCAGTCCACAAATTCAGTGTAAAGAGGTGACTTTCACTGTTATTCTCAATGTGGCTATCTGATCTGTACAGAATGTGTTTTGCCTAAAACTTGTTTGTTCGTCTCTCAATTGTCAGCCTGTGGACTCTTTTAATCTCTCAAGGATGATCCTGTTTAATGTGTTTCTTAGCACTGATAATAACCTTGTTTCACTGTAATTTGTGCACTATTATAAATCTCCCTTCTTAGGCAACTTAACCAGATATCCTTCTTTCCATTCTGCTATTTCTTCTCTTCTAGACTTTACCAAGTAATTTGTATAATATCTCTGTAACAGTGTCAATATCTGATTTGGTAGTCTCTGATGGAATGCAGTCTGGACTTTATGGCTTTCTTAATTTCTTCCTTAGTTGGTCATTCAGTCGACTTGTAGCTCCTCGTCTACTGGCTGAATGTCTGGGGGATTTTGAGTTTGAGGAGTGATCTATTGAGAAGATCCTCAAAATGTTCTGTCTACCTCTTCATTTACTCTTGTATATTACTAAGCAATTTTCCATTCTCGTCTTTGACGAAGCAGTTTGGTTGCTTGTATTTCCCTGTTAGCTTTTTTTATGCTGTTGTACAGGTTCTCATTTTTCCTTAGGCTGCATCTTCCTCTGCCTCTTTTGCCAGCTCCTGAGTATATTTCCTCTTGTCTATTTTTACATTTCTTCTTACTTCTTTCTTCACTTTTGTGTACACTTCTTGAGCCTTGGCTTTGAAACTTCTGGCTTTGCTTCTTGTTAAATCTTCCTTTTTTTTTTTTCCTGCCATTGTTATTTATGTTTTCTGCTGTTATCAATGCATTTTTCTGGCATTCTTTTGTTCTCAGTACTTCTTCACGTCTCATTTGATATAGTTTTTGATCTGTTGCCAGCAGTCTTTCTGTATTTGCTAAATCTTCCATGCAGTTGGAGTATTTGGTATTTGTTAGAACTGTGGTAGCAAATTTGTCTAGTTTCTTGATTTCTTAGATACCCTACATTTAACTGTTGTCTAAAGCTATGAACTATTGTATATCCCTTGTTTCATCTTATCTTTTGGCTAATAGAAGATTGTGATTATTTGATACCACATATTCTCCTGTACATACCTTTACCTCATGTAGTAATGATCTAAACTTCTTAGCATATGTGATCAATCTGATTTTCTGTTCTATGGTCTAGTGATATCCATGTTGCTTTGTGTATTTGTGTGTCTGTGTGTGGAAACATGCTTCCTCCTATAGCCAGTTGATTTGAAGTACAGAAGTTTGTGAATGATTCCCCACATATTTGTGCATTGATTCTAGCCAGTGTTTGCCCAGGATTTATTTAAAACTGCTATTGTCTGTACCTATCTTTGCATTTATGTCACCCATCAAAATTGTGGTCTTTTTCCTCATTTTATCCATATTTTGTAGTATTGTGTAACATTCTTATTTCACAGATTCTTCTTTATCAATAACTTTATTTTCTGTTTAACTGTTGCTTTTATGATTCTAGGTCCCAGTGCTTCCCATTCTGTGAGTGCTTTCTATGCTTCTTTAGATAGCATTAGAGCTATCCACTCACTATGGTGTGGGCTTTCTTCTTCATGTACTGAGAAAGGCACCATTTCATCTGTGCTCAGATTACTCCTATCTACCCCTTAACACCTTCGGTTTACACAGTTCCAGGATATCAATCTTCAGTCCCCCATTTCCTTCCAAGAAGGTTAGTCAGAAACAGACTCCTGTGGGTTTTCTCTGTGTTGCATCATGTGGCTGCTTGCCAAAGAGACCTTCTCCAATCATGTATGGCTGACCCCATGCACAACCCGCCTTAGTCGCTTTTTACGACACGCACAGTAGGTCAGTGTTACTTTTCTTTGCTCCCCTTTAAGGACCTGGTAATACATGGGTGAATCATTTACTCTTGCAGTAATGGTTTTTTAAGTAGTTTTTAAATGAGGTATCCCACCCCATACAGAAATCTCACATTAGTCACCTCTAGCTTACATGCTTGAGGAAGCAGTAGTTCTTTTTTCTTTGTGTCCTCCGAGGCACCTGGGAACCCATTAACATCATCAGCTGCCATCTCTGCAACAAAGGTTGGCCGCAATGGTCTCTGCCTTCTGTCTCTTGTCTTGATATTCCACTCTGATAGACTCTTTCTTATCCATCTCTTGATGCTATCTTCCCACTTATAGCGCTGTCTTCCTCTTGCACGTTTGCCTTTAACTCTGCCTTCTATTATGATCTTCTGCAAGGTGTTATGTCTTTTTATATGGCCAAAATATTTTAGTTGCCTAACCTTGATACTACACGTAATCAAAGCTTAAGTGTTATAAGTGTGTCATACATGATTCTCAATGACAAACAGAAAATGTCAGGGGTGAAAGAAGCAGAGAGAAAAACAGTGAGAGAAAATCTGAGATGGCATGACAAGATGGCTGGGACAACAGACTGAGGTGTTTAGTTTGATATTTGACTTTCATTTGTCATAAGTAAGTATCTTTTTTTATAAGAAACACCACTAGACCTGCCCTGCCCCTGGGGAGATTCCCAACAATCATTATATATTAATTTTTGTTCTTGTTAAATACTGTTTAAATGCTAGACAGGAATTTATTTTTTGTTTTGAATAGAGCATTAAAATGAAGTATGTAACATTTCAAAAATAGAAAGTACCACACTGAAAAGCTTGTGTGCCAACCTTACAAGTAGTGGGAAGATCATTGTGCTCTTGTCATAAGTATCATAATTATAGCTCTTCAGGTCAAC
This sequence comes from Oreohelix idahoensis, assembly GCA_024509875.1. Classification (NCBI taxonomy): domain Eukaryota; kingdom Metazoa; phylum Mollusca; class Gastropoda; order Stylommatophora; family Oreohelicidae; genus Oreohelix; species Oreohelix idahoensis. The sequence continues at coordinate 146,953 of JAMPIV010001205.1, forward strand.
CCTGTCAGGCATGGAGAAATCTTTATGCCGGTGTGATAAGTGTAGAATACTGATTTATAGCTAAATGTTTTGGGGGCAAGACTATATCTTTCATGTTTTTTATTCAGGTGGTTCTGTTTGCAAATAGCGCAGAAAGGACATATGAGCAGGGTGTCGAATGGGACCCCAGGACGGGATTTGTGGTACTAGTACCCACCTATGAATATACATCGGGTGTTATGTGCATTGCTTCAAATGGAAGTCAGAGTGAAGATAGGACATTTTATATTTATCCCTTAGGAGTAAGCGGTAAGTTTGAACTTGTTTCTTACTATCTATTCATCATCATCTTCATGCTGCAACTCCCATTGGATCATAGGTAAAAAGGTAAAGGATCCCGTTACGCCCATTGAGGCATATTGGGAATACAGTGTTAGGCCCATATTTTCTTGACCATCGGCACACTAGGTACCCAATTTATGAGGCTGGTTCGACCCTGGAGCCGCTTGCGGTCTAAAAAAATCCCACCTCAACTGGATAGGATCATAGGCCTTCAATAAAAATGTGCCAAGTTTTCATCAGCTCAAGGTCTTCCTCTGTGATTTTTCATTGTGTGTCTCCAGTTCTGTACTTCATTGTGTTTTTATTTGGACTACCTCGGCTTCTCTTGCCCTGACGGGTTCTCAAGCAAGGACTGCCATGTAATGCTATCTGCAGGTTTCCTCAGTGTGTGTCCTATCTGGCGCTAGCATTATCTTCTGATTTCTTTTTTCTACTGGCACTTGTCTAGTTCATGTCCTCTGGTTCTTGTCCTGAGTTCCTTACTAGTGATTTTATCATACCAGGATATCCATCTATTCTACACAAGCAGCCATTTATTTAAGTCTAATTTTTATTTTTTTATTTATTTTATGTTTCAGGGCTGACGTGACATTTCAGTTGGAGATTCTGATTTTTGTGGTTGGACTTGATTTCTTTTGATTTCCCATATATTTCCTAATGTATTGAAAGTCTCTTCCCTTGTGCATTATTATTTTGATATCACTGTCTGTCCTTCCAACTTTATCTATGAGTGCTATTTGCCATTCATTTATTCTCCAGGAATTGGCAGTAATGTTGAACTTGTTTCCTGCTACATTATATTTATTACTGTCTTTCACAGAATGATATTCACCCATTTTTCTTTTTCAAACTTTTATTTTTTCCATCTAAATATTCTTACATTAATTTATTTTCTGTCTTCCTCCTCTACCCCTGTTTTATCAGCATAATTCAGTCCCCCTCGGCCCATATGTGGTTTCCTTTTTTTCTAGCATAGAGCTAAAGCAATTTCTCTATGTTAAGGATATTACAGCCTATAAGGACTTATCATAGAGCAGATTTTAATTATATCTTTCTGTCAAACTTCATTTGTCTATGCTGGTACTCCAAGCTAGCCATCTCGTCTGCTTGCTTTGCATAATTGCTCGAGATCAGATTTTGCACCTAGGGAACTCCAGACTAGGGAGTATGCATGGTTCCTCACCTTGGAAATAAGAAACCATAATTATGGGGGGGCTTTGCCAGTTACTCCTACACACACACGCACACACACACACACACACACACACACAGAGAAAGAGAGATAATAATAATAGCCCCTTCAGTCATAACTGACTATGGGAATGCGCCCCTGAGGTGACAGCCCTCAGCTGCTTCGTTTCCTGGTGCTCCTTTCGACGTTTTCTCCCCTCCTGCTTGTTGTGTGAGCCTCTATATATATATATATATATATTATATATATATTATATATATATATATATATATATAGTATATATATATATATATATATATATTCGTTTGAAGAAGACGTCAACAAGAACCCTACTCCACCTCCAAGCGGTGGTCCTGGAAACAGGCTGCATCACTGCAGTCTGGCTGAGAGAGTAGGGATTGAAGAGGAAAGGCTAACTGGTCCCAAAAATGCCATACTGAAACTGGATGTGTCGAGATGAAAGGCACAAATATCGCAGCTTTGCTGTAAACGGCGACACAACGTAACAAACGTCCTTTTCAGGACGAACACAGAAGAAGAAGAAGATATACATATATTCAACTGGAAGTTGTGGAGAGACATGATCACCTCTGTCACCAAGCTTGGCCTTGAAGAAGAAGAAGAAGAATTTGTGCACTTTTGTAAATCTCCCTTCTAAGGCAACTTAACCAGATATCCTTCCTTCCATTCTTCTGGTATTTCTTCTCTCTCGCTGCAGCCTTAACTTCCTGTCATTCATGTGACTTAAACCAGCTGCACCACTGTTTTGAGTAAGTAAATTGATTCCTCATCTGAAGGTACATAAACGTGCCAGTTTTCATTTAGATAGCTTTAAAGCTCAATTATTTTAATGATTTAAAAAAAAAAAGATCTTTGAAGTTTTGGTATATTTAGGGTAGCTTACATAAAAATAGAGACAATAAACCATCACCAGATTCTAAAGACCCAAACATTCTCAGCTCAGAAGTTGAGAAAGCAATAATTGTGATACAGAAAGGAAACTCAGCTGGTACGGACAACATAAAAATATAAATAATTCAAGCCCTAGAAAGCTTTGGTATAGATACTTCTTCTTCTTCATATGCTGTGATGGTATTGCCTCCCCTGCTTTGCAGTAGTGGTCCACCAGTGGTCAAAACTCAAGAGTATCTAATATGGGCTTCAAAGGTGTCTACCTTCGTACAAGATTACTCTTGGCAGAGATTTAGATAGAAGAGTAATGACACTTCTATTACAAAGGGAGAATTCACAAGATATTCAGATAAGCGAAAACAATTTGCTTTGGCTGAGCACGTTAATTCTAGAATCTGCCAACAACTTCAGTAAAGAAATTAAGCACTTATTAATTTCAGCTTGTTCAAGCCCCCACCCCTGATTTACTCGGTGGAATTCTTATTATTATGGTATAGCTCTGTTTAGAGTGTGTGTAGTAAATTGACTGAGACAAACATGCAGTAACTTTAAAATGATTAAATCAAAGTTAAATTTATAACATTACAAATAACAAAATTTAATAATCACTTTAGGTTATAACAGTTTTAAAATAAATTGAACAGTTTATAAGAAAAGTTTCATCATTGATTTATAGTAAAGATGATGGGCGAAAAAGTTCACTTTGGCAGCGTATATTTTTCACTTCCTTGCCAGTAGTAGTTTCTGCCACCGCTAGATGGGTTTCCTGGGGACACTGCTCTCGTCATCACTGGTTAAAGTTAAAGGCGCCGCACATTCCTAGAACATCAAGGAGTAACGGCCGAGCTGGTCCTGCGTCTGTCTATAAGACCCTCTTATGATGGTGTCTCGCACAACGTCAGTCCACTACTACCTTCAATTGGTTCCAGAGATAGTACTTTCTGCTGATACCACCAATAACTATGGTAAAGAATAGAAATGAAACGCTCTTCTGAGTATTGCATTTTCCACCCATAGATATGGGTCCCTATCTTCCATTCCACCATCCCATTTATCTCAGGAATTTACCCTCAATGAGAATTAAATTTAATCCCTCGGATATAAAACTTTCTTTACATTTAAATTGAATAGCTTTAGCTTTACATTTACATTTTTAATGAAAAGGTTAATAATACATGTGGAATATGTTTACATTTACATTTTCACTGATTGAAAGTGTTCACAATATAAATTGAATATGTTTTCATTTGTGTTTCCACTGATTTGAAAAGTTTGAAACTTTCCAATTATTTAAAAATGAATATTTTCACAGAGACATTTCCACTGGTTTAAAGCTTGAAAACTGACATTAATTTTAAAGTGAATATGTTTTTATGGACATTTACACTGCTTTGAAACTGTAAGTATTTATACTTAGAATGTACATCTTTTCTTTCATCTTTCCCTCCCTGCTCCGTATGGAACTACTTTCTGCTTTTAGTTCTAATTAAGAAACTAGCAATAAAGCAATCACCAGCCCGTGCAGTGGTGGTTCATGAATCATCTTCTATATGCTGAGGTTGCCAGCCTCAAATGACTTGGACATCCACTAGCGATTTTCACACATTAAACTTTTACATGGTAATATACATATATATGTTAGTTCACATGTTAGTAATAAAATATAGAATGTAAAATCACACTTATGCCAATCTGGCTCACAGACTTTTTGCTCAGATGAATAAAAGAGACTGGAATCGGCCTCTTACGCGCGTCTAAGGAATCGTCAATTTACAGAAGTTTCCCTCGCTGAACTTGTGTGTGGTCCTTCAGTTTTCCTCAGTCCCAGTTTCCTTATTTAATATTGAAAGAGATTTCTGGGCTATGAAAAGTCCTTCCAAAATTCTCCTATAAAAGGTGTCCGGTAATGTTACAGAAGGAATTCTGAATTCTAGACTTCACTCTAGCAAGGTCTGGTATCTTGGCAAGCGAATTTTCACAATGGAAAAATAACTGAAACGGTCAGGTTATATTCCAGGTTCCCATGCTCTGTTGTTATCAGAGGTAACACTAAACGCTCCCATCATTTTCAAACAGGTGGGTATAGGGTGTGGTACTTTAAAAATATTGCACGTGAAAAATAAGGTGCGTAAAGCAAAAGGTCACATATTAACCATATATGGCAATAAGACATTATGATGCCTTGCGTACGGGGGGGGGGGGACTCGCGAACATGTCGTTAACCTCAAATGACGTGTGTCAAAACTAACAAAGTCCTTACTTTTATCAGAAAATAATCTCTTATCGATGTCTGTCCATAAGTTGTCTTCTCGTATTGCCAAGCTTTGGTGTGATGCGCGCACCCATCTTATCGGTGAACAGGCAGATAACGCTGGGCGATGAAGTGTTTAATCTGTAGTGGCCAAGCTTGGTGCAAGGGAATTTTACCAACCTGCCTATCGTAATATTATCTCTTTTTACCTCTCCTTACAAAATGTGAGGTGTTTTTCATCACAAGGAGTGTCAAGATAACAGACAAGACATCAATATTCTGAAAGTAGTGAAATAATACTTGAAAATATAAACTCTCTGCTACATAGTATAGAAAAAAAGAAAGAAAGTGCGACAATTGAATGCAGCCTCTGAAGAAGCTGTTGCCAACCGTGGCAAGCGTCTACAATTTTTTCGCAAGTTGATTACATATTCGTTATGATGACTGGGTTTCCTGAGTCATCTCAGAGTCACAGTAGTAATCTTTGATCAGTCCCATTGGACCTCTTGGTGGAGCACAAACACCAATTCAAACGGAGAAAGCCGGTCTTCTTTATGCGGCACCTCGTATGCCCCCTAAAAGATATAGTACAGCTGGGGGAGTACTCTGTCCCAGTCTTGAGGGTGTTTAACAGTAACTTTGTGCAATAATTGCTTAATGGTGCGATTGAGCCTTTCCACGGAAACCATTGCTCATCGGGTGATATATACTACTAAGGTTTCTTCCGATGTCCAAGGGTCTTCATCACTTCAGACATGGAAGATCAGTGTGCCAGAAGGTACCATCATTTGCAGCAGGGACTTAACTGTCGGGATAGGATGTATGTACTTCACCCACAGTTGGGATGTCCTTCTGCAAAAGAGGTTTAAGCAATTTTGGCAACAATTTGCCACATCAACATCAACTGTACAACAAGAAGATGAATGTACTACATCTATTATTTTTCTTGAATACAAGATGGTGTATCGCTAGTCATAGCCCGCCACCTGCTCTGTGCTCAAAACGTTGTGGTTGGTCTACGGGAATGAGAATGTTGTTTGTGATGATAATCCGGCATTATTTACTTGTCTACCATTGTAGCTACTGTTCTGGATCTGTATAATTTTGATATTATTATTCATTTGTTACCATTGTTATTCGTATTAAAATTATTAATGGTCTCTTCAGTTTGAAATTTTGTTGACCATTGTTGTTATTTTGAAATTGAGGTGACTGATGCCTGAATTGCTGTCTACCTCGGTTGAAATTATCATTATTGTGTAATTATTTTGGTCTATGATAATTGTTTGTCAGTATATCTCCTATGTGTAAAATTTCTATCAAGGCTTTGAGCTCTTGATCATATCATTACCATGCCATGTAGCAGCAGAAAGCTACTGGTAAAGCTTCTCTCAAGTGAGAATTAGCTATACTAACCCTGGGTGTTGCAGTGCAAATAATTGACTGCCATTTCTTCTAATGCAGATATAGTAGGTGGTTTGCGTTCTTGCAGAAATGATAAATGGTGTGCTGACTGAGGATAGAACTTTATCCCTAAGCAATAAATCAACTAATATTATCATAGGATTTATCCACCACTCCAGCGAGTTCAACCCATCTCGTTGAAAGTAATGCGTACGTTAGCAATGAAACCGGTGGCCTCCAGCGAAACGAATCTTTGCGAATTGCTTGAATCTGGAAGGATATTTTTAAACTTCATTCTATATCCTTCCTCATCTAATTGAAATCGTCGCCCCCCCTTTTCCCCCCATAATAGTAATGATTTTACTGCCTCATAATTATTTGGCAATTGCTGGAATCCATATTCTTTATAACAATTTAATGTTCACCGTCCTAAAATTTCACCAAGTTTTTAAAGCCCATGCAGATTTATCAAGATTGTTTGTTTTTGTACATATCTGTTCAAATCTTATCAGGAATGACGACAAATTGTCCAAAATTCTGTTTTGAAAGTTGGTAGTTTAAAATTATAAGTGCATATTTAGGCTGGTTAATTGAAGAAGTAATTATGTGAATCATCATTATTGCTATTTGTAGCAAATTGAGCTCTTAATCTTATTTCATCCATACGCATCTGTATTAACTCTTTTTCTTCTTTTATTTTTCTTTCATCTAAATTCTCTTTCATGTTTCCTTTTATTTTCTTCATCAATACGTTTCATTTAAATCTCTTGCCCACCCTTCTTTCTTCTTTGGCGCTCTCATCACTCTCTCTCTTCTTGCCTTAGCCTTAGCTTTCTGTTCACTCCAATTCTCGTTTTCTGTCTGCTTCCTTGGCTTCTGCCTTGGCTAGTTCCGCCGCTGCTTAATCACGGAGAGCTTCCTCCTTTTACAGCAAATTCTTTACCACATTTAATAAAATATTCCAAAGTTGCACATTTATTTTAAATAATTAAAGTACCTAATTAGTTCAATATCAATTTTATATATAACAGTAATAAAAACAATTATGGTATGGTTACTCCTATTGTGCCCAATTAAAGATGGTTTGGCCATGTCTGCAGAAGGGAAGAAGATCGATACCACGACAAGCAAGGGAAACAAAGAGCCAGGGATCCAGACCTCCAGGACAACCCTAGTGAGTCCGCAGGTAGGACAACATTAGACAATCTTGGACGGACCGAGCACTAGAATGGAACAAGGCCAGGAGGAAGAAAGCCGTATAGGATAGTCCCTGGCGCTCTCTCTCCAAACCTCTACACCCTCAAGGTAGAAGGGAACGACTACGTAAGTAAG
>JAMPIV010001206.1:600000-759281 GCA_024509875.1 Oreohelix idahoensis
CAGGATAAGAATTTTTTCTGGCATGAGTTAGAAAATCAGATAATTCCTTACTTTGCACTTTAAGTTAATTGGCTATTGTGCTTTCTCACTGCACTGATGTAGATTAATGATGATGAAACAAAATGTTCACATCTTATCTTAACTGACTATTTTACTGCACCTGCTGTAGTTCTTCCATTATGTTAAAATACGGAAAGCATTTATGTAAAAATTGTTGTCATATTTATAGCACTAAATCAATGGTTTTCTTTTCAGTCTTTTATTTCCTTTTATTGTTAACCAATTTTTTAATATTGCTTTTTCACCTGCTTTAAATGACATCTCCAATTTAAATATTATCATGCTTTTTTATACTGGCAAATATGTGAGCATTGCTGTACAAGTCTGGTATATCTTTTTTTTTAATCTTAACTCTGTTATAGCATCACATAACAAACTTTTACACTTGTTTTAGGTTGTTATCAGTACCACTAGCTTCCACTTCTACCTATGACTAGTCATTAGATGTAACTGTAAGTATAGCTCTGTTGCTTTTTGATGGGTCAGGCTAGGCCACACACACGAATCAGCTAAATCTAATATGTGTAACGTTTCTGCACCAATCCTGTTTGAAAACAAACTGTGACTATTAAACAATCAACAATCACCATCAACAATGTTTCTAAGAAATACTGACACAATTCTTCGATTAAGGGGCTTGGAATTTGTATACATAAAATCTGAGATGTTTCTGTAGTAATAACAAAGAAACAAACAACTAGAACGCAAATCATCCTACAAAGTGTAATAACATAAAAACATGTTCACACACTGCTTAACTACACTCAAATTGGTTGTTTAAATAGTAATGTCCTACACGCATCCTACACACTTAAAAAATTGCACTGAATTAAATGGGTGAATTTTAGGGTCTATTTTTTTTTTAAACTAAAAACAACGCTCTGACTTGTTTCGATGCGGGTGTCAAAACTGACAAATGATCAGACCGCTGCTCCAGAGTCAGAGATAACACGCGCAGTCTAAACATCAACGGTTGGCCATAATGAATCTCATATACTGTGATGTACTATTTTCTTTCCATCTCTTGAGGTCTCCACTCCAGTTATAACACTGTCGTCCTTTTGCCCATTTCATTTACTCGTTCCTTCTACTATGATTTTAAACCAGGTGTTATGTCTCTCCATGTCCTAAATATTTGTTGCTCTAATTCTGAACTTTCTCATTAATTCTCTTTTCATTCCTTGTTTTTTTTTCCAGGACTTATTCTTTAGTTTTCTTTTTATTTCCACTGAATGGAAAAATTGCATATGGGCTATTCATATATGTGTATGTGGACAGGCACAGCCTTTTAAAATTAGTTTTGGTTCATTATAGCAAAGCACAGGTAGTTCAATCAATGGGTGCTCTGGAGGTGGCTCTAGGAGTCTTACCTTTGGAACTACAGATTAAGGAACTAAGAAATTATTTTAGACAAGACTCGCACAGCTTATTAAGCTTTTGTCAGATATCAACTAACTACTCGGGCCAGCTCCATGAGTACCAGTAGATACCCAACAAGGTGGCAATGCATGGAGGAACTAGTAAATCTGGATGCATAACTATATCAATTAATAACAGTAGTGAATACAAATCGGTGGTACCACCTTGGGAGCTTCGGAAGTCAGACTCAGACTACCACTTGCCAGACATTTTTAATAAAACAACTGATCTGGAAACTAACAAAGTCAGGAGATGTATTAAACAAATATCAATGGATATGGTTGAAATGAACAATAGAAAATATCAATGGATATGGTTGAAATGAACAATAGTGGGCCATGTGTTCGAAATAAGAATTCAGAATGGCAGTAATAAGAGGTAAGAGGTAAAACACCAGATACAAAACAAAAATATCTTGTTGAGGTCAAAAAAAAGTATGAACAGTTACTAACAGAAAACATGGAAAAATACAGAAGAGAAATCCAGAAGAAAAATTAACCACAAAATGGGAATGTTTAAAAATAAGCAAACAATCGGCAAATATAAATTTACCTATACAGGAGTTTAAGAAAATCAAATTTGGATGACAGATGACATCTTGAATAAAATGACAGAAAGAAAGAGAGCAAAATACACTCCTAAATAACAATAAACAAAGAAACACATACTGTGTGTAGACAAGTAAAAGAACGATGGATAGAAACATAATGAAAGGAAATAGAAGACATGGAGGCTAAGCACATGACAAGGAATATGCAAGAAGAATTAAAGAAACTGATAATTAAGTCGAGGCTTGCCCAAGGAGGAGGCTGTATCAAGAATAAGAATGGTATAATCTTACTTGATGAGAAAGACGTATCAAAAAGATGGGCAGAATATGTCAAAGAAATTTTTGAGAATAACAGGTAAAAAAAACCATTGCAAGATTTTATTGAAGGCTCAAACATTCTCATGTCATAAGTAGAGAAAGCAATAAATATGATACAAAAAGGAAAATCAGCAGGTATGGACAACATAAAAATAGAAATTATAAAAACCCTGGAGAGCACTGGTATAGATACAATCACAGATCTGGGCAATGATATATACAGTACAGGACATATACCACATGACATGAAGATATCAGTCTTTATAACGGTGCCCAAAAAAACCTAATGCAACAGAATATTTAGACTTCAGAACAATCAGCCTGCTGATTTAAATACTGCTCAAAAGCATACAGGTGAGAATAAAAAGTACAGCAGACAATGAAGTCCAAGAACAGTCTGGATTTTGATGAAACAGCGGAACAAGAGAAGAAATATTTTGCATAATATTAGCAGAAAAATATATACTGGTCGAAAAAAGTATTTAGATGTGCTTTACTGAATATAAGAAGTCCACTACGAGAAAATAACTGAATGCCTCAAACACATTGGTATTGATGGAAAAGACAAATTAATACACAGCAACCTTTACTGGGAACAAACCGCTATAGTGAGATCTAGCAGGAATGATCTCATTATAAATACAGACATAACAAGAGGTGCAAGACAAGGTTGCATACTGTCCCCCTGCCTATTTAATATATACACAGACAAATTTTCAAACAGATACAGGAAATGCCAGGACTGAACATTGGTGGAAGACCAATAAACAACCTTCGATATGCAGATAATAGTTTTGTTAGCTGAAAGTGAACAGGATTTACAAGAACTAGTGATGCAAGTAAACAGCATAAGCCACAAATATGGACTGGACATTGGGAAAACGAATACCATGATAATTGGTAAAACAGACGGTAAGCCAACATTAACCCCTTCGCCACCGCGGGTTTTTCATTCCAAATGACAACACCATTTTCAGCTTAGTTCGTTCCCCTGAACAACAGGATAATTGTAATTTTAGGGGTCATATTTTTAATTTGCCTAAACAGTTTATCGTAAAAGGAAACCCATTAAAAGTATATATATTATGAAAGAGCATAAAACAAAGTTTCAGAATATGCTAATCAAGGCCAACATAAGTCTAGGTCAAGGTCACAGGGTACGTACATAAATGAAAATTGAGAGAAAAATAAACAAAAATTATTTGTATGAGCCACAAAAGCTTTGTTGTTTTCATTTTATTATGATAAAAGAACGTGGAAACACTGCTGGCACTTGTTTTCTTGAGTTTGCTTACATTTTTACAGTTACAGGTTGGGCTGAGTGTGGTAAGTTTCAAAGCATTCCCCAAGGCGCAAACAAGGCTTGCTTTTTGTCTCATTCACTATTAGTATCTAAAAGTTTTCATTCAGAAACTCATTCATGAAATCATGGCATTCATAATCAGTATGATCAAAGAGTAGACCAGACTGTGCTATAAACTCAGGATGGGCAGCATGGTTCTCTTGTCTCCTTCATGACTTACGTTTGCATCTACATTATTTTCTTCCCCTGCCTCTGGTTACAGGGTCTTTTAGGTGACGTTCTTCCTCATCAATTTTATTTTCATTTTTTTATTCCAAGGTCTAGATCTCGACATTTTCTTTCCTTGTTTAGGTGCAGATCTTGTTTTCACTGCCTTTCCTTTCACTGATGAATTATTTTGATCTAAACTGAGTGAACTAGATCTAGATCGAATGTTACTACTAACACTATCAATCACTTTCCTCATTTTAGCAAGCCTTTCACTGTCATTCACTTTCCTCGTTTTAGCAAGCCGTTCACTATCACTTTGCTCCAAATCTAAATCTACATCAGTCTGATTCTGAACTAGACTACACATACTCTGAATCTGGGTAATCTTTACCTTTAGTGCCGAGTATGTATAATATGTGTATTTGAGTTAGGATTAGGTTTAGTGTAAACCTAACCCTAACTCTAAATGGTACGAAAATACACATATTATACATACTCGACGGCACTAAAGGTAAAAATTACCAGAATCTCACTAAAAAGAATCGTCAGAATCATTCAAGTTGAATAAATTCAACTCAAACAAGAATTTTCGTGCTCTTTTTACACCAGATGTTTATGGTTCGGCAGCGTCCATGTTTGTGAACTTTCGCTTTTGTAAAATCGCTATTATCAGTTCTACTGTATTCGCTAGCAGTAAAATATTTTGTTCGTTTCAAGCTTAGTGGCCAGATTTTTCAATGCTGAATCCGATTATGCCCAGCAATTGCCAATACGTTTGTAAACAGAAGAGTTCTGGTGCTTTTAAAATATGACGTACGGCGTACATCATATAGGTGAATAGGAACGAGAAATCGCGCTACTTCCGTGACGTACGGCGTACGGCATAGCGACAACTATTGTAAAGATTTATGCCGTACGGCGTACGTCATACTGGTGCTGAAAGGGTTAAAGATAAATATAAATAGAAATATCCTGGAGCAAGTCAACAGTTTTTCATATCTTGATCATATAATAACAGAGGATGGAAGGTGTGAAACAGAAATCAGCAAGAGAATAGAAATAGCCAAAGCTACATTCTGCCCAACAATATGAGACAAATAAGCCTACTGACATCTAGTCTAAACAATTAACTCACAAATTAAAACTGAGAATCACCAAGTGTTTTATATATTCTTCATTAATGTATGGTGTAGAAATATGGACAATGAACAAGCAACTGGAAGAAATAATTGAGGCTCTCATGATGTGGACATATAAAAGAAAAAGGTGCATCTCACGGAAAGAGAAGAAAAATGAAAGAGGTCCTAGAAAACCTAGGAATCTTCTTCTTCTTCTTCTCGTTCGCTGTTGTTTAGAAATGTCTACACAAGAAGTCCGGTTTTCTGGATGTATGTTGCTGTGGTTGAAAGTTCTTCAAGACTCCCAAACAGCTTTGTGTGGATGTGCATCTCTGTGGGCCAATGTTCAGTTCGCAATTGACTAAGCATGTGGCAGTCTTGCAGGATGTGTTCGGCTGTCTGTGCTGCCTGTCCACACGTACATAGGGGTGATGGGGCCAATCTCAGTCTGTATAAGTGACTGTTCAGTCTGTTATGTCCTGTTCTCATACGGAACAGGATCACCTGTTTTGCTCGATCAAGATATTGATAGTTGTCTCTTTGTTGATCAATTTTCCTGATGGCCTTGATAAGGGTCTTCTTTTCCTGGAATGTGATTGTTTGTTCTTTTTGTTCCTGTGTTGCTCCCTCTTTTGCTAACATATCTGCTCTCTCATTTCCTGGTATGCCACAGTGTGATGGTATCCACTGTAGCACTACCCTTCTTTTGATATTTACTTCGCATAGGACTTTGTTTAATTCTGGCAGTTTATCACTGTTGAGGGCTTGCAGAACTGACATTGCATCGGTAAGGAATACAACCTGCTGACATTGGCTTATTGTGTTATTTATTATTCCTGCAGCAATGCTTATGGCCTGTACTTCAGCAGCATAGTTTGAACAGAATATTCCAGTAGGTGAACAGGTGGATTCATTTTCTTTGTCTGGATAGACCACATAAACTCCTGCGCCTCCGTTCTTCACTGCTCTGGTTGCAGATCCATCAGTATATACTTGGATCCATGCTTCTCTGGGGTATAGTTCTTCAATCATGTCACATGCTGCTATTTTCCTTTGGAGAGTATTTAGCTCTCCCATGGGGCAGGTGGTAGTTATGGAGGTCTTAATACTGAAATTTTGATGTTGTTCCCATGGGGTTGGGAGGAGTGTGGGAGTTATTTCCTTAGTGATGTCTGGTAGTTCATCCTTGTATGTTCTAATTAGTTTTTTGGACCGATGCACAAAACTGCTTCTCTTCAACCTCCCACTGGCTAAATCTCCAAATCTAGTTTTCATTGGATGTGCGGGCATGTTCTTGTACTTTTCTGCTTGGATCAGGGTCTTAGTGTCTCGTCTGTATAATAAAGGTGGAATGCCTGTGATTTTTTCCATTTCATTTATTGGTGTGGTCTTCATGGCACCCGTGATCAACCGAAGCGCTTGATTTTGTACTTTATCTAAGGCTTGTAGGTGTGATTTGGCTGCTGTAGACCATGCTGCTGATCCGTACTCTAATATGGGTCTTATTGCACCTGTATACACTTTCTTTAGTGTTGTTTCGTTAGCTCCCCAACTTGATCCAGCTATTTTCCTCAGTATGGAAAGTTTTCTTCTCGCTTTAGCCTCTGTTCTCTCGATGTGGTGCCTCCATGTCATTCTCTTATCTAATGTAATGCCCAAGTACACCGGTTCCTCATCTGTTTGGACATGTATATTTCCAAGTCGTATCTCTCCTGCTTTGTCTTTGTTGGAGAGCGTGAAAAGTGTTGTTGATGATTTTTCAGCGTTGATCTGCACCATCCATTTCTCTGCCCATGCTGCTATGTTGTCTGCTGCCCTTTGTATTCGCTTATTAGCGATAGTTAGATGTTCTTCTACACACCACACCACCAAGTCGTCAGCGTACAGGGCAGCTCTCACACCTTGTGGCAGATCGTGGATGAGGTCATTGATGAATACAAGGAACAGGGTGGGAGACAATACTGAGCCTTGAGGAACTCCATGTTTTAGGAGGATTTTCTTGCTGTTGTGACCTTCCATAGTGACTCTTGCTTTCCGATTGTGTAGGAACGACTGGATCCATTTTCTCATATTACCCTTGATTCCGTTCCTTTGCAGTTTTACTATTAACCCGTCTTTCCATACTTTGTCAAAAGCTTTTTGGAGATCTATCCATAGGGTAAAGACTTTTCTCTTTTCTTGGAAGGCATCTTCAACGATCTGTGACAGGTATGTGATTTGGTCTTCTGTGCTGCTGCACTCTCTAAACCCTGCTTGTTCTGGCACTAAAATTTTCTCGGATTCCAAGTACCATTTCAATCTTCTGTTGATCATCCTCTCCATTGTCTTACATACACAGCTTGTTAGGCTTATTGGTCTGTAGCTGGTGGCCTTCCTGTTGTCTTTTCCTTTCTTTATGATGGGACACATGAGCGCCTCTCTCCATATCTGTGGCACACTGCCTGTCATCCAACTGTAGTTGTATATTTGCAACAGTTTGCTCATTGCTGTATATCCTAGGTGTTTTAGCATTTCGTTGGTTATACCATCCGGGCCTGGTGATTTCCTGTCTTTAAGTTTCCACACGGCTGTTTTTAACTCGTCCATATTGAAAGGTTTGGACATAACGTCCGGACTGTTTCCATTAGTTCTAGTGTGGATTATTTCTTGACGAATGTCTCGTTGTCTGCGTAAATTGACGGAGATGTTACTTTCATTTCTGTAGGATTCCGCAAATATGTCTGCTGCTTGTTTGCCGGTATATAGTTTCCCTGCATCGTCTAGTGTAATGGTTTGTCGTTGAGAATTGTTATCGTCATTCAATTGTTTAGTGAGTTTCCACAACTTTCTCCCTTCCTTTTCAAGGTTTAGTTTATATGTTTTTTCCCTCCAGCTTCTCCTCTGGGCTTCTAGCTTTCCTTTAATGAATTTTGCTTTTGCCTTTTGTAGCATGATATGGTTCTGTTGGGATGGTTGTACCTCTGCAGTGTGCCTTGCTTCATTCATATCTTCATGTAGGTTTTGTAGTGTGTTGGACCAATATGGTACATAGTTCTTCCTCGCTCCTCTCGGTATTGTCTCCTTTGCTGCCTTGAGTACTCCATTATTAAAATCCCAGATGACTCTGTTAATGTCTCTGTCTAGTACCTTAATATCTTTTGTAAGCGGAATATCCTCAATCAAAGAGGCAACTCAGGGATTCATTACGTTCCTCCGAAATGTTTACATCCAACAATTTTCTCATCATTCTAGAGAAGACACTAGGCGCATTCTTCAATCCAAATGGCAATCTATTAAACTCATAGTGTCCTTCTGAGGTACTAAAAGCTAGGTATGGTCTAACCTCAGGCTTTACTGGAATCTGATAGTATCCTTTACTCAGATCCACTTTTGAGAAATATTTAGCTTTATTTAGTCTGGCAAACAGCTGATTTGTATCCGGCAATGGATCCACCTGTCCTTCTGTAATAGCATTCAGTCTCCTGTAATCTATACAGAGTCTATGTTCTCCAGAGGGCTTCCTTAAGAGTACAACACCGGAACTATACGAAGATTCACTGTGCGAAATAATTCCTTCCTTCAACAGATAGTCTATCCCTTCCTTCAAAGCTTTCTCCTTAGCAAACGGAATCGAATATGGTTTCATACAGACAGGTGTGGGGTCTATCAGTTTCATATCATATTCCAATAGGTTTGTATGCCCTGGTCGGTCTGTTAACACCTCTGCATGATTATTTAGAACCTGTTGCACTCTCTCTTTCTGAGTTTTCGTTAAATGTGTACTGATTTTCACCTGTGCTGCTGTCTCACAGGGGTGTAATGGATATTCAAATGATGAAAGTGGTTCCTTTTTCATCTCCATGGCGATGGACAAGGTCAACAAGTGTGTCTCTTCCTGATGTTCTCTTTCCAAATATTTCTTCAGGAGATTCACATGATAGATTTTTTCTTTCCCCTTCTTATCTATCTTATAATTTGTTCTAGACACCTTCTCTAAAACTGTATATGGACCCTGCCATCCAATTTGTAACTTATTCTGACTCCCGGGCAAAAGAAGCAGTACTTTCTCTCCCACAGCCAAATTTCTGTCTTTCGCCTTCCTGTTATAATAGGCAGCATGTTTCTTCCTGGCTTGTTTCAAATTTTCATTGGCAAGTTTCCAGCCAGTTTTTAAACGAGTGGTCAGCTCATTCACATATTGGTATGAAGATGTAATGTTTTCCTCTGCCTTTTCATCAGTCCACGTTCTTAACAAAGCTACATATGGACCTTTAATTTTGTGGACCTATTTGTCCATGCACCGGTATGGTCTCTTCCACTCGAAGCTTTATAGTGATGATTTTTCCTCCCAGAATTATCATGCATAAAACGACCGCTACCAATTTTTCTTTTGGGGCTTTCTCCCCACTTAAAATTCTTGATGAGAGATTTCCTCTCTACATCCTCTTCCTCCAGTTTGTTTAAGTCCGATTGAGGGATTGTCGGCTTATCCTGGGGTAAGACATCTTTTTGCACTCTCCGCATAGTGGCCATTGTAAAACAGTTAAGTGAAGCTTGTCCGTGAAAAGGGGCTTCCCATTCCATTTGGTC
Organism: Oreohelix idahoensis; assembly: GCA_024509875.1. Lineage (NCBI taxonomy): Eukaryota > Metazoa > Mollusca > Gastropoda > Stylommatophora > Oreohelicidae > Oreohelix > Oreohelix idahoensis. Next base: position 609,548 of record JAMPIV010001206.1, read on the forward strand.
CACTTTATCAAATTTATATTTCTTTTTATTATCAGGCCTAATTTTGCCCCGTGGCGTGTCCAGGTCCTGATCAATGTTCCCACTTGTGGGTGTTCCCTCATGTGCTATGCTACACCTTTCTACAAAATTCTCAATGTCCCATCTTGCTTTGGGCCAATAATAATTGTGAGCCACCTTTTGAATGATGGTACCTATTTTCTCATGGTCCCCATCTGGTTTCACATGTAGGCTCCTTATTAAGTCTGCCCTATATCTTTTAGGAAGTACCAGCTGTCCCTGACCTTTGGATCTAGCTCCAGTCTTCCTATACATCAACTTGTTTTTCATGTAAAAATCTCCCTTGCCTGGAGTTGTATGACAAGTTGACAATTTTCTGAAACAAGGCTTGAGTGTTTTATCCCCAGCCTGTGCCTTCCTCATCTCTTCTGGAGTGGTATTCAACATAATATCCTCCTCCTGTCTTGAGGTCGACCTGACCTGAAGGGTTGCCATATACACAGGTTTCCTTCTGCAACGGTCAGTGTCATGATTGTCCATCTGACAATTCTTACACCACCTTTTTCCTTGGTTGAAAGATTTTCTTTCATCATATTTCCTTTCATCGAATTGTGGGAATTTATTTTTATTTTCATACCGTGGCCTATCAAACTGGTGCTTACCTTTGTTTTGATCCCTAGGATCAAATTTATTAAAGTTCTGTGGTGCCCTAAAGTTATCCACTTGTTTCTTTTTATTACCTGTTACCTCTGCTTGAGCTGCTTGATACCTTTCAGCAACATTTAGCAACTCACCCAGCCTCTCTGCACCTTGTTCCATGAGAAACTTTCTCAGGTCTGGAGCCATGGACTCTCTTAATTGCTCTATAAGGACCATTTCCTTAAGATCTTGGGTTTTCCCCAGAGAAGTCCATTTCTCCAAGTATGTCTCTATTCGTGCAGAGAACTGGTGATAGGTTTCACCTGACAGTAGTTTAGCATTCCTAAATTTTTTCCTATAAAATTCTGCATTCTTTTCATATCTTAACAAAAGAGCCTGCTTTAGCATGTCATAATTTTCCTGATCACCTCTGCTCATTTTTGCAAAAACTTCATAAGCTGCCCCACGAAGTCCTTGAGATAACTTTAAGCTCCACCTTTCTCTCTCTAACCCATACGTGGTAGCTAATAGTTCATACCTATTTAGATAGCTCTCTATATCATCGTCTTTCTCAACAAAATGATCTAAATGAAAATTCATAGCTGAGGTTGAGGCTCCTTGGCTAGCAGTGGCATCAGAGGCAAAGGGACTGGCACCATTTTCAGGAGCATGGCCCTGAAACTCAAACTCCCTTAGTCGTAACTCATGTTCCCTTTGTAATCTCTTCTCCTCCTTTTCTGCTTCCCTCTCTGCAGTCAATCTTCTTTCTTCTGCAGCTTGTCTTCTTTCCTCGGCTTCCAATGCTTTAGCCTCTTTGTCAGCCTCAATCTGCAACCTCTTAGCCTCAGCCTCAAATTGTAACTTCTTAATTTCCCTTTCAGCCTCTAACTTTCTTTCGGCTTCAAATAAATTTGTCACATTCAGTAGTGACATAGGCAACCATAACTTGCCCATCTAATCCTAACTCTTTTGCAGTCTGAACAGCAGCAGATCGAAATTTGGCTAGGTCCGCCATTGTCTATCAGGTAAGTTTATACAATGTCTAACTAACAATTCAATCTCTAAATATATATCTAATGGACAACACAGGCACCGTGAGCTCAACCTTATTTAATTCCACCCAAGGATACCTTTTTAATTCTTATTATTCCCTGAAGTGAATTACCCCCAATATTTGTAATAGGTAAAGATTCAAAATCCCAAGAGCGAGCCCCCAATATATGTGGTAAAGTGGGATGTTATAAATATTTATAGGGGACTTAGTGTACTGACTGAGATCAGCTGTGAAGGTATCTATATCTAATAAGAGTAGTGTATTATAGATAACCTTACTTGCTTCCACATATGTATACCTCAGTCAGAATTATTCTGGAATAGTGTGATGACTACGTTATATGTCTAGGGTATGTGTATGATGAAGTGTAAGTCATAACAACAACAGACAGATAAACAATTTAATTTATTCCACCACACTTGACAACACTGTGACACTCACATACATAAAACACTCTACGAGGATATCTTAAAGGAGTCACTGATAACTTTTCAAATAACAATATGTATTCAGTGCTGTCATGAATGAATATGTGTCCTGATTCAAATACAAATGGAACCAGGAATCACAATCAATTTTAATTACAAGTTATATGTACAGAATTTCTCAATATGAATCTTGTAGTGACATATATTTTTAATAGTATCCTATGTGTGTCAGTGGTGTAGTAGTAATATGAGGTAATACTGGTTTTGTTTTGTTCAAGCTCTGTTGGTATTTGTCATCATGACTTCAATAGTTTGTCTTTATTGGAACTAGTATTGGAGATGTTCTCAGTTCCTGATATTAAAACAATTAATTTCCCCTCTTAATTGTATTTTACACTGTCATTTTAAGATGGGGGTACATAATGTTGAGCTCCATGGCCACACTCTCTTATCTTGCGTGATGACTGCAGAAAAAGGCTCCTCTGCTCGATGAGTTCGGGAGCCACCCCACTGGTTGCTATATGGACCAAGGAGTATGCTGTCCACCTCTGGCTTCAGCAAAGCTCTGACCAGGTGCTGCTCAATAACTTTAAGACCACTGTCCCTGAAAACAAGAAGGATGTACCTTCTACGTCATAACTAATTTATACTCTCTTTCTACACTGAGCACAATACATCACAAACATTGAGTTCAGAGCGTTAGGCCAACTGTCAGCTTCATCTGAAATATTTTATACCAGTATTTCCCTCCCTAATGGTTACTACGCCTCTGCAATTCCAGCATTATTTCTGTCTAATCAATAATCTAGGTGTCAGTGTACTGTTTGGCCATTCCATGCAGTTTTACTTTCCTCCGACACCTTCTGTTCAGGCTGGAGCATTATAGGCTTTACATCATGTTCGCTACTGAACTACACATATATACAGGCATAAATTAACAATTTACATTCAATTTTCATTAAAAGATATTGAATATTTCAAGCTTACCACAATTCATAGAATAATAAACAGTTTCGTTGACTGGCAATGAATATAGCACAACTCCGATCTGCCGATGTCCCAGGCTTTATTTTATAACAAATATACACTGGTGCTCAACGTACTGCTTCTTAGTAGGTTTATTACAAGATGTGGCAATGAACAGACACTCTGAATCAAGTATATTCGCAGCTCTACCCAATGAAACCACGTCCACACATCTTTTCAAAAAAGTACCCCTTCTATTCGTTTCCCATAACAACACAAGATAGTATTTATAGCCCGACCAATCGTGTTTAGTCTTATATTTGTTGCGCTCCAATCAATTTGGAGTTAACATGGTAGGCTATTTCCGTAACGTAAGGTTTTTTCAAACACGTTATAAAAAAATTTTATGAGCAGAAATGATTTCATGCTGTCAGGCACCCCCATTATTTTATTTTGGTTATAATTTGGTAATTCCTAGACTATTTGCGTAACGTTTTACATATTCTTTGTCAGCAAGCCCTAAGGAACCCAAATATACAAATTTAAAAGAGCTAAGTGGCTGCGTTCAAAATATGCAATTTCTTCTACCTCCTGTTTCAAAGATGTGCTGTCTGGGTACTGTAATGTTTTCAAACGTAAACCCATCTAATGTCATCTTTTCTAATAAGCGTTTTCCAGGTTTTTAAAACCTAACTCTGGGAAGGTTAGTGTTTTTATCACTGTCCGTCTGAAAAAAAGTTAGTGCATGTGGCCTTACACGCGTGATAGTAGTAATTGTGTATCGCGCGACGCGAGTTTAGTGTTGCATGTGTCCTTGCTTTCATTCGCCCCTCTCTCTTTCTATTTGAGTCCATCTGTTCGTTCGTTTTGGTAACGTAGTATAATTAATGTTAGGATTTATTTAGGTCATTACGCAGTGTGCCTCTCAATGTTTTTCTTAGAAATGCAATACCCGTTTTAATGTGTTGTGGAAACGCTTGTATTTATGCAGTGGCTTATATTTAACGTGGAAACGTTACAATTTGCAGACAAAGCATAAAACAAAGGGGATTTCGAGTACTGTCATTGTGACAGCACTGTTCTTTACCATTTTTCTTTTCTTTATTAAATGTATTTGTTAGGCTTTATATTTACCTGATAATTTATATATGTGGATTAGAATATTTCACGACATAGGGCACCTTCTGGCTACAACCACGACTGGCTCCGCAACTTCGACCAAGTTGTGGGACCTGTGGGCGTTGACGATGACATCTCTGAGGTAGATGTATTCCGCTTGTTCATCACAGATGATGTTGTGAACACATTAGTTACGGAAACTAATCGTTACGCCAGTCAGGTTAGCGAAAAGAAAGGGCAAGATGTTGGTGCCGCATCCCGTGTGACGTTGTGGACCAATGTCAGTGATGACGAGATGAGGGCTTTTCTTGCTTTGCTTCTGTTGATGGGTGTAACGAAAAGATCATCATTTGATTTGTATTGGTCAAATGACTGTTTCCTTGACATGCCAGGGTTCAAGAAAGTGATGAGTAGGGACAGGTTTTTTGCTATCTTATCTTTTCTACACCTTGTGGACAATACAACTGCAGCACCACGAGGGCACCCTGACCACAGCAAAGCCTTCAAAATCAAATCGTTTGTTGACACTCTTCTCCCTCTATGGCAAAGCCATTACATACCATCCAAAGAGCTTAGTGTTGATGAAAGTATGATTGCTTTCAAAGGTAGGACCAGCCTTATGCAGTACATGCCCAACAAACCCTCTAAGTGGGGTATGAAAGCCTGGGGCCTAGCTGACTCCAAGACAGGCTACCTCTGGAATTGGCAGCTCTACCTTGGGAAGGAAGACAATGTGGACCCTACTAGAGGGGTTGCTCACCGCGTTGTCACCTCCCTTGTTGCTCCCCTGTATGGGCATGGCCATGTTGTGTACATGGACAACTTTTTCTCTTCGCCTGCCCTGTTCACGGAGCTTGGGGATAATCAGACAGGGGCTTGCGGCACACTGCGAACCAACCGCCGAGGGGTCCCCCCAGCACTGAAGTTGGCGAAACCCAAAGCTGGTGACCCTCCCATCACTTTTAGAGATGGCAACATCCTCTATATGTCATGGTTTGACAAGAGGCCAGTGAATCTTATGACAACTGCACACGATGCACAGACCTTCAGGAAGGAGGTTAGATCCAAACATCATGCTGGCAATGTGCGGATCGTGGACAAACCATGCGCTGTCCAGGCCTATTCCTGTCACATGGGAGGTATTGATCGTGTGGACAAACAGTTGACATACTATATGGTTCTGCACAGGAGTAGCAAATGGTGGAAGAAAATTTTCTTCTATCTATTGGAAGTTTGCTTTGTCAATTCGCTTGTCCTGTGGAGGGCCAAGCATCCGTCTCGTATCAAGGCGGAAACATTCCGTCTGCGGATTGCTCATGGGCTGCTTGATGGGTACCAGTCTAGGGTCACAAGCCGCAGAGGAAGGGTATCTGAAACTGCACCAGCAAGATTGGTTATGGGGGAACACTACATGACTCCAAACCCTAAACGTCTGGCTAGCGGCAGACCTTCCAGGCTAGACTGCGTTGTGTGTTCCAGCAGGGACACGGGCAAGAAGCGCCACCAGTCCCCATTAGTGTGCCGTAAGTGTGTAGTACCTCTCTGTCCATATCCCTGCTTTGAGCGTTATCACACCCTGCTCAATTATAAGGCAGATTGTACTCCAGAGCTGCACCAGGAGTGAGGTAACGCTCTTTTTTTGTTGATTTTTTTTTTTTTTTTTCACCAGTCTTCTTCTTCTATCACATCAACAAAATGACGTCATCAGATTCGTCATCCATTTATCTCTATACAGTCCAAAAATTAGAGCAATTGGCCAAAAAACAAAAAAAATATAGATTTTACAAGTCATCCACTATAAAAAAGGGGGTTTTCTGAAAAAGAATGCAGCTGCAGGGCAAAATTTCGGGAAAAGAATGCAGTGTGCTAAAGGTTAATAATGGCTTTAGATTGTGTGATATCTTAGGAGGAAATAGCTAGAAATGGCTTTATCAATACCAACCATGCATTATGCTGGAAAACATTCTGTGGATCAGTTAAATATCGAGTTCCAAACTTTGTTCTTGTACTATACTCTCCCTCAGCAGTGTTCACATCAGCACTGATTATCTCTCCACCCTCCATGACCTGAGGTTTCTACAGATTTGACAGCACAATATAAAGGCTGAAGCAAACAGGAAAAGAAATTTTAAAATATATTCGTATAATACGTGTTCAGGATAAGAATTTTTTCTGGCATGAGTTAGAAAATCAGATAATTCCTTACTTTGCACTTTAAGTTAATTGGCTATTGTGCTTTCTCACTGCACTGATGTAGATTAATGATGATGAAACAAAATGTTCATATCTTATCTTAACTGACTATTTTACTGCACCTGCTGTAGTTCTTCCATTATGTTAAAATACGGAAAGCATTTATGTAAAAATTGTTGTCATATTTATAGCACTAAATCAATGGTTTTCTTTTCAGTCTTTTATTTCCTTTTATTGTTAACCAATTTTTTAATATTGCTTTTTCACCTGCTTTAAATGACATCTCCAATTTAAATATTATCATGCTTTTTTATACTGGCAAATATGTGAGCATTGCTGTACAAGTCTGGTATATCTTTTTTTTGAATCTTAACTCTGTTATAGCATCACATAACAAACTTTTACACTTGTTTTAGGTTGTTATCAGTACCACTAGCTTCCACTTCTACCTATGACTAGTCATTAGATGTAACTGTAAGTATAGCTCTGTTGCTTTTTGATGGGTCAGGCTAGGCCACACACACGAATCAGCTAAATCTAATATGTGTAACGTTTCTGCACCAATCCTGTTTGAAAACAAACTGTGACTATTAAACAATCAACAATCACCATCAACAATGTTTCTAAGAAATACTGACACAATTCTTCGATTAAGGGGCTTGGAATTTGTATACATAAAATCTGAGATGTTTCTGTAGTAATAACAAAGAAACAAACAACTAGAACGCAAATCATCCTACAAAGTGTAATAACATAAAAACATGTTCACACACTGCTTAACTACACTCAAATTGGTTGTTTAAATAGTAATGTCCTACACGCATCCTACACACTTAAAAAAATTGCACTGAATTAAATGGGTGAATTTTAGGGTCTATTTTTTTTTTAAACTAAAAACAACGCTCTGACTTGTTTCGATGCGGGTGTCAAAACTGACAAATGATCAGACCGCTGCTCCAGAGTCAGAGATAACACGCGCAGTCTAAACATCAACGGTTGGCCATAATGAATCTCATATACTGTGATGTACTATTTTCTTTCCATCTCTTGAGGTCTCCACTCCAGTTATAACACTGTCGTCCTTTTGCCCATTTCATTTACTCGTTCCTTCTACTATGATTTTAAACCAGGTGTTATGTCTCTCCATGTCCTAAATATTTGTTGCTCTAATTCTGAACTTTCTCATTAATTCTCTTTTCATTCCTTGTTTTTTTCCAGGACTTATTCTTTAGTTTTCTTTTTATTTCCACTGAATGGAAAAATTGCATATGGGCTATTCATATATGTGTATGTGGACAGGCACAGCCTTTTAAAATTAGTTTTGGTTCATTATAGCAAAGCACAGGTAGTTCAATCAATGGGTGCTCTGGAGGTGGCTCTAGGAGTCTTACCTTTGGAACTACAGATTAAGGAACTAAGAAATTATTTTAGACAAGACTCGCACAGCTTATTAAGCTTTTGTCAGATATCAACTAACTACTCGGGCCAGCTCCATGAGTACCAGTAGATACCCAACAAGGTGGCAATGCATGGAGGAACTAGTAAATCTGGATGCATAACTATATCAATTAATAACAGTAGTGAATACAAATCGGTGGTACCACCTTGGGAGCTTCGGAAGTCAGACTCAGACTACCACTTGCCAGACATTTTTAATAAAACAACTGATCTGGAAACTAACAAAGTCAGGAGATGTATTAAACAAATATCAATGGATATGGTTGAAATGAACAATAGAAAATATCAATGGATATGGTTGAAATGAACAATAGTGGGCCATGTGTTCGAAATAAGAATTCAGAATGGCAGTAATAAGAGGTAAGAGGTAAAACACCAGATACAAAACAAAAATATCTTGTTGAGGTCAAAAAAAAGTACGAACAGTTACTAACAGAAAACATGGAAAAATACAGAAGAGAAATCCAGAAGAAAAATTAACCACAAAATGGGAATGTTTAAAAATAAGCAAACAATCGGCAAATATAAATTTACCTATACAGGAGTTTAAGAAAATCAAATTTGGATGACAGATGACATCTTGAATAAAATGACAGAAAGAAAGAGAGCAAAATACACTCCTAAATAACAATAAACAAAGAAACACATACTGTGTGTAGACAAGTAAAAGAACGATGGATAGAAACATAATGAAAGGAAATAGAAGACATGGAGGCTAAGCACATGACAAGGAATATGCAAGAAGAATTAAAGAAACTGATAATTAAGTCGAGGCTTGCCCAAGGAGGAGGCTGTATCAAGAATAAGAATGGTATAATCTTACTTGATGAGAAAGACGTATCAAAAAGATGGGCAGAATATGTCAAAGAAATTTTTGAGAATAACAGGTAAAAAAAACCATTGCAAGATTTTATTGAAGGCTCAAACATTCTCATGTCATAAGTAGAGAAAGCAATAAATATGATACAAAAAGGAAAATCAGCAGGTATGGACAACATAAAAATAGAAATTATAAAAACCCTGGAGAGCACTGGTATAGATACAATCACAGATCTGGGCAATGATATATACAGTACAGGACATATACCACATGACATGAAGATATCAGTCTTTATAACGGTGCCCAAAAAAACCTAATGCAACAGAATATTTAGACTTCAGAACAATCAGCCTGCTGATTTAAATACTGCTCAAAAGCATACAGGTGAGAATAAAAAGTACAGCAGACAATGAAGTCCAAGAACAGTCTGGATTTTGATGGAACAGCGGAACAAGAGAAGAAATATTTTGCATAATATTAGCAGAAAAATATATACTGGTCGAAAAAAGTATTTAGATGTGCTTTACTGAATATAAGAAGTCCACTACGAGAAAATAACTGAATGCCTCAAACACATTGGTATTGATGGAAAAGACAAATTAATACACAGCAACCTTTACTGGGAACAAACCGCTATAGTGAGATCTAGCAGGAATGATCTCATTATAAATACAGACATAACAAGAGGTGCAAGACAAGGTTGCATACTGTCCCCCTGCCTATTTAATATATACACAGACAAATTTTCAAACAGATACAGGAAATGCCAGGACTGAACATTGGTGGAAGACCAATAAACAACCTTCGATATGCAGATAATAGTTTTGTTAGCTGAAAGTGAACAGGATTTACAAGAACTAGTGATGCAAGTAAACAGCATAAGCCACAAATATGGACTGGACATTGGGAAAACGAATACCATGATAATTGGTAAAACAGACGGTAAGCCAACATTAACCCCTTCGCCACCGCGGGTTTTTCATTCCAAATGACAACACCATTTTCAGCTTAGTTCGTTCCCCTGAACGACAGGATAATTGTAATTTTAGGGGTCATATTTTTAATTTGCCTAAACAGTTTATCGTAAAAGGAAACCCATTAAAAGTATATATATTATGAAAGAGCATAAAACAAAGTTTCAGAATATGCTAATCAAGGCCAACATAAGTCTAGGTCAAGGTCACAGGGTACGTACATAAATGAAAATTGAGAGAAAAATAAACAAAAATTATTTGTATGAGCCACAAAAGCTTTGTTGTTTTCATTTTATTATGATAAAAGAACGTGGAAACACTGCTGGCACTTGTTTTCTTGAGTTTGCTTACATTTTTACAGTTACAGGTTGGGCTGAGTGTGGTAAGTTTCAAAGCATTCCCCAAGGCGCAAACAAGGCTTGCTTTTTGTCTCATTCACTATTAGTATCTAAAAGTTTTCATTCAGAAACTCATTCATGAAATCATGGCATTCACAATCAGTATGATCAAAGAGTAGACCAGACTGTGCTATAAACTCAGGATGGGCAGCATGGTTCTCTTGTCTCCTTCATGACTTACGTTTGCATCTACATTATTTTCTTCCCCTGCCTCTGGTTACAGGGTCTTTTAGGTGACGTTCTTCCTCATCAATTTTATTTTCATTTTTTTATTCCAAGGTCTAGATCTCGACATTTTCTTTCCTTGTTTAGGTGCAGATCTTGTTTTCACTGCCTTTCCTTTCACTGATGAATTATTTTGATCTAAACTGAGTGAACTAGATCTAGATCGAATGTTACTACTAACACTATCAATCACTTTCCTCATTTTAGCAAGCCTTTCACTGTCATTCACTTTCCTCGTTTTAGCAAGCCGTTCACTATCACTTTGCTCCAAATCTAAATCTACATCAGTCTGATTCTGAACTAGACTACACATACTCTGAATCTGGGTAATCTTTACCTTTAGTGCCGAGTATGTATAATATGTGTATTTGAGTTAGGATTAGGTTTAGTGTAAACCTAACCCTAACTCTAAATGGTATGAAAATACACATATTATACATACTCGACGGCACTAAAGGTAAAAATTACCAGAATCTCACTAAAAAGAATCGTCAGAATCATTCAAGTTGAATAAATTCAACTCAAACAAGAATTTTCGTGCTCTTTTTACACCAGATGTTTATGGTTCGGCAGCGTCCATGTTTGTGAACTTTCGCTTTTGTAAAATCGCTATTATCAGTTCTACTGTATTCGCTAGCAGTAAAATATTTTGTTCGTTTCAAGCTTAGTGGCCAGATTTTTCAATGCTGAATCCGATTATGCCCAGCAATTGCCAATACGTTTGTAAACAGAAGAGTTCTGGTGCTTTTAAAATATGACGTACGGCGTACATCATATAGGTGAATAGGAACGAGAAATCGCGCTACTTCCGTGACGTACGGCGTACGGCATAGCAACAACTATTGTAAAGATTTATGCCGTACGGCGTACGTCATACTGGTGCTGAAAGGGTTAAAGATAAATATAAATAGAAATATCCTGGAGCAAGTCAACAGTTTTTCATATCTTGATCATATAATAACAGAGGATGGAAGGTGTGAAACAGAAATCAGCAAGAGAATAGAAATAGCCAAAGCTACATTCTGCCCAACAATATGAGACAAATAAGCCTACTGACATCTAAACAATTAACTCACAAATTAAAACTGAGAATCACCAAGTGTTTTATATATTCTTCATTAATGTATGGTGTAGAAATATGGACAATGAACAAGCAACTGGAAGAAATAATTGAGGCTCTCATGATGTGGACATATAAAAGAAAAAGGTGCATCTCACGGAAAGAGAAGAAAAATGAAAGAGGTCCTAGAAAACCTAGGAATGAAAAGAGAATTAATGAAGATGAAAGTTAGACAAGCTAAAATATTTTGGTCATGTACAAAGGCATAACACCTAACAGAACACCGTAAAATAAGGCAGAGGTGAAGGCATACGTGCAAGGGGAAGACAGAGCTAAGAGTGGGAAGATAACACCAAGAGATGAACAGGAAAGAGTCTATCAGAGTTCACCATCAAGACAAGTCAAGAAGACAGAGATCCATAGCAGCCGACCTTCGGTTGCAGAGATGACAGCTGATGATTGGGGTTAGAATACCTAACCCTTACCCCTTATTACTGCATCTTTGGATTTTTTTTAGGCCGTATCGAACACACGGCCCACTGGGCTTCATTTCAAACTGTTCTATTTTTTTCTTAATTAAAAATAAAATACCATGACCAGGTATTGGCAATTGAAAATATGTGGAATCAGAGACACTACCCATCATAGGTTTAACAGGATATTTTCCTTCACAAATTAAAAAATAATAACGCATTCTCTGTTATAATATTAGTGAGTATGTCCTAATGTAAACGATATGTCGGCATCACGCTTTTACCTTTATCAATAGAACATAGGGCCTATATACTATAAAAGTCACTTACAGGAAACCGGAACTTCCAATATAAGAACTCTTTTTTTTCCAGTGACTGGCGTATTTCCTGTCCGTGATTTTTTTTTTATTTTTTTTAGTTGATGAGGAAAAGAATAATAAAACTCCTGTTCAACCCCTGAAGGGTTATAGTTAGGACATATAACGTCTATATTTTCACATAATTTGTTCAGTTGATAGCATAGCCACTTGGTGCGATCGGCAGCTTCATCCTCCAAGGTTGCTGGATTTATGCCCAGTGTCCTCATGTTTCTCTTTCACACATCTTTGAATCTCAGCTGGGACCCCAAGATGCAGCAATAGTGAATGCAGTCAGCGACTCATAGCTTGACTGCCTGCGTCAGGACCAGCGAACCAGAGCTGGTCAAGACCATGCTCCACCTCCACGTGGTGGTCCTGGAAACAGTCTGTAGCAGTGCAGGCTGGCTGAGCGAGCATGGATCGAAATGGGAAGGCAAACCCGGTCCTTAAAAAATGCCATGCAGAAGTCGGATGTGTCGACCGAAAGGTGCAGAAATCACAGCTTAGGCGCAAACAGACACAACGCAACCACCGTCCTTTTCAGAACGAACGAAGAAGAAGAAGAAGAATCTCAGCTGCAGTTGCCCAACTGTTCTTTTGCCATTTGCCAGTCAGTGTATGTGTCCAGAGAGAGTTTGTCATTGATGGTAGACCCCAGGTATGTGAAGTGGTGCACCACTGCCAATTCATAGTTATCGATAGCGATAACTGGTGCAGCACCCATATCCTGACTCAGCACATTTGTTTTCTTTAGACTTGATGAGGCCAAAGTCTTTGCATGCTTGGGTGAAGCGATTCGTCAAGCTCTGAAGCTCCTGTTAAGTGACGACTGTAGCGTCATCAGCGAATAACAAGTCTCTTATAGTGACCCTTCTGATTTTTGTTTTTTGCCTTCGGCCTTGCGAGATTAAACAGACTGCCATCTGACCAAGCGTGAAGGCATATTCCTTCAGTTGCATCTCTGAATGCATGTTTCAAAAGTAAGGCAAAGAATATACCGAAGAGGGTTGGAGCCAGAACGCAGCCTTGTTTAACGCCACTGCGTATGCCAAAGGGCTGTGATGTGCTTCCAGCATATTGGACTGTTCCCGTCATGTCCTCATGGAATGACTTTATCATTTTCAGCACTTTAGCAGTGTTACGGTATATGATATTAACGCCGTCTGCTAAAGGTTACCAGACGTGCAATTGTAAAGGTTAAGACATTTAATATATTGCGATAGATGTTTCAATTACTGAACGCTTCATACACGATCGATTATGACGTGTATAGCGTTGTTTAGGACACAGTCGGTAACTAAGAAACGCTACCCTTTGTTACTTGACCGCCAAGCTGAATAGCTGCGTTTTTCTAACCTTCCAATTTAATGGCAGGATATAGCCATTTTATGTGTATTTTTGATGGACCAGGGTCAGTCCTAGAACTCGATATGAGAAGGAAATATATGGAGGTTAGTACTTAACTAGAATCCTCAGAAGGATGAGAATAATCGTCAAATTCGTATGAATATATTTCAGACTCGCAGTCTCACTGTCGGCAGGTAGCCATGTCTATCTGCTCGTGCATATAGCTGTGATGTTCTGACGACAATACTGCATTGTATCCTCATAACGGACATTGACACATAACCAGCAGTCTACGCCATTGATTAATTTATGCATGACTCATGTTCTGTCCCTATTTGAAATGTGTACATGTGAATTAAATGTACGGACTCGATGAAATGACTTATCAAATCAATCGTATTCCAAAGTTCAAGTATTGTTTGGAATCTTCCACCCCCGCATTCGTTTAATCTTCCATCAAAGGCACGATGCACTAAAACTAACATATCAAGGAAGAAAAACAATGGGCAGAATTTTATAATTGTTTTATTCATAACACATGGAACATTGTTCAGAGCGAATCACCCACGCAACAGTGGTGTCCGGTGTCTGGGGACGAAAGAAAAACAACAAAAAAAAACAAAAAAATTTCTTCATGACTTTCGAATGAAATGTTTACGATCAAGTTTCGATCACATGACCAGTACGAGGCTGACGTGACGCAGTACTCATTATATGCCTAACAACGTGACGTCACTGAAAATCGTGTAGGTGATCGGTCGAAGAAACCAGCCGTTTCTAAGTCTAACCAAAGGAAACATAAGCCATTTGAAGCCAACACATGATATGGACTATAGGAGCAGACAGTCAGGGGCTTTAGCCTAGCCGTTGACGACCGCTAGCACTGATCGAAGCAACGGTAAAGATAAATCTAGGTGTTTAACTGTTGGTATTGCAAACAGTGCTAACTAAGTCCATTGTCCTCTGCCTACATCGGCATGTTTTTATCTATGTTTAATGTAATTTTTGTTGTCTTAATGTGTTGTTAATTCGTGGGAGGTAGGGAGGATGAACTGAAATTAAATTCTGCGGCTCTCACGATGCCTCAATTAATTTCGGTCGTTTCTTAGGGCAGTTAAACGATCGCACTTTTGGAAGCCCCATTGAGGTTTGCCATTGGACGACCTGTCCAAATTTGCTACCGTTTGACAATTTGTGTTAGCTGTACCGTTCAGTAGATAACTGGCGTATTTTATTCGTACTCAGTTAATAATTTTATTGAGTTCTGTACCATGTTCGTTACTATTCGTCCAGTCTCTTCTGACTATCATTTATTTTATGATTGTTAAATTTTCGTCCGTTATGAGTCCTGTGACGTCATCATTTTTCGCAGTCATTTTTTTTTTGTGTGTACCTTGAATATTCAGTTGACCTCCGGTCAAACCTTGACCCTTCATTTGGTCTGTGACATTTCCGCTTATTTTATTTAGTTCATAAATTCATTTTTAATTGTGAAAATGTCTTGTTTGCGTCTTGACATTGTTTGTACCCTTTAGTTGCATCATTGCTTGTCTGTCCTCATGATATATATTAATATTACGTTAATAATATGCTATCATATGCAATAATACACTTGTAATTTAATTTAATTAATTTTTTCTGATAATTAAGGTTAATATGGGACATTGCATAATTATGCAGTGATAGTCCAAGAAAGTAGCACTACAATTTATCATAGATGCCTAGGGCATAATAATATAATATATATATTGACAAAATAAATAATCTTATAGCTACCTTTGAGGTAATAGACCCATTGTATATTATTTAATATACTTTTCTGGTACTAAGAGAGTGACTTAGTACATTGAACAATATAATTACTAGGAATTATACCCAACATTATTGGATATTGAAATTAATTGTGTGATATAATTACATTATATTTAACAGATATCATAACTATTTATGATATAGTATTATTTAGATACAATATTGTTACAAAATATTGTCTATTAGTTGAACTTAGACATTAAGTTCAGTACTATTGTGATTACTTATATTGAATATTTCTAAGTTGAGTAAGTATAATAATTACTCTGAAGCTACTATTGACTATTTTAATCAGTAATTATCAATAATTACTTACAGATAAAAGTCAAAATGCTTACTATAGACCATTTCGTTAAGATTGGTCGTGAATATGGTTATAAATCTCAAGAACTTCGTCAGTTTGCTGAATCAGAACTGGAAAAATATGAAAGAAAAGAAGAAGAGAAAAGGGCTGCATTAAAGAAAGAGGAAGAGGAACAAAAGGCAGCATTAAAGAAAGAGGAAGCAGAACGTGAGATGAAGCAAATTGACAAGGAAAATAGACTGAGAGAGATTGCTCAACGTGAAAGAGAAGAGCAAAGAACAATCGCCAAACAGGAAGAAGAGAATAAATTGAAACGAGAGGAAATTATTTTACAACAAGAAATGGAATTGGCGCGTATTAAATTGGAGACAGCAAGATTACAAGCACAAAATGCTGATGCAAACCAGAATAATAACGCACAAAATGGATCATCATCCAGCCAACCTAAACACTTCTACAACTTTAAATTACCCATTTTCAACTTGAACGTCGACGACCTTTCATCGTTCCTGGCACGTTTTGAACAGACTTGCAAATCTAACCATTTGCCTGAAGAGTCATGGGTACTCAAGTTAAATGAATTCTTGGTTGGAGAACCATTGACAGCTTCTCAAAATGCTGACCCATCAATAGCAAATAACTACGGTGCTATTAAGTCCTTGCTTTTACGAAGGTTTCACCTGGACGAGGAACACTGTAGGTTGAAATTTAAGGGAATTTTACCTGAATCTCCAAGGGATTTTGCAGGATTCATTGCGAATATACGCAATACATTTAATAGATGGGTTGAACTGGCAGAAGTCAACAAATCATACGACAAATTAGTTGATTTACTACTGCGGGATAAGGTATTATCTTCGGTTAGCCAGCCATTTTTTGCATATTTGCAGGAGCGTAAACCAGGTACTATGGACGAGTTAGAAAAAATTTCTTTAAACTACTGTTCGGCACACCCGAATGCAACCATTTCTAACTCCTCATTAAGAGAACCTCTACCTGTGGCGTCTAATATGGCCTACAATCACAATAACAAACAAAGACATCACAGTGTAGACAGAAGCAGGTTCCAAAGAAATCACAATGTTAACTTTCAGAAGGGACATAATAATGATTTCAACAATAAAAATGAGTTCAACAGAGGTAGATCACGAGATAGAAATTATTCACCTCAAACAAACTACCACAATGGTCAACATAACACTCATTATAATCGATCACATACTCCCAATAATAATAATAACTGGAATGGTAATAATCATGGCTCGAGACATCGAGATAATAGTTACTATAGAGGACGACGAGATAATTCTAACAATTATACTCGGAATCGATCTCATTCTCGGGGATCATCTCATTACAACCATAATACAGGGGCGGCAGTTACAAATAATACTACCCCTATAGCTCAGGTCCCACTTGAAATAATACAACACAGTCTTCTGCTGCATGTTTTGCTATTAATTATAATGTGGCAAATAGTTGCCAACAATGCAATCTTATTTTTCAGAAGGCGAAAGAAACAGTGCTTAACTGCGGACATATTATACCACAGGTAGGTCTTGCAGTCAACGATGGAACAGGCCTACTAATTTTTAACAGGGGATTAGTTAATGGATCCGTCGTCTCAGTGTTGAGGGATTCGGGATCCACAACGATTGGTGTACGACAGTCGCTGGTACATCCTAGCTGTGCAACGGGGGAATATGTCCGTTGCATGACTTTTGGTGGAACAATAGAGTTTTACCCCACAGCTATTATTCATGTTAACACTCCTTTTTTCACAGGAAACGTAAAAGTATGTATGCTAAAAAAGCCTATAGCTGATCTGATGGTCGGTCGTATACACGGCAGTAAAGATTGTACTCCAGATGAGATTATAGAATGGGAGAAACATAACCTATGCACTGGAAACGCCGTGACGACTAGAGCGCAGACTCAACTCATGGAGAAGGTTGATGATAATAAAATGGATGCAGACAACCAAGAGGAATTTGTAGTCAATTCACCTATTGACAGGGAAACATTTGCAACCAAACAAAAAGAGGATAAATCTTTAAAAAAATTTTTTAAGTTGGTTGATAAAGTTGACAATCTATCCTCAGGTAATAATAACAAACATTGTTTTGTTATTAAAAATGACATATTGATTAGATGTTTTAATGACAAATCACAAATGAAACAACAAGTTATGGTCCCATATACTTTTAGACGGTACATTCTTCAACATGCACATGACTCACATTGTGCTGGACATATGGGATATACTCGAACACGATCTCGAGTACTGTCTTCATTCTTTTGGCCAGGGGTGTCAAGAGATATTTCGCAGTATGTACGTTCCTGTACTACATGCCAAGAAGTGAAAGCACGTGGAGCTTTTCACACGGCGCCTATTCAGGCTTGCGATATCTCAGTGAGACCTTTTGACAAGATGGCAATAGACATTATTGGTCCATTGCTACCATCGGCCAGAGGACATAGATTCGTCCTTACGTGCATTGATTTGTGCACACGATGGCCAGAAGCTATCCCATTAAAGACCACCACTACCACAGATGTAGCTGATGCACTACATCTCATCTTTTCTAGAATAGGGTTTCCTAGAAAACTTTTATCAGACCATGGGTCACAGTTTATATCTGACACCATGAAGGAAGTCATGAAAACTTGGGACATTGATAGGAATTTAAGTAGTATTTATCATCCGATGAGTAATGGTGCGGTTGAAAGACTTAACCGTACACTTAAACAACTACTACATAAGGTTACTGCTAAGCACCCTCATGACTGGGACAGAGCACTCCCAGCTGTTCTATTTGCTTATCGGGAGGTACCGCATGAACAAACTGGCTTCTCTCCCTTTGAATTAGTTTTTGGTGCTCCCCCAAGAGGTCCTATGGGACTAATAAAAGACTTATTAATTGACGAGGAGATGACTCAGGACACTCAGTCATCTTACGAGTACGTGATTAATCTTCGGAAGAACATTATTGAGTCTTGCCAGTTGGCAACAGCTTCTTCTGAGGCTGCAAAAGCTAAGGCTCGATCTCTACAAAATAGGTCTCGACGATTACGCCAATTATTCCCAGGCGACGAGGCTTATGTGTTACTTCCTCACAATAACAATAAATTATTGATATCTTGGAATGGTCCTTACAAAGTCATTGATAAAATTTCCGACGTTGATTACGTCTTAGATATCAAGGGACACAAAAAGATATTTCATATTAACATGCTCAAGCAATTTCATACACGTCCTGAACACTTACAGTCAATTTTTCATGAACTAGATGACAACACAGTATCCACTTGTCATTATTCTAACTTATCTGTCATCCAGGAAGAAGAATCTTCTTTTCCTGAGGTACAGTTACCGTTACCTGTACCAGTAGTTCAACCTACTGAATCTTGGCGGGATGTAACCATCTCTTCAACGGTTACACCGCAACAGCGTCTACAGATTGCTAATCTATTACAATCTTATCCAGATGTGTTGACCGACGTCCCGGGTCGCACATCGGCTATCAGTCATGACATTACTCTCAATGATGATACACCTATTCGTGTACATCCCTATTCTGTTCCTTTACATTTCCTTGCTAAAACTACTAAGGAACTTGAACAGATGTTGTCTCTGGGAATCATTGAGACTAGTAATTCGCCATTCTCTTCTCCATTAGTGATTGTCCGGAAGAAGGACAATAACATCAGACTATGTGTTGATTATAGAAAATTAAATGCTAAGACTATAGTTGACAGCGAACCACATCCACTTATCGACGACTTACTGCCACGTCTATCCAACGCAACTATATTTAGTAAGATAGACTTAACTAAAGGTTATTGGCAGATACCACTGACCGAAAAGGCTAAGTACTACACCGCATTTTCCACTCCACAAGGTCTATACCAGTGGAATGTGATGCCTTTTGGGCTTGTTAATGCGCCAGCTACCTTCATTCGCCTGATGCGACAAATTTTATCAGGTAGACCAGACGTTATTACATATATTGACGACATATGCTTGTTTAGTTCGTCGTTTGAGGAACATGTTTCGGGACTTAGATATGTTTTTGACACTCTAAGGAATTATCATCTAACTGCTAAACCTACAAAGGTGCAAATCGCGTGTAATGAGATAACCTTTTTGGGACATATCATTGGATCGGGATATATCCGAACGTTACCTAGTACAGTCTCCAAAATTCTAAACATAGCAGTTCCTCAGACGAAGAAACAGGTCAGGAGTTTGTTAGGACTTGTTCAATATTACAGTAGATTCATACCAAACTTGTCATCCATCACGGCTGTATTGTCTTCATTGTTAAAAAAAGATATGCCGGTGAAGGTGACATGGACTGGTACATGCAATGAAACTTTCAACAAAATTATAAATTTGTTCTCGCATGAACCAATTTTAAGACTTCCCGATGCTTCCAAAAGATTTTTCTTACGAACAGATGCTAGTAACTACGGCATTGGTGCATGCCTGCTCCAGAACCATGATGGCATTCTACATCCTACCTTATACATATCAAGAAAGCTGAAGCCGGCAGAAACAAAGTATTCAACAGTCGACAAGGAACTTTTGTCTGTGATCTGGGCAATAACGAAGCTTGAAAAATTCCTACTCGGTGCTCCCTTTACCATACAGACGGACCAACGTGCTGTAGCATCCTTGCGTCGATCAAATCATACAAGCCAAAACTTGCCAGATATTCAATCATCCTACAGCCATTCGAGTTCTCCATTGAACATATTCCTGGCACTGAAAATTGTGTGGCAGATGCATTGTCACGTAATCCTATTGACGACGAATAATCAACATTGACACTCTTAAACTACATCAATCAGAACTACATTGGATTGAACGAAGTATCAACTATAAGGGAACTAACCTTGCCTTCAATTTAAACTTTATAAACACTATATGCATCACAGAATTGAACTAAAAGACATATTGACATTGGAACTTCGTCTAATATCCATACACGAGATATGAATACTCTTTGAACAATCATGGAACAATATCTGACGACAAGTCGAACTTATTTCCTGTGTATACTTAATTCTTGGATGCTGGGATAAATGACATTTCTTTCCAACGTAAACGTTTGAACATTTTTGCCTAAAAGAATTCATCAGGATCAAGACTACGGATGGATCATCATATCCTATACTAATTAATTAGTTAACTTAACTTCTTAATTGAATTATTATCAATAAAATGAAATGTGAGAAAAAAATGAAATGAAAGAACAAAAAAAAGAGAACGAAATACTAAAAGAAGAAATTATGAAAAGAGAAAATAAATCTCACACAAGTATTAGATTAATAATTTTTTTTAATGTACCTATACATTATTTAGTTAGTTAAATTAGATAGTTATTATTCACTAACACTTAACACACACAATTAAGTTAAAACTTATATTCGAATTTCTTTCTATTTCTTCTCACTTATTTTGTCTTTTTCTTCTCTCATAACATCGCGTTACATTAGAACCTTAATAATTTAACTCTTAGTTTAATTAATTAATTTAATTTTAATTAGTCAAATTAATTCCTATATGACATACTAATACGACAGACCTTACTTTAATTTAATTTTATCATTCACTATTAACATTGGACATTTATTTAGTTGATATAATAATATGTATAATATTGATATATAATGTGACTTATGTTAGATGACTATGACAAATAGTTAGTTGACACGACCGCAACACGGTTCTACTCAGAACATCGTCGGCCATATGTCACAATTGTGTTAAATTTTTTTTGAAAAATTGTTAAGTCGGATAGATATTAAAAAAAAATCTATCGATTTTTTTTTTCCCCGGTGTACAGGGAATTGTTACGGTATATGATATTAACGCCGTCTGCTAAAGGTTACCAGACGTGCAATTGTAAAGGTTAAGACATTTAATATATTGCGATAGATGTTTCAATTACTGAACGCTTCATACACGATCGATTATGACGTGTATAGCGTTGTTTAGGACACAGTCGGTAACTAAGAAACGCTACCCTTTGTTACTTGACCGCCAAGCTGAATAGCTGCGTTTTTCTAACCTTCCAATTTAATGGCAGGATATAGCCATTTTATGTGTATTTTTGATGGACCAGGGTCAGTCCTAGAACTCGATATGAGAAGGAAATATATGGAGGTTAGTACTTAACTAGAATCCTCAGAAGGATGAGAATAATCGTCAAATTCGTATGAATATATTTCAGACTCGCAGTCTCACTGTCGGCAGGTAGCCATGTCTATCTGCTCGTGCATATAGCTGTGATGTTCTGACGACAATACTGCATTGTATCCTCATAACGGACATTGACACATAACCAGCAGTCTACGCCATTGATTAATTTATGCATGACTCATGTTCTGTCCCTATTTGAAATGTGTACATGTGAATTAAATGTACGGACTCGATGAAATGACTTATCAAATCAATCGTATTCCAAAGTTCAAGTATTGTTTGGAATCTTCCACCCCCGCATTCGTTTAATCTTCCATCAAAGGCACGATGCACTAAAACTAACATATCAAGGAAGAAAAACAATGGGCAGAATTTTATAATTGTTTTATTCATAACACATGGAACATTGTTCAGAGCGAATCACCCACGCAACAAGCAGGGCAGCCTATTTTCAGAAGGATTTTGAAGAGTCCAGGTCAAATGCCTTTGTGAAGTCTATAAATGCGATATATAAAGGCCTTTTCTGCTCTCTTGATTTTTCCTGACGCTGACGGAAAGAAAAGATCATGTCTGTTGTAGATCTACCAGCTCGGAATCCACACTGTGACTCTGGTGTAGCGGGAGGTTATTTAAAATTATTTATTTATGTAAGAGTATGCCAGTAAAGAGTTCTGACCTTACAAGTAATACCCCAGTCTTAGAAATAAGCACTGGTGTATTGTTATCATAAAAATAGTCAGACTGTGAAAACCCTGGCCCAGTTGGTAAGAAGCAGTACCAGGATTTAAGGTGTCTCCTCCCTGTGACTATCTTATGATTACTTATATGCTAGGGGATAAGTAAAATGTACATTCACTGAACCCACAAAATGGAAGAAGTGAATAAATCCTCAGGTACAGTTAAAATAGTTTAATAATTGCACTATTATTCTATTTCTACTAGTTGGAAAAGAGTATACACATATATATATAAAAATATTCACACAATTACTATTATTGTCTGTTTAGACTTCAAGATCTTAAATAATAAAGTTACTGAAATCACTGTTATTAGTCCTTTGAATTTAAGGATAACTGTCATCAGTTGACTGAGTTTATGTATGGTTACTTATTGTTTTCAACTATTGGCTGTTTCACATGTATAGGTGGTCAGTGTCAAACAGGACACTTATCTTTCCAAATTGATACTGCTGAAACTGTCCTTTGCTGATATCAGACTTGGTAGACCCAATAGTAGGGATGCCAATGACCAGTTGAAGTTCACTCTTTGGGGTCCTGCACTTTTGTGGGATTGCCTCGGATGAACTGCACCGGCTTCTGATACTGGACAGTCTGGTTTGAGTTATTTCATGGAACCTGCAACATATCAGCCTTGGCTAGTATCTGGCTAGACTTGTAGCTGACTAGCACAGATGTCAGACCAGTCAGTCATCAGATGTCACCGTTATACAATCATAGTAAGTAAGGACATCAATTCAGTGATATAGCATTAATATTAACATTTTCAAGTAAGGGTAACTGACTAGCACATAAGTCAGACTAGTCAGTCATCAGGTGTCAAAGTTATACAGTCATAGCAAGTAACATCAATTCAATGATATAGAATTAATATTAACATATCAGTAATAAACATCATCTGGTTTATTCCGCTCCTATACATCCCTTTCTATAACTTGATCCTTCCAAATCATATCAAATACAAATTCAAATACTGATGCTATCCTTAGCATCTACACAAAAGTAATACATAAATAAAGAAAGTGAGTGACCACGTGATCAAGTTGCTTTCTTCGGTAGTACAATTACATAGTTTTGGAATTGAAACCTGGCTGTGGAACACTCCATTTTACCAGCTGTAAATGGGTACAAAGTTGTGCGCTCGAACTAGGGAAGGCAAAGGCAGCGAGGAAGGGGACTAGTCACCTTAGCCTCGTAACTGGGATCTTCCATGATGAAGTTTCTAACACTTCATTTCCCTATGACAATCTCTGCCATGGGACTGCCTTTATCTTCGTAAGCGATAAAGCAATATGATAAATATAACTTCATTAGGCCGTGGGGCTATTTGTGATTACTTTTTGTACAAGCAACACTCATCCATAATGCACATGAATAAATCATATTAAAATAATAATACGTTATATCAATGAATATTATACAGGCACATTTTGTGAATTCTGAAATAACAAATATTATACACGGTAGTTATCATAATTTCGCTTACCCTCAGACTTCAGATACTGGACTTAAAAATGTTTCTGGCGATCCGCTCACAATTCATGGATAGTGGCGAACCTCTGTCTCCAGTCTGGCTCAAACCTCTTTCGTTGTGTATCCCTCTCCTTTCTTTCTTTCTTTGGGTCTAATATTTTGCTGTGATACCCTGTTCAACCAAAACCCATTGAAGGGTTGCAAACGGTTATATTGGGGTATATAGTGTGTTAACATCTTCGCTGGTATCATTTTCCTAGTCCTGGAAATGATTAGCCCTGAAAAGGACTACTAGCTGACTGTCTGGATCCTTCGTCGTTGCTTGTATTTTTATGGTGTCGTGGCGTTCTCATGGAGTTCCTTTCCTGCCTTACAGGTTACAAACGGTTGTATTGCGGTATATAGGGTGTTAGCTTTAGTCTTCGTTGGTATCGCTTTCCGAGTCCTTGAGCTGATTGTTCCTGCAAAGGACCACTAGCTGCCTGTTCTGTAGCTACTTGTTGTCTGTTACCGGTTTGTGTTGTTCAAAGGCTGTCGCTATTATTTTTGGTAGCATCTCCATTATGGTTTTTAAAATTATGTTTATTTCCGCTGCTTCTCTTCTTTCTAGTTTGCTTTGTATTTCCTGCACGATTTCGGTTTTTATTTTGTCTTTAGTTTCTTTGTTTTGTTCTCTACTTTTTGTAAGGGTATCCTCAGCTATCTTTCTCTCTGTTTCAATTCTTTTGAGGATTTCTTCGTTCTCTTCCTTTAGCTCTGTGAGTTTGACGATGTCGACTTCTATCTCGTGTTTGATAGTTTTCATTTCCTGTAATATTGCCTGGGCGCTCTGTACGGCTCCTATTGTTTCGTCTCTTATGGCATCTGAGTCTTCGTTGTGTTGCTTGTTCGTCTCGTCTTTGAGTTGTTGTTTTATGTCTCGCATATCTGTGGCTAGTCTTATCAGCTGGGTGTATCCCTCTCAGTTTACCGATCCGCTACTTATACGCAAAGCGCGGACGTATCGGAGAGTACCGACGTCACAGCCTAAACCTAACCTGAAAAATCCTTCCCGAACAGTGATTTCGGCCGATCTGTGCGTCGACTGAAATTTTGCCTTTATCATTCTCGGCATATATAATATCCATATTGTTCCCTCTTATCTAGTTTTATACAGCTGATAAAACTCTATCTTCCTATCCATGTAAATTCCCAAACTGTTATTTGTTGATTTTAATATTTAGAACAGAAGTGGGTTTACATGCTATTAGCGTAACTGTGGGCAGCCGAAATACGCATATATCTCCGAAAATGAGAACTTCCTACCGTTCCTTCTTATATGCAGTTATACACAATCCTTCCCTGTACTGAAATGTAAAATCTTTTTCATACTGATTCCCTTCTGCTTTTATTATCGTTGGCGATTTCCTCTGTCCGATACACATTTCGCTGATACGCCGCCATTTTGAAAGCGGTCACTCGATCGTAGATGGGTTTATAAATCTAACTGTACTCATTTGCAATGACTTGAAACCAATTTCGCGACATAGCTCCCCCATATTTTAAGCTGGATGATATCTAGCTTAACTATTGGGTACAAGACAATTGCAAATCGACCATTCCGAGGTTAGTTTTCCTTCCTTCTATCCTCCTCAAGCTCTGTGGGATAACGACTAAGAAAATCTGCGCCCACATTCTGTTTTCCAAGAATATATTCATCCTTTACTATCTCTCTTCTTCCTGTACGGCTTTTCATCCAGGCTCTTACTGCTGGTGAAACGGGGTCGGTAGGTTTCCCATGAAGTTTACCGCCCTCTTTTCGTTGATAGTTGGATGTGGTTTTCCCTCGCAAATCCGTAGGTGTTTGTTTTTCGCTACGTGATTTGTTCCTTTTTTCCAGCGCATGGGGTTCAGACTGCAATTGAACCTGTGTGGGATGTTTCCTTTCCCCTCCCGTGCAAATCTCGGGAGTACCCCTGATTGCTGGTTTGCTTGTAGATTTTTGATGAAGACTCTTCCGTCGACTTTCTGAATCTACATAGGTGCACTCTGGACAGGAATTTACATACTGATTTATGTCTTCCGTAATACCTGGCCAGTAGAACTGGGTGGCTATTCTTTGTTTTGTGGCACCATTACCCAGGTGTTCACTCAAAGTTGATATGTGTCCCCAGCCTATAACCTTATTCCTATAGGTGGATGGTACAACGATTTGACCATGACTTTTCGTCCCTCTTCCAGCTTTCCTGTACAAGAGTCCATGTTCCATATAGAAATGTCCTTTCCTTGGAGCTTTATGTGTTTTTGATAATTTGCCAAAACAAGGCTTCAACGTGCTGTCTGCTTCTTGAGCCCGTTTCATTTCAGTTGAATGAAATTTTACGTTGGTGTCCCTCTCTATGTTCCTGGAGTCAGCCTTGGTCTGGATTCCTGCCATAACCATAGGTTTTACAGGGTCTCCTAAGAAAACATATTTACGCCCCAACATTAGGGGGTAAAAGGGATCATCTATCACAGCTGCATTTATCTCCCCTTCCACATAGCGACAACTGACATGAATCTTTGCTATGGGTAAAGTAAGGGGTGATGTTCCTTTTAGTGGCCCTTGAATCTCTACTGTTTCTGTGGTGATTTGTTCAGGGCACACCAGAGATGCACACACGACTGCGTCATAGGACAAACCTGTGTCATACATTCCTGTGACTTGTTTGCCATTCACAGTCACTATCTCCTGGGTAGGTGGGTGATGGAGGCTATTCTGACCCACAGTCAGTTCCTTCCTAACAGAAGTCCTCACCTGTAGACATGCAGCATGATGAAGGGGTTTTTTTCTCCCACATTCATCAGTGTTGTGGTTGCTCATCTTACAAAATTTGCACCACTTATCTCCCTGTTTGTAGGGTTTATTTTCCTGAGTCTGAGGGTTCTTGTCCTTATTATCAAATCTTTGCTTGTTTCTGTATGGTTGATCCATCTGGTCAAACTGGGTATTCTGCGGTGGTGGCTTATATCCTTCTACCTGCTTCCTTTTTGTTCCTACCAATTCAGCTTGAGCTGCTTGGTATCTCTCTGCACATTTCAAAATGTCTTCCAGCCTCTCTGCTCTTTGTTCCATAAGGAATTTCCTCATTTCTTGAGACATGGAATCTTTCACTTGCTCTAACATAACCATTTCTTTCAGATCCTCGTATGTTTTCTGATACTTACCTAAACTACTCCATTTCAACAAATACGTTTCTAGCCTAGCTGAGAACTGGTTATATGTTTCTCCAGGTAGAGGTTTAGAAGTTCTAAATTTCTTCCTATATGCCTCAGAGTTCTTTTCATACCGGATCAGTAAGGCTTGCTTTAGTATCTCATAATTTTCCTGATCTTCTTTGGGGAGTTTCAGAAACACATCATATGCAATACCTCTCAATCCCTGAGATAACTTTAAACTCCATTTCTCCTTTTCCAGTCCATATGTAGAGGCTAGCCTTTCATACCTATCCAGGTACGACTCAATTGCGTCCTCCTTTTCAACAAATGGATCTAGGTGGAAGTTCATGGCCCCATTTGCTGTGTTCTGAAAAGAGCTATTCGCAGAATGAGGTGAGCTATTACCATGGGTGATAGTCCCAGCCTGAAGTTCAAGATCAAGCTGTCTCATTTTCAGCTCATGGTCTCTCTCTGCTTGTAACCTCCTTTCTTCTCTCTCAGCTTCTAATTTCTTGGCTTCTCTCTCCGCTTCCAATTTCTTGGCTTCTCTCTCTGCTTCTAATTCTAATTTCTTGGCTTCTCTCTCTGCTTCTAATTTCTTGGCTTCTCTCTCTGCTTCTAATTTCTTGGCTTCTCTCTCTGCTTCTAATTTCTTGGCTTCTCTCTCTGCTTCTAATTTCTTGGCTTCTCTCTCTGCTTCTAATTGCTTTGCTTCTCTCTCGGTGTACTTTTCACATTCCGTCGTGACATACCGGATCAGAGCGTCACCATCCATGCCAAGCTCTTTTCCCACCTGCAGTGTAGCAGACCTAAATTTGACCAAGTCGGCCATGATGTATCTGTAGTCTAGTAGGGCAAGCGATCTTACTCAAACTAATTTACTACAATATAATTAACTTAGTTAAAATTAAAGTTAATTAAACTGACTTCACCATATATGAAACAGCTTTCTTTATCTGTACTCAATGGTACTCCTAAAAAATTATTTATTTCCTACTATGTTAACTCTTTCCAAAAATTTTCAAAAAAAAAAGAAAAACAAAAAATTTCCTACACAGCAGAAATAGAAAGTTGGCTCAGGAATATCAAAGATATATCCCGCAGACGAGCCCCCACTGTAGCGGGAGGTTATTTAAAATTATTTATTTATGTAAGAGTATGCCAGTAAAGAGTTCTGACCTTACAAGTAATACCCCAGTCTTAGAAATAAGCACTGGTGTATTGTTATCATAAAAATAGTCAGACTGTGAAAACCCTGGCCCAGTTGGTAAGAAGTAGTACCAGGATTTAAGGTGTCTCCTCCCTGTGACTATCTTATGATTACTTATATGCTAGGGGATAAGTAAAATGTACATTCACTGAACCCACAAAATGGAAGAAGTGAATAAATCCTCAGGTACAGTTAAAATAGTTTAATAATTGCACTATTATTCTATTTCTACTAGTTGGAAAAGAGTATACACATATATATATAAAAATATTCACACAATTACTATTATTGTCTGTTTAGACTTCAAGATCTTAAATAATAAAGTTACTGAAATCACTGTTATTAGTCCTTTGAATTTAAGGATAACTGTCATCAGTTGACTGAGTTTATGTATGGTTACTTATTGTTTTCAACTATTGGCTGTTTCACATGTATAGGTGGTCAGTGTCAAACAGGACACTTATCTTTCCAACTTGATACTGCTGAAACTGTCCTTTGCTGATATCAGACTTGGTAGACCCAACAGTAGGGATGCCAATGACCAGTTGAAGTTCACTCTTTGGGGTCCTGCACTTTTGTGGGATTGCCTCGGATGAACTGCACCGGCTTCTGATACTGGACAGTCTGGTTTGAGTTATTTCATGGAACCTGCAACATATCAGCCTTGGCTAGTATCTGGCTAGACTTGTAGCTGACTAGCACAGATGTCAGACCAGTCAGTCATCAGATGTCACCGTTATACAATCATAGTAAGTAAGGACATCATTTCAGTGATATAGCATTAATATTAACATTTCAATAAGTGTAACTGACTAGCACATAAGTCAGACAAGTCAGTCATCAGGTGTCAAAGTTATACAGTCATAGCAAGTAACATCAATTCAATGATATAGAATTAATATTAACATATCAGTAATAAACATCATCTGGTTTATTCCGCTCCTATACATCCCTTTCTATAACTTGATCCTTCCAAATCATATCAAGTACAAATTCAAATACTGATGCTATCCTTAGCATCTACACAAAAGTAATACATAAATAAAGAAAGTGAGTGACCACGTGATCAAGTTGCTTTCTTCGGTAGTACAATTACATAGTTTTGGAATTGAAACCTGGCTGTGGACCACTCCATTTTACCAGCTGTAAATGGGTACAAAGTTGTGCGCTCGAACTAGGGAAGGCAAAGGCAGCGAGGAAGGGGACTAGTCACCTTAACCTCGTAAACTGGGATCTTCCATGATGAAGTTTCTAACACTTCATTTCCCTATGACAATCTCTGCCATGGGACTGCCTTTATCTTCGTAAGCGATAAAGCAATATGATAAATATAACTTCATTAGGCCGTGGGGCTATTTGTGATTACTTTTTGTACAAGCAACACTCATCCATAATGCACATGAATAAATCATATTAAAATAATAATACGTTATATCAATGAATATTATACAGGCACATTTTGTGAATTCTGAAATAACAAATATTATACACGGTAGTTATCATAATTTCGCTTACCCTCAGACTTCAGATACTGGACTTAAAAATGTTTCTGGCGATCCGCTCACAATTCATGGATAGTGGCGAACCTCTGTCTCCAGTCTGGCTCAAACCTCTTTCGTTGTGTATCCCTCTCTTGTTGTTGTTGTTTTGATGAAATGATGGGTGGAGATTGGGCACTCAACCTCTGATCATTGTTGCCTCTTCTCTTTCCATCTTGGTCTACCCTGTTCAACCTGAAAGTTGGTTATAATTGGGGTATTTAGTGTCATTTTCTTTACTAATTTTGTATTCAATTTAAATAACTGTTGTCTTTTGCAGTTGCTGATTTTTATTTATATTAGTATTTGTCAATTTTATTTTCTCTTTTGTATTGTTTCTAGATAACTATTGTCCTTTACACTTGGTTTTAATTTGTATTAGTATTTGTTCTTTTTGAGTTGTTGTCCCTTTTTTTTTAATACCTTGTCTTTCCTTGTCCTATGAGTAGTTATTTTTTTTTTGTTAATGCTTTGTTAGTTCTTGCTGCTTAATTTCTATTTAGTTGGATGATTTTCCTGAAGTTCTAACCTTATATTTTTTCCTTTGTTTTATGTATATATCTTTTAAGTATTGATTGGGCATCTCTTGGGGCATCTATACTTAAAACCTTATCACCTGTTAAGTCTATATTGTGATTTCTATAGTAAGTTTTTAATTCAAGCCTTTGTTGTTCATACTTTTTACAGTGGATCAGGTAGTGGTCTATGTCATTCTCTTCCTGACATTCTTGGCAGTGTGGTTCTTCTACCATGAAGTATGCTGCACCGAGTCGGAGACGCCACAGTTTTTTGTTCGATGGTATCTTTAATTCTTCTCTGACCTGGCATGTCCTCGTTGGTTCTTTCAGCAGTTTGAACGCGTGTCTGCCTTTTCTACTTTCCTTCCATGTTGTCTTCCATTCCTCGTTTATAGTTTCCTTCACTTGGCTCTTGATCTCTGACCTTCCCAGTCCTGCTTTTATATTGTTTTTACTTGTTCTTCCCTTCTTGGCATTCTGGTCTGCCAACTCGTTGCCAGCTATACCTATGTGTGCTGGAACCCACACTAGCCTCACACTACATCCTCTGTTCTCTAGTGATGTATTAATTGCTAGAATTTCTTCCTTTATGTCTGGCCGGCTACATTTACCTGGGTGTTCTAGTGCTTGTAGTGATGATAGTGAGTCTGTAAATATCGTAACAGCTTCTGGTGGGTTATCTTCGATTATTTCTAGACTTTTAAGAATTGCTACCATCTCTGCAGTAAAAATCGATGCCCCTTCCGTTACACTGTAGCTCTTTTTTATTCCCCATTGTGGTATTACAACTCCGGCACCTAGTTGCCCACTATCACCCTTGGATCCATCAGTGTAGACGGCCAGACTTTGTTTAGTTAGTTGCTCTATGAACTTTCTACTTATCATTTTGGCTTCCTTATCTTCTATGTTTTGTTTGATCTTTTCAGTAAGTGAGTAGTCTATGATTGGTGTTTTTAGTTCCCAGGGTGGTATTTTGCTTCTGTATTTATTACTATTTTCAATTGTGTTTGATAGTTCTTTGAACTGCATTAGGTCTTCTATAGTTCTCCATCCTGTTGGATATCTATCTTTATTTAAGGGGACGTCCCATACACTTGGTTGGTTTTTGACAAATGCTTTATGTGCTGGGTGGGTCACTTCTTGTGCTACTTTACTCCAATAATTTAATCTCAGTTCTTTCCGTCTTAGACCAAGGGGAGGTATGCCGAGAGCTACTTCTAGAGCTTCTACTGGTGTCGATATAAATGCACCTGTAATAGTTCTCATGGCTGCATTTTGAATCCTGTCCAGTTTTGCTTTGTTAGAAGCTGCAGCTGAGTCATAGACTATGCTGGCATAATCCAGTTTCCCCCTGATGAAGGACTTGTAGAACATAAGCATTATTTTATTGCTGGCCCCCCATCCATTACCTTTTACAATCCTTAGTATATTTAGGGGTCCCCTACAGCTTTCTACCAAATTGTCTATATGTTTATTATAATTTAGTTGTTTATCTAAAGTTATGCCCAGAAATCTTGTTGTTGAGGAGGTACATATTTTCTGTCCTTTAATGGTTATATTGATTTTGTTATTTTTTTTTAAATTTCCTTTGCTGAAAATCATACCTACTGTTTTGTTTACATTAATTTGGAAGCCCCAACTTTTCATCCACTCTGAAACTTTGTCTATTTGATTTTGAAGTTTTTTGTAAACATGGTCCAAGTTTTTTCCAGATCGCCAAATGGCACAGTCATCTGCAAATTGTGATACTGCATTCTTTATGTCATTAAATTCATCTGCTAAATCATTTACAGCTATAGTGAAAATTGAAGGAGAGATCACTGATCCTTGAGGAATCCCATTCTGTTGTTCATATATTTCTGACCTATCATTATTCACCTGTACAGCAAAATACCTGTCCTGTAAAAAGTTTTCTAGATACCTATAGGTTTTACCAGTAATGCCAATCTTTTTCATTTTGTAAAGAGCTCCATCGCGCCAGCATTCATCATATGCTCTAGCTACATCTAGAAAGACTGCCACTGTTTTCTCTTTCCTCTTGAACCCTAGCTTTACATCATGTTCTAATCTTACAAGCTGGTCTACTGTACTTCTGTCTGCTCTAAACCCTGACTGGTTTGGGCTATATAACTGGTTTTTTTCTAGGTAGAATTTAACTCTTTTATTCACAACAGTTTCCAGTATTTTACCTAGTTGTGATGTTAAGGAGATAGGCCTATATGAACTTACATCATGGGCTTCCTTATTGGGTTTTAGAATGGGTACTATCATAGCTACTTTCCATGCTTTTGGTATCTTTCCTAAGTTCCAGATTTTGTTATAAAGTGAAGTTATTATGTTTATAGTTCTTTTGGGTACTTTCTTAAGGATTTCATAACTAAGTATATCTTGCCCTGAGGCAGTATTAGATTTATCTTTTATTGCATTAGTTACTTCTTCCTCTGTTATATCAGCATCTAAATAGTTTGTTTCATCTATCTGGTCTGGTAGTTCTTTTAAAAACTGTATCCTAAGTCTTTCTCTTCTCTCATTTTCTTCCTGTCCAAGGCTACTTTTTGCACTGACTTTATAGAAATACTCGGCAAGGGCATTAGCTTTTTCTTTATCTGTTTCTGCTCTCTTTGGTAGTTTGATTGTTGGCATTATTGTTTTCTTATTGTTCCCTTTGATTGCCTTAAGCTTTTTCCATACTTCTCTAATTTGAGTGCTAGGTTTAAGTGACTGACAAAACTCCTTCCAGTTAGTTTCTTTGGCTTTGAATATTATTCTGTTAGATTCATTCCTAATAAGTTTATACTTATCATAGTTTTCTTCTGTTCTGTTATTTCTATATTTTTGTAAGGCCCTTTTTCTTCTCTCATGAATTTCTGCACAGCTTTTATTCCACCAGGCAACTGGTTCTTTATTCCATTGAGTTTCTCTTTTCTTATTAATGTTACTTATTGGTTTAAGGTGTTGTGGCATATTTTTATTTGGTATATACTTTATTGCTATTTTCAGAATTTCATTGGTCAGTGTTTCCGCCCACAAGTCAGTATCATCTGATTCCATGTCTTTATATTCCATCACCTCCAGCTCTGATTGGAAAGCTTCCCAGTTTGCTTTTTTATAGTTGAAGGTAGGTTTCTCTGGTTCTGGGTTTGGAATGACATTTTCATGCATGGTTATTACAATGGGCAGATGATCTGAGTTTGTGTCTTGTAACACTTCCCAATTTACATTCGCTAGGTTGTTAGTTGCTATACTTATGTCTATTGCTGAGTCTGCCCTATTAGCTTGTGGATTAATTCTTGTTGCAGATCCATCATTTAGTATTAGTAGTTCATTGTTTTCTATGAAGTCAAGTAGGCATTTTCCTGCATTATCTGCATGTTGTCCACCCCAAGCACAATGATGGGAGTTAAAATCGCCTACTATGATTGTTTTGGGGCCTAGTCTGGTGCTTATGGCTAGTATTTCTTCATCTTTAATTGTGCCATCTTTAGCATATACATTTAGAATTGTTAGATTGTTTGGTTCAGCTGCTATAGTAACCTGGATACCTTCTATATTGGTTGTATTAAATACTTCCCAGTCTATGATTTTAAATTTTTCGCTAACTAAGACTGCGACACCTCCTCCTCTACCTTCTTTCCTATCGTGTCTAAGTATCTTAAAGCCCTTACAACTATATCTATTATTTGGGTTTAAATGGGTCTCTTGAAGAGCATATATATCAGTATTTCCTCCAGTTTCTGATAGTAGGGGTGCAAAATTTTTTTTAATACCCCTACAATTCCACTGGATAATTCTAAATCTTTCTAAATTGAATTTTATCATCATCTAGTATACCTTTTATTTTGGTTAACTATCAATTTTGCTCTTATTCTTTATTTCCTGTACTTGTGGACCCACTATCCATCAAGTTCTCAAGAAAATCCTTATTTAAACTTGTCATTATTTCCCTAACTTCTTCCGCTAAGTGTGGTAACAGTCCCTCAAATCGTTTTTTGATAGTTTCTATGATAGTTTCTTCTAGGTTGCTTTTGTTCTTTTTGACCACTTTCCTATTTTCATCCAATGCTACATTCCCTTCTCTCCCTATGTTAATCTCCTGTTTTTCACTTTCCATTCTTTTTAGTATTATTTCACTTTCTTCTTTTTGTTCAGACAGTTTGACTAGTATCATTTCATTTTCTTCTTTCAGTTCAGTCAGTTTAGCTATATCCTGGGAAATTTGGTGCTGTATCCCTCTCGTTGTTGTTGTTGTTTTGATGAGTTGGTGGGTTGAGATCTGGCATTCAACATCTGATTATTGTTGCCTCTTCTCTTTCCATCTTGGTCTACCCTGTTCAACCTGAAAGTTGGTTATAATTGGGGTATTTAGTGTCATTTTATTTATTAATTTTGTATTCAATTTAAATAACTGTTGTCTTTTGCAGTTGCTGATTTTTATTTATATTAGTATTTGTCAATTTTATTTTCTCTTTTGTATTGTTTCTAGATAACTATTGTCCTTTACACTTGGTTTTAATTTGTATTAGTATTTGTTCTTTTTGAGTTGTTGTCCCTTTTTTTTTAATACCTTGTCTTTCCTTGTCCTATGAGTAGTTATTTTTTTTGTTAATGCTTTGTTAGTTCTTGCTGCTTAATTTCTATTTAGTTGGATGGTTTTCCTGAAGTTCTAACCTTATATTTTTTCCTTTGTTTTATGTATATATCTTTTAAGTATTGATTGGGCATCTCTTGGGGCATCTATACTTAAAACCTTATCACTTGTTAAGTCTATATTGTGATTTCTATAGTAAGTTTTTAATTCAAGCCTTTGTTGTTCATACTTTTTACAGTGGATCAGGTAGTGGTCTATGTCATTCTCTTCCTGACACTCTTGGCAGTGTGGTTCTTCTACCATGAAGTATGCTGCACCGAGTCGGAGACGCCACAGTTTTTTGTTCGATGGTATCTTTAATTCGTCTCTGACCTGGCATGTCCTCGTTGGTTCTTTCAGCAGTTTGAACGCGTGTCTGCCTTTTCTACTTTTCTTCCATGTTGTCTTCCATTCCTCGTTTATAGTTTCCTTCACTTGGCTCTTGATCTCTGACCTTCCCAGTCCTGCTTTTATATTGTTTTTACTTGTTCTTCCCTTCTTGGCGTTCTGGTCCGCCAACTCGTTGCCAGCTATACCTATGTGTGCTGGAACCCACACTAGCCTCACACTACATCCTCTGTTCTCTAGTGATGTATTAATTGCTAGAATTTCTTCCTTTATGTCTGGCCGGCTACATTTACCTGGGTGTTCTAGTGCTTGTAGTGATGATAGTGAGTCTGTAAATATCGTAACAGCTTCTGGTGGGTTATCTTCGATTATTTCTAGACTTTTAAGAATTGCTACCATCTCTGCAGTAAAAATCGATGCCCCTTCCGTTACACTGTAGTTCTTTTTTATTCCCCATTGTGGTATTACAACTCCGGCACCTAGTTGCCCACTATCACCCTTGGATCCATCAGTGTAGACGGCCAGACTTTGTTTAGTTAGTTGCCCTATGAACTTTCTACTTATCATTTTGGCTTCCTTATCTTCTATGTTTTGTTTGATCTTTTCAGTAAGTGAGTAGTCTATGATTGGTGTTTTTAGTTCCCATGGTGGTATTTTGCTTCTGTATTTATTACTATTTTCAATTGTGTTTGATAGTTCTTTGAACTGTATTAGGTCTTCTATAGTTCTCCACCCTGTTGGATATCTATCTTTATCTAAGGGAACGTCCCATACACTTGGTTGGTTTTTGACAAATGCTTTATGTGCTGGGTGGGTCACTTCTTGTGCTACTTTACTCCAATAATTTAATCTCAGTTCTTTCCGTCTTAGACCAAGGGGAGGTATGCCGAGAGCTACTTCTAGAGCTTCTACTGGTGTCGATATAAATGCACCTGTAATGGTTCTCATGGCTGCATTTTGAATCCTGTCCAGTTTTGCTTTGTTAGAAGCTGCAGCTGAGTCATAGACTATGCTGGCATAATCCAGTTTCCCCCTGATGAAAGACTTGTAGAACATAAGCATTATTTTATTGCTGGCCCCCCATCCATTACCTTTTACAATCCTTAGTATATTTAGGGGTCCCCTACAGCTTTCTACCAAATTGTCTATATGTTTATTATAGTTTAGTTGTTTATCTAAAGTTATGCCCAGAAATCTTGTTGTTGAGGAGGTACATATTTTCTGTCCTTTAATGGTTATATTGATTTTGTTATTTTTTTTTAAATTTCCTTTGCTGAAAATCATACCTACTGTTTTGTTTACATTAATTTGGAAGCCCCAACTTTTCATCCACTCTGAAACTTTGTCTATTTGATTTTGAAGTTTTTTGTAAACATGGTCCAAGTTTTTTCCAGATCGCCAAATGGCACAGTCATCTGCAAATTGTGATACTGCATTCTTTATGTCATTAAATTCATCTGCTAAATCATTTACAGCTATAGTGAAAATTGAAGGAGAGATCACTGATCCTTGAGGAATCCCATTCTGTTGTTCATATATTTCTGACCTATCATTATTCACCTGTACAGCAAAATACCTGTCCTGTAAAAAGTTTTCTAGGTACCTATAGGTTTTACCATTAATGCCAATCTTTTTCATTTTGTAAAGAGCTCCATCTCGCCAGCATTCATCATATGCTCTAGCTACATCTAGAAAGACTGCCACTGTTTTCTCTTTCCTCTTGAACCCTAGCTTTACATCGTGTTCTAATCTTACAAGCTGGTCTACTGTACTTCTGTCTGCTCTAAACCCTGACTGGTTTGGGCTATATAACTGGTTTTTTTCTAGGTAGAATTTAACTCTTTTATTCACAACAGTTTCCAGTATTTTACCTAGTTGTGATGTTAAGGAGATAGGCCTATATGAACTTACATCATGGGCTTCCTTATTGGGTTTTAGAATGGGTACTATCATAGCTACTTTCCATGCTTTTGGTATCTTTCCTAAGCTCCAGATTTTGTTATAAAGTGAAGTTATTATGTTTATAGTTCTTTTGGGTACTTTCTTAAGGATTTCATAACTAAGTATATCTTGCCCTGAGGCAGTATTAGATTTATCTTTTATTGCATTAGTTACTTCTTCCTCTGTTATATCAGCATCTAAATAGTTTGTTTCATCTATCTGGTCTGGTAGTTTCTTTTAAAAACTGTATCCTAAGTCTTTCTCTTCTCTC
Source organism: Oreohelix idahoensis (assembly GCA_024509875.1). Taxonomy (NCBI): domain Eukaryota; kingdom Metazoa; phylum Mollusca; class Gastropoda; order Stylommatophora; family Oreohelicidae; genus Oreohelix; species Oreohelix idahoensis. Next base: position 647,222 of record JAMPIV010001206.1, read on the forward strand.
ATTTTCTTCCTGTCCAAGGCTACTTTTTGCACTGACTTTATAGAAATACTCGGCAAGGGCATTAGCTTTTTCTTTATCTGTTTCTGCTCTCTTTGGTAGTTTGATTGTTGGCATTATTGTTTTCTTATTGTTCCCTTTGATTGCCTTAAGCTTTCTCCATACTTCTCTAATTTGAGTGCTAGGTTTAAGTGACTGACAAAACTCCTTCCAGTTAGTTTCTTTGGCTTTGAATATTATTCTGTTAGATTCATTCCTAATAAGTTTATACTTATCATAGTTTTCTTCTGTTCTGTTATTTCTATATTTTTGTAAGGCCCTTTTTCTTCTCTCATGAATTTCTGCACAGCTTTTATTCCACCAGGCAACTGGTTCTTTATTCCATTGAGTTTCTCTTTTCTTATTAATGTTATTTTTTTGTTTAAGGTGTTGTGGCATATTTTTATTTGGTATATACTTTATTGCTATTTTCAGAATTTCATTGGTCAGTGTTTCTGCCCACAAGTCAGTATCATCTGATTCCATGTCTTTATATTCCATCACCTCCAGCTCTGATTGGAAAGCTTCCCAGTTTGCTTTTTTATAGTTGAAGGTAGGTTTCTCTGGTTCTGGGTTTGGAATGACATTTTCATGCATGGTTATTACAATGGGCAGATGATCTGAGTTTGTGTCTTGTAACACTTCCCAATTTACATTCGCTAGGTTGTTAGTTGCTATACTTATGTCTATTGCTGAGTCTGCCCTATTAGCTTGTGGATTAATTCTTGTTGCAGATCCATCATTTAGTATTAGTAGTTCATTGTTTTCTATGAAGTCAAGTAGGCATTTTCCTGCATTATCTGTATGTTGTCCACCCCAAGCACAATGATGGGAATTAAAATCGCCTACTATGATTGTTTTGGGGCCTAGTCTGGTGCTTATGGCTAGTATTTCTTCATCTTTAATTATGCCATCTTTAGCATATACATTTAGAATTGTTAGATTGTTTGGTTCAGCTGCTATAGTAACCTGGATACCTTCTATATTGGTTGTATTAAAAACTTCCCAGTCTATGATTTTAAATTTTTCGCTAACTAAGACTGCGACACCACCTCCTCTACCTTCTTTCCTATCGTGTCTAAGTATCTTAAAGCCCTTACAACTATATCTACTATTTGGGTTTAAATGGGTCTCTTGAAGAGCATATATATCAGTAGTTAATCCTGTCTCTGATAGTAGGGGTGCAAAATTCTTTTTGATACCCCTACAATTCCACTGTATAATTTTAAATCTTTCTAAATTGAATTTTAACATCATCTATTATCCCTTTTATTTTGGTTAACTATCAATTTGCTCTTAATCTGTATTCCCTGCACTCGTGGACCCATCATCAATCAAGTTCTCTAGAAAAGCCTTATTAAAACTTATCATTGTATCCGTAACTTTTTCTGTTATGTATGGTAAAAGTGCATCAACGTGTTCTTTGATAGAGCTAGTTTCTTCTAGGTTGACCACTTTCCTATTTTCATCTAATGCTACATTCCCTTCTCTCCCTATGTTGATCTCCTGCCTTTCACTTTCCATTCTTTTTAGTATTATTTCACTTTCTTCTTTTAGTTCGGAAAGTTTGACTAGCATTATTTCATTTTCTTCTTTCAGTGCAGTCAGTTTAGCCACATCCTGGGTAATTTGGAACTGTATGGCTTTCACTTCTTGTAGCAATGCCTCTGCACTTTTCAGTGAATTCACATTTTCCAGAGTTGTAGCTGACCTGTCTGGCTTGCTGCTTTCTTTTGTTTTGTTAGTTATTTTCTGTTCTTTTGACTGCTGCGTTTTAATAGTTTTAATTTCTTCTTTAAGAGATTTTATTTCTTCTACAACTTTACTGTTTGTGTTTTTTGCGTTTTCTTTTATTTCTTTAATTACTGTTTTAAATGGTGTTCTTGTTATGATGGATTCTTTTAGTGCTTGTTTGGTTTGCTGGTACACTGGACAGCCCTGATACCTGGCACTGTGGTTCCCTTTGCAATTGGAACACTTTCTGTTCCCATTCGCCTTTTTGTAGTCGGTATCTGCCTTTGCCTTTTCACACTGTGTAGAGGGGTGGTTACTGGAGCAGTACCGACAAACTGTTCTCCCCTTACAATTGTTCCTTCCATGGCCGAATTTCAGACAGTTGGAGCACTGTAGCACAGGGGGAATGTAAGCTTCGGTGTGCTTCTTGGTTTTCCCAAATAGTAGTGTTTTAGGGGTTTCCCTCCCTTCTGCCGTTATTATAACCACTGGGGTTACAATGCTCCCTTTCACCATTATTCTGTCCACATGTACCAACTTTATGTCTGGGTTCTGTTTTGCGATGCTGTTCATAACTTCCTCGCTTGAAAGGTTAATGTTTATCCCTTTTAACACACACCTATTGGTCTCTTTTGCCAGCTCTATCTTTACTTTTATGTCGTGTGCCAGAGTCACTGTTTTTGCTTCTACTTTGAGTTCCTCTAACATCTCTTTTATTCTGTCGCTCTGATTTGGGGTAATTATTATGCCAAAATGGGTTTTTGAAATTTTGGCTATCGCCTTTTTGCCTAACACAGGATCAAGGATTTTTATAATTTTGTCTTCATCTAGTGCTTTGATCTTGACAACCTCACCAGCTACTTGTGTTATCTTTAACCGACATATGTTTACTACATCTTTATTTTGGGAAACTGCCTGGGATGCTTTATGTCTTGAGTCTTCTTTGGTACTTTCATTGCTATTTTTTTGGTTAGAAATTTCTTCTATGGGGGCCTGACTATTCTCTTCTAGTTTATCGTGCCTGGTGTCCCTATCTTTGTTTTTAACTGCTTCTGCCCACGTTTTGCCTTCACCTGACTGTGATCTAGTTAGGACTACAGGTGCCATGTTTGGTTATGAGCTATGTCCTAATTTCCTATTTGAATTTCTTTACTTATTGTTCTTTCCTATTTCTTTTAGCTCCCTTTCTTTTATTTTGTTATTAATTTAATTATTTTATTGTGCTATCTTGTTCTTATTCTTAGAAGTTTGGTCTATTTTGGTTCAAATCTTTCGATCTGGTAAATCTAAAATTCCCTTAACCACTAATATTTATTATTAATAATTGATTAACACTACTAGGATCTATGATTACAGTTTAGGATGATTCAACTTTTTGCTATTTTCTGATGAGTTAAGTAAAGTAAAAATGTCTACCGTACCACGCAATGGAAAGCACGTGGCGCCTGGGCCTATTAAAATTTATTTGTTTCTTTTTAATTTATGGCTATTCCTATTTTATATTATCACTCCTAGCCAGTATCAAGCAATCAACAATTATACTAACCGCTTAAATTGTATACAAAATAGAAACAGCAAATAAATTAAATTCAACTTATCTGGTTTGTATTTCTCCCGGTTGTGTGCGAACGCTGCGTGCTCAAGGCGAAATGGAAAGGTCGATGTGAATCAAATGGCGAATGGTGGTGTATGTCTGGTGTATGTGTCATGTTGTAGGTGAAAAGGTGTATCCCTCTCTTTTTTTTTTTTTTTATTAATGTGTTTGCTACTTCATTTTGTAGCACGCCCCTTTCAACCATCTACCATGTACATGGATTTGTTGGTTATATCAGGACGTGTTTCTTTTATTGTAATATGTTTTTGTTTGTATTTGTTTTATATTATATTATCTCTAGTCGGTATTTTTCCTTTTGTAGTTATAGTTCAACATGGTTTTTAAAAAAAATTCCAATATATGCTATTTTCTAAGTTAGTATGTTTTTGCTTTTTACTGGATGGTTTATTTGGTTAATCTGTATGTTTCTGGGGCGAGTTTGGACTACTGGTTCAATTCCTTATTTGATTTTTATATGTTAGCTTTAGTTTTTGTAATATAGTGTTTTATTAACTTTTGCATTTCTGAAGGGCTCTTTGTGCCTATGAGATTTTCTACACTCATTTCTACCTTGTGGTTACTACAGTATGTCTTAATGTTTTGCCTCTGTTGGTCATATTTTTTGCAGTCCACTAGAAAGTGCCTAATTGTGTTTGGTTCTTGACACTCTTCACATGTGGGTTCCTCTATCATGAAATATCCAGTTCCCAGCTTGAGTCTCAGCAATTTTTTATTAATTGGTATTTTTAGTTCATCTTTTATTTGACATTTTTTGCTTGGTTTTTTAAGGATTTTATATGAGTGTCTTGCTTTTTTACTTAGGTCCCATGCTGTTGTCCATTCTTTAGTTATTTTTTGAGCAATTAAGCTCTTAATTTCAAACTTCCCTAAGCCTACTTCAATTTGGTTATGGCTAGTTCTCCCCCCTTTGGCTTCTTTGTCTGCTAGCTCATTTCCTGCTATCCCCACATGTGATGGTATCCATGTTAGTGTTGCACTGCATCCTATATTTTGTAGATATGTATTAACCTGTAGTATTTCCTCTATAATGTCTGGCCTGCTGCCTTCTGTTCTGTTTCTGATTGCTAGTACTGATGATAGGGAATCTGTGAGAATGGTTACTTTTTTTGGTGGATTTTCTGCAGCTATTTCTAAAGCTTTTAGGATTGCCACTAATTCTGCTGTAAAGATAGATGTATTACTTGTTACTTTGTATCTTTTATAAATTTTTAGTTTTGGTATTGCTATTCCTGCTCCTAATTGTCCTTCTTCATCTTTGGACCCATCTGTATATATAGTTAGGCTATTATTTGTATACCGTTCTATGTACTCTAGTGTTTTACTTTTTGCTGAGATTATGTCGTTAGATTTATTTATGATCTTTGATAAGTGGGAGTCAGTTTCTGGCACTTTTAATTCCCATGGTGGGATCTTTGCTTTATACAGAGCACTACTGTTTATCGCATTAAACAGGTCTGGGTATTGATCCACTTCATCCATTGTTTTCCACCCTGACGGGTATCTATTATGGTTTAATGGAATGTGGCCTATGTACTGGTTACCCCTATCAAAGGTTTTATGTGCCGGGTGAGTTGGATCTTTTGCCACTCTTGCCCAGTAGCTGAATCTCAGTTCTTTTCTCCTTAGCTCCAGGGGTATAATGCCTAGCGCTACTTCTAGTGCTTCTGCTGATGTTCCCTTTGAGGCACCTGCTATTATTGACAGTGCCTGGTTTTGGACCGTGTCTAGTTTCTTCTTATTGCTTGGGGCGGCTGATGCATAGACAACACTGGCATAGTCAAGTTTGCCTCTAATAAATGATTTATAGAATGTTAACATTGTCTTATTGCAGGCGCCCCAACCACTTCCTTTCATATATCTTAGCATATTAATAAGTCCTCTACTGCTTTGCACTAAAAGGTCTATGTGTTTGTTCCAGTTTAGTTGCTGGTCTAGTACCATGCCAAGAAATCTAGTTGATTTTGCTGTGCATACTTTTTGCTTATTAATGCTTATGTCAATTATATTGTTTTTAATTACACGCCCTCTACTGAAAATCATTCCTATGGTTTTTTTAACGTTTAGATTAAATCCCCACTTGTTCATCCAGTCAGATACTTTATCTATTTGTTTTTGTACTGTTTTATAGAGGAATGGGAGATTTCTTCCCGTTCTCCATATCGCAGCATCATCTGCAAACTGAGATAGGTTGTTTTTTAAGTCCTTAAACTCGTCGCCTAGGTCGTTGACCATAATCGTAAAAATTGATGGTGATATTACTGATCCCTGGGGAATTCCATTCTGTTGCTCATATACCTCAGATCTATCATTGTTTATTTGTACCATGAAGTATCTATCCTGCAGGAAGTTTTCTAGGTAATTGTAGGTTCTGCCTACTATACCTAGTTTCCTGATTTTATGTAGTGCACCCTCCCTCCAACACTCATCATATGCTCTTGCTACATCAAGGAATATAGCTACTGTCTTTTCATTCCTTTTGAAGCCTGTTTTAACATCATGTTCCAGCCTCAGCAGTTGCTCTATTGTACTATGTTGGCTTCTAAAGCCTGCCTGGGTTGGACTGTACAAATTATGCTTTTCGAGATGAAATTTTAGTCTGCTGTTGACTATTGTTTCTAGAATTTTTCCTAGATGTGATGTTAACGATATTGGCCTGTATGAGCTGACATCATGTGCTTCCTTATCTGGCTTTAGTATGGGGATGACTACTGCTGTCTTCCATGAACATGGTATTTTTCCCGTGTGCCAGATTTTGTTGTAGAGGGATGCAATCACTCTTAGAGTTGTATTTGGTACCTTTTTGAGGATTTCATAGCTCAGAATGTCTTCCCCAGAGGTAGTATTGGTTTTTTCTGCTAAAGCTCTTTCTATTTCATCTACTGTAATATCTGCATTTAAATACTTAGCATCCTGTGTGGTTTCCATATTTTCTTCTTTTAATTTTTCTAGCAGTGTTTTTCGTCTATTTATTTCTGCCTTATCTAGACTGTCTATTGAACTAACCTGATAAAAGTATTTAGCTAGTATGTTGGCTTTTTCTCTATCTGTTTCGGCTCTCTCTGGTATTTTAATTGTTGGGATTTTAAATTTTTTGCTGTTTCCTCCTTTAATTGCTTTTAGTTTTCTCCAAACTGTAGTTATTTGGGACCTATGGTTTAATGTTTGACAAAATTTTCTCCAACTCTTTTCTTTAGCTCTGAATATTATTTTATTTGTTTCATTTCTTATTTTTTTATAGTTTGTGTAATTCTCTTCAGTTTTGGCTTTTCTATACTTTGTAAGGGCCCTCTCCCTCAATTTCAGTTGTTCTGAACATCTGTCTGTCCACCATGGTACTGGATTTTTATCTTTGTTTCTTTTCCTATTTTTACCTTTTTGTGTTGGTTTTAAGTGCTCAGGCATATTCCTGTTTGGTATATATTTTATTGCTATTTTTAAAATCTCATTTGTTAGTTTTTCTGCAAATATATCTATACTGTTAGATTCAATTTGTTCTATGCTTAGTTTACCTAGCTCTAATTGGAAGGACTCCCAATTTGCCTTTTTTAGGTTGAATGTGGGTTTCGAGCTTTTTGGACTAGTTCTATATTTGTCGTTTAGGTTTATTTCTATGGGTAAGTGGTCTGAGCTGGAGTCATTCAGTACTTCCCATTTAGTAGAGGCTAGGTTTGGTGTTATAATACTTATGTCTATTGCTGTATCTCCTCCACTGTTGCATGGGTTAACCCTTGTCACTGAGCCATCATTTAGTATGATTAGCTCAGCACTTTCAATGTAGTCCAACAGTCTTTTTCCTGCTGGATCATTACTGTTGTTACCCCATGCCTCATGGTGTGCATTAAAGTCACCTACCAATAATGTTCTTTGGTCTATTTGTGTGTTAATAGTGGCAATGTCCCTATCGGTTATATTACCCTTGGGGCTATAAATGTTTATTATTTTTAAGTTATCTGGCTCACTGTCTAATGTTATACTTATTCCTTCAATATTTTCTGTGTTGAATTGTTCCCAATTTAATATTTTGTAGTCTTCATGTATTAAAAAGGCCACGCCCCCTCCTCTTCCCTCAGGTCTATCATTTCTAAGTGTTATATACCCTTGGTAGTTCAGTTTTTGTTTGGGGTTCAGGAGGGTTTCTTGTATTGCAAAGATGGGTTTTGCCTCCTTATACTGTCCCATAAGAGACATCAAGTTCTTCCTGGCACCCCTACAGTTCCACTGGACTACTTTGATAGCTCTAGAGTCTTTGGTCCCCATTTAGTATGGTTAGCTTAGTTATGTTATTGTTTTTATTAGGTTTTTTGATAAGGGATCTACTTTTTTTGGTTTTGCACTTTACCTCTTATGTTCTCTACAAACTCATCATTCCAAGTAACCATTATACTCTGAACTCTTTCTGCGAGGTATGGTAGGTGTAGTTCCACTGTTTCCTTAAATTTTTTTTCCATATTTTCTATAGGCCTAGCTCTTTCTCTCTCTATTTTTTTTAGGATTTCTTCATTAGCTTCTTTTATCTCTGCTATTTTTTTGAGGTCTCTCTCTATTTCCTTTTGTGCTGTTTTCATTTCTTCTAGTACCTGTCTGGCTTGGATGAGGATATGTTCCGTCTCTTCTGTGTTGTCATCTTCTTTACTGTTTATGGGTTCTTTCTGGATTTTTTCCTTTATGTCTTTCACTTCACTGGTTATTTGTTGTATTTGTTTCTTAATGATATTTTCTTGAGAGTTTTGGAGATGGTTGTTGGTTTTCTGTCTTTCTTTTATTTGCCAGAATGGTTTGTTTGTTTCTAGTGATTCTTTTAATATGTGTTTTGTCTCTTGATAGACTGGGCATCCCTGATACCTGGCACTGTGGTTACCCTGGCAGTTTGCACATTTTCTGTTTTTGTTTTCTCGTTTATAATCTTTGTCCTCCTTAGCCATTGGACAGTCCACATGTCTGTGTGCTCCCGCACAGAAACTACACCGTGTCGCTCTTTTACACACATGTTGGGTATGGCTAAAGCCTTGACAGTTTGTGCATTGTATAATGCTAGGTATGAATACCTCTGTCATTTTGGCTCTCTGGTGGAGTTTGACTTGCTTGGGTATTTCTGTGCCCTTTACACTTATCACTACCACTGTCGTATTCTTTTGCTCTTTGGTTTTGATTCTTTCTACTTTTTCTATCTCTGTTTGTGGGTTTTCTTTCGTTATGTTAGTGTGGATCTCCTCTTCTGTTAGGTTTGAGTCGACCCCTTTGATGACGAATCTTCTAATTTCCTTGATCAATTCAATCTTTACCTTTATCCCATGTGCGAGTTGTGCTTCTTTTGGGTTACTTTTTAATTCATGTAACAGTGCCTTGCCTTTTTCTGTGTTGTTTACAGTGATTGTTACTCCATTTCCATGTCTTTGCACTTTGTCAATATATTTTTTTCCTATTATTGCTTCTAGAATGATCAGGATTTTGTCATCCGGGAGAGATCTCAGTGTGGCTTCTGTTCCAGCTATCTGAGTTATTTTGATTCTGTTTTTGGTTTCTTTGTTTTCTCCTCCTCTGGTTTCCTGACTTTTTTTTGCTTGTGGTCTCGTAGTTGTCTTCTTTCCTGTGTCCTGTCTGTTTGTTTGCTGTCCGGGTTCCTGCGTCTTCGTTTTTGTTGTTTCTGCTTACTGCAGTTTTAATTGCGCCTCCTTTCAGATTTTCCTTTATTGTTTCTATTTTGGGTCCAATTTCTGTGTTTCTGACTATAGGGCTAGTGATCCTGTTCTTTTCTGTCGGGTTTGGTGTTCTACCCTTTTCAGCTGGTTTGACCCATGCTTTTCCCTCTCCGGATTGCGACCTGAGCATTGGTGGCATTGTGATTTATCCTCTGGTTCACTCTGTCTAATGCTAAATAACATAAATTAAGATAAATTATGACTAGGCCTATTTATTTTACTAAAAATAAAACAATTATTATTAATTTAATTATTTTATTGTGCTATCTTGTTCTTATTCTAGAAGTTTGGTCCAAATCTTTCGATCTGGTAAATCTAAAATTCCCTTAACCACTAATATTTATTATTAATAATTGATTAACCCTACTAGGATCTATGATTACAGTTTAGGATGATTCAACTTTTTGCTATTTTCTGATGAGTTAAGTAAAGTAAAAATGTCTACCGTACCACGCAATGGAAAGCACGTGGCGCCTGGGCCTATTAAAATTTATTTGTTTCTTTTTAATTTATGACTATTCCTATTTTATATTATCACTCCTAGCCAGTATCAAGCAATCAACAATTATACTAACCGCTTAAATTGTATACAAAATAGAAACAGCAAATAAATTAAATTCAACTTATCTGGTTTGTATTTCTCACGGTTGTGTGCGAACGCTGCGTGCTCGTTGTCCCTATGGTGTATCCCTCTCAGTTTACCGATCCGCTACTTATACGCAAAGCGCGGACGTATCGGAGAGTACCGACGTCACAGCCTAAACCTAACCTGAAAAATCCTTCCCGAACAGTGATTTCGGCCGATCTGTGCGTCGACTGAAATTTTGCCTTTATCATTCTCGGCATATATAATATCCATATTGTTCCCTCTTATCTAGTTTTATACAGCTGATAAAACTCTATCTTCCTATCCATGTAAATTCCCAAACTGTTATTTGTTGATTTTAATATTTAGAACAGAAGTGGGTTTACATGCTATTAGCGTAACTGTGGGCAGCCGAAATACGCATATATCTCCGAAAATGAGAACTTCCTACCGTTCCTTCTTATATGCAGTTATACACAATCCTTCCCTGTACTGAAATGTAAAATCTTTTTCATACTGATTCCCTTCTGCTTTTATTATCGTTGGCGATTTCCTCTGTCCGATACACATTTCGCTGATACGCCGCCATTTTGAAAGCGGTCACTCGATCGTAGATGGGTTTATAAATCTAACTGTACTCATTTGCAATGACTTGAAACCAATTTCGCGACATCTGGATATACGCGCTCAGCTAACTTGTGTTGTCACATTAAGATGACTCTGGCAAAAACCTTACCAACAATACTAAGAAGAGAGATGCCTCTGTAGTTATTGCAATCACTTCTATCTCCTTTATTTTGTATACAGTGTTACAATCTTGGCATCTCGCATGTCTTGAGGAATAATTGTCTCTTCCCAGCACTGGCACAGCACCCTATGAAGGGGATGTAATAGCGTGCTCTTACGGCATTTGATTAAATCGGGAGGAATCCCATCACTGCCTGGTGCTTTTGCTTTGCCAGAGGCCAACTATCAATGGCTTTGCTGATTTCTTCTAATGTTGGTTCAGCATCCAGCTCCTCCATAGCTGGCAGACATTTAGCAGCATCAAGAGCTGCGGGTGTGACGGTATTTTCTTTAGCGTAAAGTCCAGAGTAGTGCTCGACCCACCTCTCCATCTGCTTACCCTTATCAGTTTTCTGTAACAGTATCACCGTGATGTGGGCTACTGAGCACTTTCTTGAAGGTCGCGGTAAATTGAGCAATCATGACAGGATCTGACATCTTGCTGGTGTCGATGCGTGGTTTCCCTTCATGTCTGACACGATGGAGTTTTTTTGGTTGTGCTCTGATTTTGCAGCAAACCGAGGAGTGATCTATATCACAGTCTGCACTATGGTACAAGCGCGTTGAGAGCACAGACTAAGAAGTGCATTCTGACGAGAATCAGATCCAGTTGGTACCAGTGCTTGGATCGTGGGTGTCTCCATGATACCTTATGCTGGGGTTTTGTCTGAAAATAGGTGTTCGTCACGGAGAGGTCACGATGGACACACAATCCATTCAAGCTGTTCTTACCTAGGTGTGCTTATGATGACTGCTGCAAGATTCTCGTAGAACTCGTCTTTAGCTTCTGAGACAGAGTTTGAGCATACACACTGACAAGGGTGATGGGACCTGCGCTATTTTGCAGGCGGAGCGTTAACAGGTGTTCTGATCCATTAGCATCTGGTTCGACCATTGTAGATAGCTATTTTTTTTAGCCGCAAAGCCTACTCCGTGTTCTCCAGTTTTACTAAGGTCTTTCCCTTGCCAATAAAATGTGAAGACCTCGCTCACCATTCCTGAGCCTGCCAGGCGCGTTTCCTGAAGTGCAGCTATACCCACCTGAAGTCGTTTGAGTTCGTCATTGATTACGGCTGTCCTGACATCGTTTATGTCCTGTAGGTTTTCGGATAGTCCAGTCAACATAATCCGGTCGTTCCAGCATCCCAGTCTGATAAATTGTTTATTTCTATAACTTCTTCTTTTGTGGTAATTGCTTGGTGCAAAGTTTTCTGTCCATAGTTCGGGTTTGACCCTAATCTCAATGAACCCAATAGGGAAAGCAGACAGTGGCGGGACAACACCTAATTGACTGGGGGCTGCCCAGCTTTAAGCGGGCGGTAGCTGTCCAGTGAGATCTTAGAACCTCTCTGTTGCGTACCATATTGCGTGTCTGATTCTGGCTTCTATAATGTTGAGGTGTGTAGAATGGCCACTATGAATGTTACAGTGCTGTAGATGTGAGTAGGGGTCAGGTCAACACAGGCAGTACAATGGTGTGAATATAGGCCACCAGGCGTTGAGGCACTGACAGGGTGCAATGAAGACTCTCTCTCTCTCAAACGTATAAGCTCTCAGAGGTATAGTGATCGTAGAAATGTGTGGTTGACGTGATGTGTGGGTGAGTAGACCTCAGATAAGGTGATGGACGCAAATGTGTATAGGCTCTTGGACAATGGCACAATACACCCACTCAACCACATGTAGAAAACAGAGAGTGTTGTTAACAGCAGCTGACTTTACAATACTTTAATGTAGAACGATACAAGAGACACCGACATCAGGACATAGTCATTTGACAAAACTCAGGAACATTGTAGACATGACGACAGTTCAATACAGTTTGCATCAACAGATCATCAGTAAGCTGTGCATATATGATGCTGACTTCAATCTAACTCTCTTCCTACAGCCACAGCAAAAATACCCCGCATTGCCAGCGGGTCTTTATATATGAGTTTAAAGCAACTCTATTCTGACATCAGCAAGTCAGATACATTGTCTAGAATATAGCAGGCCGCAAAATATGGCAGGCCTCTAGGTACAATGGCCTCTGTGGTATTCCTTAGCAAACAGGGGGGGGGGGGTGTCAGACCCTGTCCAATATGTTAATATAATGTTCTTTGGGCATGCACAGGCCCTAAGCAAATAATGTCAGCATAATTCGTGAGCTCAACTCTCGTATCCTCGATGGACTCTTTCCCGCCCAGGGAAAAGTCACTGAGCTGGTAAATAAATGTTATACGTGATTCTGATAATAGAGGAAAATGAATCGAAGGATAATTTACCTTGTCATCCCTTCAGAATAACACTAATAAACACACTCGTCTCCTAGACGCTTAGAAATATATCATGGGGAAACCATCTTTAGACTTCTTCGTCTCACACACAGAGGACTTTCCTTCCCCAGGCTTAAAGCCAAATCGAAGACGCCAATAGGTTTTTTTTTAAAAAACCTTTATTAGGTCATGACACCATCAATGTTATTTACAAGAGTTGGAATTCGTAAAAACATGATGTAAGATATATATATAAGATATACATAAGATATATATAAGATATACAATATATCCCACCTTCCCTCCCCCCCCTCCCCCCAAGTAATCAACACAAGCAAGCCAAATGCAGGAACAAACTCATAATCTAAATTCCTAAATTGCAACCTACTTTCCAAACAATATCATCAAATTTAAACAATTACACATATAAAAGATAAAAAAAAACCTTCCTCTCCCCCCTTCTTCCCAATTATGTAACTACCGTGACTAAGGAACATGGATGATGAATAAGGGAAATGAACTGATTAATGAGTATTTACGTTGTATAATTTATACACAACGAAGTATTTACGTTCAAAGCCACTTGCCTTGCGTCTATTTACATTATATAACTAAACAACGAATTATTTAAAGCAGGGTGCATAACACATCCCGAAAATTTTAAAGTTGTTCTGTTATGTTTTGTGTCATGCTTTCATATATTTGTGTAAATATTGTACTGTCGTAATGTCTGCCGTCGTATACAGCCCTATTCCTACATGTCCATACAAGATATCTAAAGTCAGCTAGTAAAGTCAGTAGCTTAAGTTCTGTTCGTCTCGTCATCTGTGGTAACGTGTTAAGCGTGACTGCTATGTACAAATTTAACGTTTGTTGCGTGTTGGAGGCTATTAGTTTCCTTAATTTGTTTAGAGTAGGTACCACTGTTTTACATGTGTAAAACAAGTGGTCCTCTGTTTCTATTTGGTTGTTACTGCACAGTTTACATTTTGGTGGCGCTTTGCCTGCTTTTTTTGCTGTCTATTCACAATATGTGTTAAACTGTGCAGTAATCTATATGTAACTTCTTTTGCTTGTGGTTTGATGTCTATTGCATGAATGTTTGTGAAACTCTGTGTGTAGTCAGTTATAAAAAGGTTGTACCCCCTTCGTGCGTTCAGAAGTGTTTCTTGTGCTGCAACTAGAAGTTTGTATATAAGTTTGGTGTCCTGCTTTATTAAATGTTTGTTCCCTTCTAAATTGTGTAGACACTTTGCATAAAAGGGTGGCGGTGTACCGAAAAAATGTGGTTGATTATTGTTCAATTTACAAAGATTTGATAATCTTAACCCAATATAATAGTGTGCCAGTGGGTATAGACCCGGGCTTTTTATAACTTCTCCTATGTATTTAATCCTTAACGCTTTAATTTTGGTGTCAATATCCTGTAAGGCTATCCCCCCTTTGTTTTTAGGTTGTATTAGGGTAGCGTGTTTAATACTATACCAAGTGTTCCTAAAAATGAAGGCACTAATTAGTTTATTTATTTTCGTTATAATCTTTTTAGATACTATCTGTATGTTTGCTGTATAAATTATTTTTGGCATAATAAAACAATTAACTATAACACTTCTTCCGAAAATGGTGGTCGTTTTGTATTTGTAAATTTCTAGCATATTTTGGATTTTCCCTAACAATTTTGTCCATGTTTCTTTGTTGGGGTCTTGCGGATTGAAAGAATAGTTATACCCATAAATTTTGATTTTATTTACTTGTGTTAATTGGAATGGGAAATCTGATCTATTGCCCCATCTACCTATTCTCATTATACTAGTATTTTGAATATTTAGTTTGGATTCGCTAGCGTATCCAAACTCTGTAAAAACCTCTAATATATTTTTTTATAGAATCCTTTGTTGTTGGAAAGAATATCGTATCATCGGCGTAGGCCAACAGTTTCTTTTTGTACCGGGAACGAAAGTTCCCGTGATATTTGCATCTTGTCTTATTCTTTCCAAAACTGGTTCTAATGTAATTACATATAACAGGGGCGATAATGGAAACCACTGCCTGACACTTCTCGTTAATTTGAAAGAGTTGGTTAAACTGTGGTTAACCAATATTCTACTTTCAGGTTTGTTATATAGAATTTTAATCCATGTTCTAAAATATTCCCCTATGTTATTTGCTTTAAGACTTTTATGTAGGAAGGCATGTGATACTCTATCAAATGCCTTTTCCTGGTCTACAGATAATATGGCGCTCTGGCACTGCCTATCATGTGTGTATGTAATCAAGTCTCTAATGAAATGTGTGTGTCTACAAATGTTTCTACCTTGTACACTACACTGTTGATCTTCATGTATTATTTTATGCATATGTGGTTTAAGCTTCAGAGTAAGTGCTTTGGCTAGAATTTTGTAATCGGTATTTAAAAGGGAGATGGGTCTAAAATTTTTAATGGACTTTTTGTCATTGCTGTCCTTAGGTATCAAGGTGATATAGGACTGATTTAAACTATCCGGGAGTTCCCCTTTTTGGAAAGCCTCTTCTAACATTTTAATTAGGATGGGACCTAAACAGGGGAAGAAAGCCCTGTAAAATGCTGCAGTTAACCATCTGGTCCGGGTGCTTTATCTTTTTGGGGGGGTTGGGATGTCAGGTATTGGTAGTACCTCTGGTTAAGGAGCTGTCATGCCCTTTTCAGGGCAGCTCGGCCACCTTTGGTCCAAACCTGGCATTCAGCTCTCACCTGTGGCTCCTCGTAGCTGTCAGCATGCAACAGCGGCCACCCCCGGACAACGGCTTTGACAGGCCGGCTAAACTAGGTGAGGGTAGCCGACTGGTTATAAACCTTCGGTGAGTTAGGGTCTGCCTACCCATGCATGCGAAGACTTGATTCGGTAGACTGCGCGGAAGAAACCACCTGTTGGTTCAACGGGCATGACGGCGATTACCAGCAACGCGCTGTGGAGCGTAAGGAGCATGGCGAGGCACGTAGAAAGCCATGGTCATCCACTGCACCTGACTTCATCTCCAGTCGTCTTGACTTGTCTTGCCACTGGATTAAGAGGGACCCAGGCGAGAGAGTGAGGTCGACGAATTGCGCAACTCTTCCTCACTTTAAACTAAATCACTGCGCAAGTCACTCTTTCATCCACTCATCCACTCATCCATCCACTCACAACAAGTCCTGTGGCGATGGGCGAGCGGCGAAGCGGCAGGCGTGGGTGCGCTGGCAGTCGTAGTCGCAGACCTACACAGGCGGCTCAGGCCATATGGTCGTCTTCCACTGATCGGAGCAGCAGTGGGATTCGGCAGCCCCCTGAGTGACTGAGCAGCCCTCTTTAGGAAAGCACTGCTCACCTCCATGGCATGAGGAAGGGGCTAGAAAAGGTGCCCTAAACATTGCCTGCTCCACCATTACCTAACCAGCTTACCGCGGTTGGTGGGTACCCTACTTCAGCGGGCGACACATAAGAAAAAGAAAGGACAGATTTTCCTCCCTCATTCTAGGCGCATGGAATGTGCGCACTCTACTCGACAAAGATTTCATTCATAACCCTCCACTCCCAAAGGAGCATAGGCCTTCAACAAACACATGCCAAGTCATCCTGTCACGTGCCATCATCTCAAGTTCTTTCCATGTTCTCCTCATCATTTTCACCTCTGTTTCCAACTCTCTTCTCCATGTACTTCTTGGTCTTCCTCTGCCTCTCTTGCCCTGGGGGTTCCAGAACAAGGACTGCCTTGTAATGCTATCAACAGGTTTCCTCAGTGTGTGTCCTATCCATCGCCTTCTTCTCATTTCTTGTTCCACTGGCACTTGTCTAGTTCTTGTCATCAGTTCCACGTTGGTAACCTTGTCATACCATTTTAATCCCTCTATTCTACGCAAGCACCCATTTATGAAAGTCTGTAGCTTTTTGGTTGTTGTCTTTGTTGTTCTCCATGTCTCTGAGCCATACAATAGGACTGACTTCACATTTGAGTTGAAGATTCTTATTTTCGTGTTGGATCCTATTTCTCTTGATCTCCATATATTTCCCAATGCAATGAAAGCTCCTCTTGCCTTTTGTATTCTTNTTTTGATATCGCTGTCTGTCCCTCCAACTTTGTCTATATTACTGCCAAGATATGTGTATGATTCTACATCTTGTATTGGTGTTTCTTCAAGTTCAACCCTGTTATCATTACCTGCATTTATTCGCATTATTTTTGTCTTTTCCCTGTGTATTTTCAGACCCAATTGCTGTGACCTCTCATCGAGTGTTTTCAATTTGTCCTGCATCTGATTACGGTTATGGGACAGAAGAGCCAAGTCATCAGCAAAATCCAGATCATCCAACTGCTTAGTCAGAGTCCACTGGATTCCATTTCTGTTGTGTGTTGTCGATGATCTCATAACCCAATCTATTGCCAGCAAGAAAAGAAATGGAGACAAGAGGCATCCCTGTCGCACTCCTGTTCTTATCCCAAACGGTTCTGTAAGCTGTCCTTCGTGAAGAACTCTGCATGTCATGTCTTCATATGTTTTCTTTATTAAATTAATGATCTTCAGGGGAACTCCATAATGCCTCATCAATTTCCAAAGTGATTCTCTGTCTACACTGTCAAATGCCTTTTCGTAGTCCACAAATCCGATGTATAGTGGTGAATTCCATTCCAGACTTTGTTCAACTATTATTCTCAAAGTGGCTATCTGGTCTGTACATGATCTGTTTTGTCGAAAACCTGCTTGTTCATCTCTCAGTTTCTTGTCTATGGACTCTTTTAATCTCTCAAGGATAATCCTGTTTAATACTTTTCCTGGCACTGATAGTAACATTATTCCTCTATAATTTGTGCACTCTTGTAAATTTCCCTTCTTAGGCAACTTAACCAGATATCCTTCCTTCCATTCTGCTGGTATCTCTTCCTTTTCCCAGACTTTACCAAGTAATTTATATAACATCTCTGTAGCCGTGTCGATATCTGCTTTGATGGCCTCTGCTGGAATGCCATCAGGTCCAGACGCTTTTCCATCTCTTAGAAGCTTTATGGCTTTCTTTATTTCTTCCTTCGTTGGTCTTTCACCGTTAATTTGTAGCTCTTCTTCTGCTGGCTGGATGTCCGGCGGGTTTTGTGGAGCTGGTCTATTGAGAAGGTCCCCAAAATATTCTGTCCACCTCTTCATTTGCTCTTGTATATTGCTGAGCAGTTTCCCATTCTTGTCTTTTATGAGGCAACTTGTTTGCTTGTATTTCCCTGTTAGCTTCTTTGTGCTGCTATACAGTTCTCTCATATTTCCTTTGGCTGCAGCATCTTCTGCCTTTCTTGCCAACTCCTCAATATACTTCCTCTTGTCTCTTTTGATACTTCTTTTTACTTCTTTGTTTGCTTCTGTGTACACTTCTTGAGCCTTGGCTTTGGAACTTCTGGTTTTGCTTGTGTTTAACTCTGCTTTCTTGTTTTTTCTGTCTTTTATCTTATTGATGGTTTCTGTTGTTATCCATGCTTTTTGTTGTCTTTCCCTTTTCCCCAGTATTTCTTCACATGTCTCCTTCCATACAGTTTTGACCTGCTGCCAATAGTCTTCTGTATTCTCTACATCTTCCAGCTGTTGGAGCACTTGGAATTTGTTGGATACTGTGACCGCAAATTTGTCTCTTGTTTCTTGATTTCTTAGCTGTCCTACATTAAACTGTTGTCTATAATTTTGCATTGTTGCATATCTCTTGAGTTTCATTTTTACTTTGGCTATCAGAAGATGGTGATCTGATGCCACATCTGCTCCTCTATATACCTTTACATCCTGCAATGATGATCTAAACTTCTTGTTTATGCATATATGATCAATCTGATTTTCTGTTCTATGGTCTGGTGATATCCATGTTGCCTTGTGTATTCTCTTATGTGGAAACATGCTTCCTCCTATAGCCAGTTGATTTGAAGCACAGAAGTTTGCGAATAGTTCTCCATTTTCATTCATTACTCCTAGCCCATGTTTTCCCATGACTTCTTCAAATCCGGTGTTGACTGTACCTATCTTTGCATTCATGTCACCCATCAAAATTGTGATGTCTCTTCTTTTTACTTTATCCATAATTTCCTGTAGTTTAGTATAAAATGCTTCTTTCACAGACTCTTCTTTGTCATTAGTTGGTGCATAACATTGGATGACATTTACATGAATTTTCTTTTTAGCTGTTTTGAAAGTAGCTGTTATTATTCTGGGTCCAACAGCTTCCCATTCAATGAGTGCTTTCTGTGCTTCTTTAGATAACATAAGAGCTACCCCTTCACTGTGGTGTGAACTTTCGTCTTCATGTCCTGAGGACAGCACCAATTCACCTGTGATGAGTTTCTTCCTGTCTACCCCCTTCCACTTTGTTTCACACATTCCCAGAACCTCGATTTTGTATTCCCTCATTTCTGCTGCTACTTGCGCCACTTTCCCTTGTTCGTTTAATGTCCGAACATTCCAGGTGCCAAATCTGGAAGTTCTCCTAGAAGAAAGAAGGTTAGTCAGCAACACAGACTCTTTTCGGCTTTCTCTGTGTTGCATCATACGCCTCCCCACGAGAGGACCTTCCCCTGTCTTGGATGGCTGTGTTTTACTTTCTTTATTTGACTTGTCCATATTTGTTGAAGTTTTTTATGGTTTAAATTTTTTACAGGATGGGGTAACCGGCCCCATGCCCAACCCTCCTTAGTCGCTTTCTACGACATGCTTGGCAGGGGACAGTGTTACTATTCTTTGCTCCCCTTCCGGGCCCCGGTAACACACGGGTGACTCGACAAAGACTTTAACACAAACAGACCCGAGAGGCGAACTGCCCTGATAGGGAGAGAACTGGCCAGATACAACATTGACATAGCAGCACTGAGTGAAACTCGACTTGCAGGCGAGGGCCAACTTTGCGAAAAGGGTGCAGGTTATACATTCTATTGGAGCGGAAGAGGAACTGAAGAAAGACGAGAAGCAGGGGTTGGATTTGCAATCAAAACAGCAATTATTGGCAAGCTAGCGGAGCCCCCAAAGGGAATAAATGACCGACTCATGACGGTCAAGATCCCGCTGCTTTATGGAAGGAAACATGCCACCATCATTAGCGCGTATGCACCAACTATGACAAACCAGGATGACGTCAAGGATAAGTTTTACGAAGAACTACATGCAGTCATTGCATCAGTTCCCAAAGCAGATAAGCTCATTATTCTTGGTGACTTTAATGCAAGAGTAGGCTCAGATAACATCTCCTGGAATGGCACTATCGGAAAGTACGGCGTGGGTCGCTGTAACAGCAATGGACTTCTTCTCCTCCAGACTTGCGCAGAACATGACCTCCTTGTCACCAACACCATTTTTCGACTTCCTATCCGCAACAGGACCTCCTGGATGCACCCTCGCTCGAAGCATTGGCACCTAATTGACTATGTAATTGTTAGGAAGAAGGACAGGCAAGATGTCCGGGTGACCAAGTCCATGTGTGGTGCCGAATGCTGGACTGATCATCGCCTCATTGTGTCTAAACTTAAAATTCGTATCCAACCAGCCAGGCGCCCTCAGGGAAAGAAAACTCAAAAAAGGCTGGATATTACCAAACTAAAGAAGACAAAAATTAAACAGTCATTCACTGACACCCTAGAAGACCGTCTCAAATCTATCTCGTTAGACGGCCAAAGTGCGGAAACAAATTGGACAGCCCTAAGCGAGCAGATCTACAACACTGCTACAGAGGTCCTGGGTCCCGCCATCAAGAAACAAAATGACTGGTTTGATGAGAACTCAGATGATATAAAGAAGATGTTGGCTGAGAAACACCATCTCCATAAAGCATATTTAAATGATCCAAAATCTACATCCAAGAAAGACGCTTTCAACAACATGCGTAGAATCGTCCAACATAAACTACGCCAGATGCGGGATTCATGGCTGAGTAATAAAGCAGATGAGCTCCAAGGCTTTGCTGACAGCCATGACTTGAAAAATTTTTACCATGCACTCAAAGCGGTCTATGGTCCAACATCATCAGGATCATTTCCCCTCCTTAATGCAGATGGAAAAACACTAATTACAGACAAGGAAAAAATTCTCCAACGCTGGGTCGAACACTTTAATAATATTCTGAACCAGCCATCATCTATTAACGATGAAGCCATCAACCGACTGCCCCAAATTCCTATAAATGAAGCACTAGATGATATACCGACTTTGGAGGAAACTCAAAAAGCGATTCGTCAACTTTCTAGTGGAAAGGCCCCCGGCTCCGATTCAATTCCTGTTGAGGTCTATAAAGATGGCGGTACAGTTCTGATAGAGAAACTTCACATGATCTTCCAGCAAATGTGGCAGAGTGAAACCATCCCACACAATCTCAAGGATGCGTCAATTATACATCTTTATAAACGTAAAGGTAATCGCCAAGACTGTAACAATCATCGAGGCATCTCACTACTATCAATCGCTGGGAAGATATTTGCCAGAATCCTTCTTAATCGCCTTACGGCTCATCTTGACAAAGGTCTTCTACCTGAAAGTCAGTGTGGATTCCGGAAAGAACGTGGAACCACCGATATGGTGTTCGCTGCAAGACAGCTTCAAGAAAAATGCCAAGAACAGCACTGTGACCTGTACACAGCTTTCATCGACTTGACAAAGGCGTTCGACACGGTCAGTAGAGAGGGTCTATGGAAGATCATGGCAAAATACGGCTGCCCAAAGAAATTTATCTCAATAGTGCAGCAACTGCATGATGGAATGCAGGCTAGAGTCCCGGAAAACGCAGAGCTGCCGGACCCTTTCCCCGTCTCAAATGGAGTTAAACAAGGGTGTGTACTTGCACCGACTCTTTTCAGTATCATGTTTTCTGCTATGCTGACTGATGCTTTCAGAGACGGGGACACAGGAATCGACATCAGATATCGTATTGATGGAAAATTGTTTAACCTTAGGAGGCTTCAAGCAAAAACCAAGGTCAAATCACACACCATCAGGGATCTTCTGTTTGCTGACGATTGTGCCCTCAGTGCTGGCTCAGAGGCTGATCTGCAGCGTAGCGTTGATAGATTCTCCGAAGCCTGCTCCAACTTTGGGCTTACCATCAACACGGGGAAAACAGAAATCATGTACCAACCAGCTCCTGGCACAATTTATACTGAGCCAGTCATCAAGGTAAATGGTGAGAAACTGAATGTTGTGAACAGGTTCACATACCTTGGTAGTACACTATCCCAGAACATCGTCATTGATGATGAGGTGAACACCAGGATCTCCAAAGCCAGCAGCACATTTGGCAGACTATACACCAACGTTTGGCATCGAAGTGGCATTAGTCTACAGACAAAGCTGAAGGTATACAGAGCTGCGGTGCTTCCAGTGCTGCTTTATGCATGTGAAACATGGACTGTATACAGGCGCCACGTAAAAAAGCTCAACCACTTCCATACAGTCTGTCTCAGGAAGATAATGAACATCAAATGGCAAGACAAGATCCCGGATACCGCCGTTCTTGACAGAGCTGGTATCCCTAGCATCGATACTATTCTGATGCAGTCACAGATTCGCTGGGCAGGTCATGTAGTCCGCATGCCAGACCATCGACTGCCAAAGATACTCTTTTATGGTGAGATGCAGAAGGGTAGACGCTCCCATGGTGGCCAGAAAAAGCGCTTCAAAGACACGCTTAAGGCTTCATTAAAAACCTTTGACATAAACCCAGACACATGGGAAGCTGCTGCGCAAGACCGAACTGCCTGGCGCACATCTCTTCGTAAAGGTGCAGTGGCATGCGAATCTTCCAGAAGAGCAGCAGCGGAACAGCGGAGACAAGCTAGAAAAGATCGTGCAATAAAACCTTCACATGAAGCAAACATTCCCTGCCCACACTGTCCGAGATCCTTCCAGGCCCGCATCGGGCTCATCAGTCACCTTCGTACTCATAGACTATCCTAACATCCTAATAATTGGATGAACAGAGTGGTCTTCATCACCTGTGATGGACGAACAACATCTTTTTGAAAAGTACTAAGGGCCTCTTGTAAATTGTCTAAAGTTAAAGGTTGGTCTAGCCTTTCACTTTCCTCATCACTTAAACACTTTGTGTATTGTAGAAATTTATCTTGTATGTTAACATGCGTTTCTTCTTTAGTATATAATTGTTTATAATATTCAAAGAAAGCGTGACTAATGCTGGCGTTGTCTGTTTGCTTCTTTAGTAGAGTTAAAATTGGTACAGCGCTTAATACATTATGTCTCCCAGATCCCACAAAAATTATTTGTCTATAAGAAGAAAGAATATATATATATATAGATACAAATAAATAAATAAATAAATATATATATATATATATATATATATATATATATATATATATATATATATATATATATATATATATATATATATATATTTGTATCTATACATATATGTATAAATAAACTAACACCCCAAAAATCGACTATAATGAAAGTACGGTGTGCTTACCAAAATAAAGAATGGACACCGCACAAATACAGTTACAAGAGACTCTCAACCGTAGTACAGACTGGCAGCAAAATCCTAGACGAAGCAATTGGTGAGGAGTGTTAGCCTTTAATAGTAAAAAGAAACGCCAGGTGGTCTGCACGTGCGGCAAGGAACCACTCTATCCAGACGTAAGACCGCCGCCCAGCATATCTGATCGCCTCGCGAAGAAACAGAAATCGACGTAAGAGACCCGGATAGATTTCCCTAACTACCGTAAGACAAGAAGCGAAATCATGCAATGTTACACAGCTCTACTTGTTCTGGCTACGACCGAGGGACGGCCCAGATAAAAAAGACACAGAAAATCCCAAATCAAAGTGACCGTGGGACTTTTAGTTTCCCTGAATGCCGGCATGAAAGATCTTTTGGCCTCATGCCGCTTCCCCTCCGGACCGCTACCTGAAAAAAACTAGCTTATACAAACTGCCGCTGCACGTGCGAGAGGGCTGGCATTCGCTGGTTCTACGAGATTGACATGAATCCAGGACAGAATTAGAGCTGTTAAGATAAAAAATGACAGAAAAAGATGCGAAGAAAAAAAAGAAAGAAAACAGCGCAGACCACTCGGAGAAAAGAGGCAGACATTTCTAACAATCCGTCACATCGAAGTTAAATTTTTTTAATTACAAATAACAAATTTAATAATCATTTAGTTTTAACAAGGGTTTAAAAGAATGAATATTGTTTTCCAGAAAGGTATCATCACTGTTGTGATGGGAAAAAAAAGTTTATAAAGGAGTTCACGTGGCAGCTTACTTATCTGCCACTGGTAGGTTCTGCTCTCGCTGATGGGTTGGTTCTCGGTAGATTCATCACTGATAACGCTCGTCATTGGTCAAGGATGTTTGGCGTAGCACGTTCCCAGAATTGCCAGAGAGTGTCTACAAAGTTGGTCCCTCGTCTTAAAGCTCATGCCACTGTTCCCTTCCTGTTCCAGAGATAGCACCCTCAAATGGTACCACCAACAACTATGGTTAAAGAAAAGAAACGAAACGCTCTATTGAGTATTGCGTTTCCCGACACATACTTATGTGTCCCTTTTCTCCTATTCCACAATCCCATTTATCTCAGAATTTACCCTCGATGAGAATTAAACTTAATCCCCCGAGAGAAAACTTTCTTTAGATTCACATTGAATAGCTTTATATTGGTTTTACATTTAAATGAAAAGGTTAATAGTACAGATAGAATATGTTTACATTTACATCTCCACTGATTAAAAAGTGTTCACAATATAAACTGAATATGTTTTCATTTATATCTAAGAAGTTGAGAAGTTTGAAACTTTCGTTTATTTTAAAGTGAATGTATTTACATAGACATTAACACTGGTTTAAAATGTAAATATTATACTTAGAATGTACATCACTTCTTTCACCTTTCCCTCCCTGCTCCATATGGAACTTAGGGCTACTTAGGCTTTTAGTTCACTTTAATAAACTAGCGATAAAGCAGTCACCAGCTCTTGCAGTGGTGGTTCATGACATTATCATACGCTGAGGTTGCCAGCCTCAAATGATTTGGACATCCACTAGCGATTTCCACACATTAATATTCACATGGTAATGTAAACATTGTCGGCGTCTGTGGCCTAATGGATATGAACGCAGTTTCATAATCCAGATATACCAGGTTCGAAACCTGCTGCAGGCGGTTTGGTAGCAGATCGCTTTGTGTGGATTTTTAACAATGGTATAAGCGCCGTACCGTTCAGAAAGCAATGGCAAACTACTGAATGAAAAAATTGCCTAGAAAAATCACAAACAGCCAATAAAAGCTGGGGTTGATTGCCACGTCCTGTAAAGGATAAGCAACTAACTTAACAATGTAAACATATTAGTTCACATGTTAGTAATGAAAAATGTAGAATGTAAAATGACAACTTACGCCAATCCTGTCTCACAGACTTTTTGCTCAGATGAATAAAATTAAGGCACTAGCAGATGCCTCTTACACGTGTTCTTGGGGGTTGTTACTTTAATAAGATAATTCCCCCTATGACTCCGCATGTTCTCAGTTTCCTCAGTCCCGGTTTCCTTGTTAAAATGATAGAGATTTTCTGGGCTGTTCTGTAAGTCCGTCCAGATTCTCCAAGAAAAGGTCCGGCCTGATAAAATGGAATTCTGAATTCTAACTTCTGGCAAGGTCTGGTTGTAGTCTTGGCAAGCGATTTCTCACAGTGAATTAAAACTGCGAAAAGGCCCGGTTATATTGCCTGTCCCACCTCCGCATCTGTTTGTTATGAAGCTACTCAGGGCTCTAATCATTTCAAACATGCTTGTTAGGTGGAGTAATTTCAAAATATTCTGACCTGGAATAATTTTGCGCGTGATGCAAATGTCACATCTCCCATATATGGCAATAAAACATCCGATACCTAGTGTACAAACTCACCTACACATCTGTAAACTCACACGACAATGTGTTTCAGATGTAACAACATATTACTTTCAGATAAAGTAATGTCTACGTGAAAGTCGAACAGGAAACGATTTAGTCATTCGTGTCTGTCCACAATGTGTTGCACAGACGAGTAATCTTGTTATCTGTCGCTTGAGCACACAACTCTACGCGAAAACTAAGCAGACCAATATGGGTTTTACCTGCGATAATCTCAGCGAATCTGTGCCGCGCCTAGCAAGTGTGATGTACTGTATTATCACCCACAAGGAGTGTTAAATGCTTTGACAACATCAAATATCTGCTACATAACAGAGAAAGAAAAATGTTCTGAACATGGGAAAAGCACGTAAATAGTCAGTACAACCATGTAACTGATTACTGCCGTAGTGAAGAGAGATCGAGAAGAGGTCGCCCCAAAATCCATCTTGGCACACAAACTACCAAGTCCGTTTCTTTGTTTTTCAACAAGCACATTCGGAATCTTCCAGGACACAAACTCTGGACACAAGAGAGAACAGCTTAGAACTTCAACAACGAGACTACATTACTTTCAAATTTGCTCAATGTTTACTTGAAAAATATTCCTTAAAGAATATGCTTGCTTAAGATAGATCTCATCGAGGTTATTTGCAATCTGCTCCTCTCCCCCCTCTTCCCCAAAGAGCTGGACAAATTGTACTTTTGAAAAAAGGCCGCCGTGACGCTCAATCGTGAAAGAAAAGATAACAGTTTATCACCATAACATAGCCACATTGGATTGTTCGGGACAAGTTAATCATTACATAGATTGTCCAAATTCTCTAAACGTCAATGGTCTTCAACTTTTTTGGGTCCAGTGCCTAGTTTTCAGTATTTTTACACGTCCGAAATGTCTAACGCTCACGTACATAAAAATTTACATTGCCTTAAGCATTAATTATAATTCAATACCATAATTCCCGCTGTAAGTACTTCGATCGGTCAGTCACATTTTGTACACTATCATTTGCGCAATTTTTCTATTTTCGAGAGAGTACATTAACTTTCAACCACAACTAAGGGGGTGCAACTGTGTAGACAATAATTGTATTGTTTCCCCTTATATGTACTCTCCCGAAAATAGAAAAAGTGCGCAAATGAAGGTGTGCATGAACAGTTTGATTTTGGAAAGAAGCCAACAACACGATTGAGCTGGAGTTTCGTCAAACTTCAAACGCTGTTTTCAGAGGCAGTAAGTTGACTATGGCTTCTCAGCGGCAGTAAGTCGACCAGGGCAAGATTTTAAAAGATGCACGAACAATTACGAGACATGTCAATTTATGGTCCATTAGATCATTATCACTGCTCCACATGTCATTTAGGTAAGGTTCCTCCATGTCTTCATATTTAATACATCCATATAATTTTAACTACAAATATCTAATGACGGTCGCCTGCCATGAAATGACCACAGTAGTGATAGTACCGTCTGTAATACATGTAACAGAAACAACACACTATAATTAATAACCTGTCAATGTTGCCGGGTTATTGCTAGTTATTAAATAACTATGGTACACATTTAAAAAAATGTTTACAGTTCCTCATCAAAACGTATTATTCACTATAATATAAAGTTATATTAAAATAACTGACTTCTTAATTTTTGTTGGGGCCCTGGAACAAGAGTCTCATTAGCATGTTTTAAAGCTGGCAGGTTTATATGAAGATCCCCTCTTTCTGTTATGTCTTTGCGGTTTCCTTCTTTTGTAAGACGTACACTGTAATTTTTATAGTTGTTCAGAATCGATATCACTCAGGGCAAAACCATTGGTGCTCAGTCTCTCTCAGCAAATGACGAAGGGTATGCATGCTAATTGCTCCTATAGCGCGCTGATTGTATCCACACCTCATCTACCCTCTCATACGTCTATACCTGCTTGCCCAACGTTTGATGCCACATTACAGCAGACTTAACATTGTTGGTTTATCGATTTCAGTGTGCTTTCTCTAACAGAAGATCGTTAATGTTCTTTAGTGACTCTCCCTTATCCATATCCGATGTCCCCAATATAGGTGCTCTCGAGGCTAATCTGTGAGCTCTCTCATTGTCGTGAACTCCTACATGACCAAGACAGTAGATCCATATCAAGTACTAATTGAGTTCTGTAAGAATTTTGTCCATTCTATACTAAAAACCAAACTGGACTTAGTTCGAAGTTGGAAAATACAGGGGTATTAATGAAAATTTTCTCCATAATTGTAAATAGACAGAAGGCATCTTTGTGTTCCGCCAGAGTGGTAAATATCAACCCCGGTTAACCTGGTTTATATTCATCGTCATGGAACAATTCCAGGGGTTCCTCATGACATACCACATCTACAGCATAGACGTTTGCTTTGAATGGATACATGAACCACTCTTCAACCTTCATGTTTATCAGGTCATTGAATCTTGTCACCATGTGAATGCTCACTAAAGCTGCAACCTGATCATTTCTGTGGTGTGAACATTACGTCATGGGGTCGAATACCCATAACAGCACCCACGTGTGCTAAAATGTATTGAGAAATCGTCAGCTATTTCTGCAGATGGTAACCCCAGCAAGGCTAATATTCATTACAAAAGGATGAACTCTTCCTTAGTACAGTTATCACTTCTCGGACAGTTATTCATTTACAGCTGTCTACATACCCAAATTACAAACATCAACAGAAGATGCCTTAAACTCGTAATATTTACCCATTCTAAATTGCAAGAAAAAAAGTGTACATTATCTGTCAAAATACTCGGGAAAATGCGCCGTTTGCACTCCCATATTATTTATCAGGGATTTAGAGTGGAACACGGAGCTGGAGCGCGGAGCAGTGGAGCAACACGTTTTTGCATTGTGCTAGAGCTGATCCGCAGCACACAAAATGTTGATTCCTCAACTGCTCCAGTTTCTTGTGTTCCCCCAGTTTCAATCTAATGACGTCATCCTAAATATTTAGACCTTAAATAAAATATTTAAAACATATGGTTTGTTCAAAACCCGTGCTAGTTTTATTTTTTCTCTGTACTGTACATTTCTGGACTAGTTTAAATCGGAAATAAAGATGTGAAATACTTGTGTGTAAAAAACAATGTACACCGGTTTTGTGGCAGATCAGTTTGGTCTTGGGAAGAGTTCCGGAAGACTGTGAGGCAATGAATTCTAATGGTAAGTTTTTTCACGCCATTCACAGTTACCCAACAGCTCAGAGTAGAGCGACTGTTTTCGGCTTTAATCAAACTCCATAATTCTCGCCGTTTGTACGTCGGTCACATCTAAGGGTGCAACTGTGGTTGAAAGTTAGACATTAATTGTAATGTTTCCTTTATATGTACTCTCCGGAAAATAGTAACACTCAACGAAGAAAAGTCGGTGTAGAACCCAGTTTCATTCCGGAAACGGATTTAACTAATCATTTTGTTAAAAGTAACCTTAAAATGTAAGTTTTCGATTGTTTCTTCAAGACAAAATTTTAATTTAAAGTATTGCAGACTTATTATTATGGATCAAAATGATAAGTTGGCCGCAAAACGAGCTGCAAATGCTAAGAGGAAGAGACGATCGCGTCAATCACAACGAGCAAGCGAGACTCTAGAAGAAGCAGCAATACGACGACAACATGAAGCGGCACAAAGACAAGAAGTTCTTCAGTCACAACGAGCAAATCAGTCTGCAGAAGAGCATGAACATTCTTTGAAACAGATCCACTCACTTTCACAAAACATGTTGTCATAAAAGAACTTTTATACTGCATTAAAAAGTATTTAAAAAATAAATTACAGTATTTGATTTACTTCTGTCATTATTGACGGGATATTGGTAGTTTTAAATGATCTGCGACAGACCTTATATATATATATATATATATATATATATATATATATATATATTGTAAAATGCGAAATATAATATAGAGAGAGAGAGAATCACTCAAGAGAGTGAGAGAGAGAGTTAGATGCATTGTGGGGGTAGTTAGCAGAGTTCTTTGTTCACAATTTACGAGATATGGAAATGTATTGCCACACCTATTGTCGAAATCTCTGTTCTCAGCAAAGTTTCGCAAGTGACAACAGAAATTGAGTAAAACTACTGTTTGGGTTTTTATGCGCTAACTTTAGATGGACAAATGTTTTCTCACTGATTCAGAGACGGAATGTGAAAAGTAAGGGGTATGCATTCCATCAATGGCACCTTGGCAAAGGCCACAGTGCATTGCAGAATAATAATGAAAAATAAATTCACTGATCTATTGATAATACACAATGGAAAGGTTTAAATTAATACAGAATCTTTATTCAACAGGATATTAAAAGTAGTTCTTTTTCTGTTTTTCTTTGTTTTCTCGGAATTGTACATAATGTATCTTTACAAAACTGGATCTGTACACATTGACATGAAAATTAAAAAGTTGATTCTTATTACAACATCAATTGAACAGGGGCATGAGGCACAAGTATCAAACATTCCAGGTCATTAAAAACTAACCTTTCTTCATCAGTTCTGACCTCTATATATAATGATCAAACTTCAGTCAATTCAACGATGATGTTTTAAAAAAGGTGTATAATTTATTCACTGGGGATAGGTGAGTCATGTGGACTGAATGAGGAAAATTTGAATAGGTGATCTGCGACAGACCAATTAATTGTTTTCTGGAAAAAATAGTTCCAGAGTGGAAATCCTTTGAGCAGCATATTTAAACCATCATTCAGAGACATTTTGCATTCCTAACCTTACATAATAATAAAAATAAATTCATGTGATAATAACGGTTTAAATTAATACATATCATTCATATTAAGTAACTGTACATGTATAAAAACAACATTGACAAATTATTCAACATCAACAGGGGGGATCATCTTCATTCAAAGATCAATAAGGTCATCAGGATTCAGGAAGAAAAAATGTCCAGAGTGGTTTGAGCAGCATATTCCATCAAGCCCTAACCACCTTGTCCAGATTCATCTTCATCATACAGTTGGAAGGCCACCTTTCATTTCACATACAGTTGGCGGGCTTGTGGCTGTTGCTGGCTGATGCAAGTTGCTGCTGCTGTTTCTTCTTCTTCGTTTCCTTCTTCAATGGTGATCTTCTCCAGCTCCAACAACTCATCATTGCTTAGTTCTACGTTCTGAAATGCAAATATATCTACACAGTTGCGGACCTGAAGCATTTGGATCCCGGGGCGGAGCTTTCCTTTGGCACCCCCACACCGGCTTTCCCCAGAAAAAAATAGTGAAATTAAAATACACAACAGAAAAATACATTATGCTTACAAATAGATGTTTAACAGTTTGTTTAAACAAATTGTAATTTTTTTTTAAATGCATTACTTTAAAAATTCAGTGAACACGTAATACTACACTTCATTTACAAAAATACACACACACACACAGAGGAAATAAAGCACCACTTTCAGCCTCTTCTTTAAACGTTAATGGACAAGATTCACAAACTCTGGATTTTAGCCTTCATGTCTGCAGACTGATTTATGACCTCATCAAAATTCATTTTCTTTGCAAATTGATACAGTAGAAAATAAAGCTAGATTTTTCAAACGCGTTTGAGTAATTGTTGAGCGAACATTTTTAAAAATCAGTTTCAGTTTTTTCAATGGTGAGGTCCTAAGCCAGGGGTCGGCAACTAGTAGCGCCAAATCTACCGGTAGATCTTTGACGATTATTTGGTAGATCTTTCAGCGACTGCGGGAAAATAATACACTGTTTAAATTAGGCAAATTTCAGACTAGACCTCTCCAGTCGGAATTTAAAATCGCGGCGTCCTCAGGATCAAAAGTACTTTTTCTGCATTCCCAATGAAAAATTACGATACCAAAATACAGTATATTTGTGAACTTCTTGAGATAGGAACGCGGTATTTTCTTAGTAAGCTTCCTCATTTCTTTTCCCCACCCCCCGCTTTTAAAATTACATCCACAAACAAACACGCACACACACACACACACACACACACACACACACACACACACACACACACACACACACACACACACACACACACACACACACACACACACACACACACACACACACACACACACACACACACACACACACACACACACACACATATATATATTCTTTTTTATTTTTTTTTCCTAACCAGCTGCTCTTGGGATTTTAGCCCTTCGGCCCAATGACATGAAACAAATTTCCTGGCATTGCGAGGCTGGAGAGCCTATGGACTTTTCTTCCAACCCGGTCAGGAACTTCGCTCCTTCCCATCCACAGAGGGTTTTGTGCTCAGGAGCCGCTCGGGTTATTCCAGTCCCCTGGTCGAAGGCACTACTTCAAATGTCTTCGTCAGGACTCGAATTAATCCAGTCCATGTCCCGGTCGAAGGCACTGCTTCAAATGTCTTCGCCAGGGCGCGAACTTGGATCACCAGATCGCCATCGCAGTGTGGTAACCATTACGCCAGTACGGCTCCCAGATGTAGATCTTCAGATGGCGCAATGTTACTGTTACGCACAGATCATTTTTTTCTAAAGTCATTGTATGATCATTTTTTCTCAAGACATTGTATGATCATTTTTTCTCAAGACATTGTATGATCATTTTTTGCTAAAGACATTGTATAATTAGATTGACTGAAATGTACACTTTAATTTTTTCGGTCAAAGCTACATAACTCTGGATATTGAGACTATCATTTGATATGATGTTACCTCCTCTTGAGACGAGACACGGTTCGGTCCATAGTTTTTTTTTTGAACGAAGTGTGACCATTCTCCTTATTTGGTAGTATCGGTCAGCTGTTGTTGGAATGTCTGAAACCAGTGTTGAGGTCTCTGTTCATGTCCATATAAGGCTCGATCTAGTTAAATCTGTATCTCGAATGTTCCTAGATCGTCTTGTTTGTTTGACTATTCAAGTGTATAGTTTCTGCGCATGTCCGGACGCGAGGCGTCTGGGAAGTTTCTTTATCTGGGGAGTCGATAAAAAGTTGTGAAGCAGAGAAGACGCGTTTTGGCGTATCTGTGATTTTGTTAGGGAGTTAGGAGCCTTATTGTGAGTTAGTTAGCTTACAAGGTCCTTCCCTTGAGTATTCAAATCGCCTGGAGGCGTATGTTTTCTGTGGTGTGGATTTTCGAACGAAGGTAATGCCTCATTTACATCCAATCTGTAACTTAACTTTATGTTTGACAATGGTCGATCTCTGCTCACGTATGCTTTACAGAAAGGGAGGTGCTTTTATTAGAAGTCACGCCCCAGGTATCTTCATACCTGAGATCTATATGTACACGGGTCATACTCAGCCCGTAGAACAGCTCTATGTTCTATGAACGTCGCTGTGTGTCAGCGATTACGTCTACGTCAAGGTTAGACTTAGGAATGCCTGTAAAGGTCAGTTCGACCTGCACTCCTGGAATGCCATCCTCGTGCGACTTATGATTTGACTCACTTAGCACATCTGAACAGTAGGAGGATTTTTTTGATGTACTTTTGTATTTGGAGCCAACAATATAATCCCTTGGCGCCATATCATCATTTTGAGAATATGCCAAATGCATTGATGAACTATGTATGCTGATATTCGTGAATGTCATGACTTTGCTCTATTGTGAACTGGATGTAACGTACCGGTGCTTGTGGCGTCAGAAATAAATGATGAAAAACGTCAAGAGCCGTTTGCCCATTTATGACTTCACATGTTGTACCCTATGTGCTGTAACACTGTGAACTGCATCACTATTATACACAGCAACAACAACAACACAAAACCAGATAAGACACCCTACATCTTGAACTATAATACCAGGTGTCGATAGGGAAGGTACTGTGACGGGGCTAAAGATTTCCCAACGAAATGGGACATACCTATAATGTCCATGGTGGTCAGTTCTGCCATTATCATTTATGAAGCAACACGATAGCGGCCTTATCACCAAAGAGGAGCAATCCCTAAATCCACCCTTATCATTTTTTGGTGGCCAGATGTTGGTTTAATTCTGGTACCAGCAGTCAATGGAATCATCAAACCCAGACAGCATACTTCATCATACAACATTGCGGTTTCAACTAACTTCCTTCGAGACATATTTTGAAAGTACCCGGCGCTGCTCGACAGTTTATCGATTTGTCTGCATCTAGAAGGACAAGTGCCGTTTGAATCGATTTGTCTACATCTAGAAGGACAAGTGCCGTTTGAATCGATTTCTTTCAATCTAGAAGGTCAAGTTCCGAAGCTTACTTCCAGTATCAGAAGCTCTTTTTCCTGCGTCATGGCTGTTCATGGGAGCAGATGTCGATCAACGTTGGATCGTTTATCCTAAGAATGCTGATCACATCCTGTTCTGCACCGTGCTGACGTTGGGACATATAGAAGTTAAGTGGCCTGTTTGTTATGTGAACTGTGCCCTTATGTTCTAGCTGAGCCTTCTGAATTCTTTCACACACTTTTGCTATTTGTTTACATGTCTACATGTTAAATATTATTTGTATATGTATATTTATATTTCAGCGGGTCTGGATGGGTGGTGACTCCTATAGATCATACCACGTGACAGAGGTTTTCTATTGAGAGTGTTCTGTAGGGTTGTTGAAGGACCTTCGTGTGTGGTTACTGGTTGTGTTGCTTGAATTCTGATCGTGCTAATATTCGTACGCGAATGGGGTGAACCTCATTTTTGGTTTGTCGTAATGTCTGAACTTGGCATCAAGATGTAAACAACTGTTCATCTTATTAACTCAGCAACTTGATATAAAATGCATAATTCATAAGATTGAATGGTGTAACGTGATTCAATCAATAATGCCTCCGGTTCGAGTCCTTCACAATTTAATATGGATTACACACATACATAAACAGTTCAATTCACACATGAGGTACATGCATCAATCAATCAATAGCGTAGACTGCTGTTTTACGTGTCAATGTCCGTTTAAGGATACAATGCAGTAATTGTCGTCAGAACATCACAGCTATATGCACGCGCAGATAGAATGGCTACCTGCCGACAGTGAGACTGTGAGTCTAATTACTTCGTATAAAGTAGACGATTATCTTTCTCCTTCCAAGGATTTAGTTAATCACTAACCTCCATAAGTTTCCTCTCATGTAGAGTTCTGGGACTGACCCTGGTCCATCATAAATGCACATATAAATGGCTATATCATGCCATTGAATTGGAAGGTTAACAAAACGCAGCTATTCAGCTTGGCGGTCAAGTAGCAAAGGGTAGCGTTTCCTAGTTACCGACTGTGACCCAAACAACGCTATACACGTCATAATCGATCGTGTATGGAGCGTTCAATAATTGAAACATCTATCGCAATATATTAAATGCCTTAACCTTTACAATTGCACGTCCGCTAACCTTTAGCAGACGGCGTTAATATCATATACCGTAACAATTCCCTGTACACCGGGGAAAAAAAAAAATCGATAGATTTTTTTTCAAGATCTATCCGACTTAACAATTTTTCAAAAAAAAATTTAACACAATCGTGACATATGGCCGACGATGTTCTGAGTAGAACCGTGTCGCGGTCATGTCAACTAACTATTTGTCATAGTCATCTAACATTAATCACATTATATATCAATATTATACATATTATTATATCAACTAAATAAAATGTCCAATGTTAAATAGAATTAAATTAAAGTTAGTGAATAATAACTATCTAATTTAACTAACTAAATAATGTATAGGTACATTAAAAAAAAATATTAATTTAATACTTGTGTGAGATTTATTTTCTCTTTTCATAATTTCTTCTTTTTATATTTCGTTCTCTTTTTTTGTTCTTTCATTTCATTTTTTTTTCTCACATTTCATTTTATTGATAATAATTCAATTAAGAAGTTAAGTTAACTAATTAATTAGTATAGGATATGATGATCCATCCGTAGTCTTGATCCTGATGAATTCTTTTAGGCAAAAATGTTCAAACGTTTACGTTGGAAAGAAATGTCATTTATCCCAGCATCCAAGAATTAAGTGCACATAGGATAATAAGTTCGACTTGTCGTCAGATATTGTTCCATGATTGTTCAACGAATATTCATATATCGTGTATGGACGTTAGACGAAGTTTCAATGTCAATATGTATACCTTGATTGTCTTTTAGTTCAATTCTGTGATGCATATAGTGTTTATAAAGTTTAAATTGAAGGCAAGGTTAGTTCCCTTATAGTTGATATGTTTTAGGAATGTTAATGTTGATTATTCGTCGTCAATAGGATTACGTGACAACGCATCCGCCACAATGTTTTCAGTGCCAGGAATATGTTCAATGGAGAATTCAAATGGCTGTAGGATGATTGCATATCTGGCGAGTTTTTGGCTCTTATGATTAGATCGACGCAAAGATGCTACAGCACGTTGGTCCTTCTGTATGGTGAAGGGAGCACCAAGCAAAAACTTTTCAAGTTTAGTTATTGCCCATATCACTGACAAAAGTTCCTTGTCCACTGTGGAATACATTGTTTCTGCCGGCTTTAGCTTTCTTGAAATATATAAGGTAGGATGTAGAACGCCATCATGGTTCTGGAGCAGGCATGCACCAATGCCGTAGTTACTAGCATCTGTTCGTAAGAAAAATCTTTTGGAAGCATCGGGAAGTCTTAAAATTGGTTCATGCGAGAACAAATTTATAATTTTGTTGAAAGTTTCATTGCATGTACCAGTCCATGTCACCTTCACCGGCATGTCTTTCTTTAACAATGAAGACAATACAGCCGTGATGGATGACAAGTTTGGTATGAATCTACTGTAATATTGAACAAGTCCTAACAAACTCCTGACCTGTTTCTTCGTCTGAGGAACTGCTATGTTTAGAATTTTGGAGACTGTACTAGGTAACGTTCGGATATATCCCGATCCAATGATATGTCCCAAAAAGGTTATCTCATTACACGCGATTTGCACCTTTGTAGGTTTAGCAGTTAGATGATAATTCCTTAGAGTGTCGAAAACATATCTAAGTCCCGAAACATGTTCCTCAAACGACGAACTAAACAAGCATATGTCGTCAATATATGTAATAACGTCTGGTCTACCTGATAAAATTTGTCGCATCAGGCGAATGAAGGTAGCTGGCGCATTAACAAGCCCAAAAGGCATCACATTCCACTGGTATAGACCTTGTGGAGTGGAAAATGCGGTGTAGTACTTAGCCTTTTCGGTCAGTGGTATCTGCCAATAACCTTTAGTTAAGTCTATCTTACTAAATATAGTTGCGTTGGATAGACGTGGCAGTAAGTCGTCGATAAGTGGATGTGGTTCGCTGTCAACTATAGTCTTAGCATTTAATTTTCTATAATCAACACATAGTCTGATGTTATTGTCCTTCTTCCGGACAATCACTAATGGAGAAGAGAATGGCGAATTACTAGTCTCAATGATTCCCAGAGACAACATCTGTTCAAGTTCCTTAGTAGTTTTAGCAAGGAAATGTAAAGGAACAGAATAGGGATGTACACGAATAGGTGTATCATCATTGAGAGTAATGTCATGACTGATAGCCGATGTGCGACCCGGGACGTCGGTCAATACATCTGGATAAGATTGTAATAGATTAGCAATCTGTAGATGCTGTTGCGGTGTAACCGTTGAAGAGATGGTTACATCCCGCCAAGATTCAGTAGGTTGAACTACTGGTACCGGTAACGGTAACTGTAACTGTACCTCAGGAAAAGAAGATTCTTCTTCCTGGATGACAGATAAGTTAGAATAATAACAAGTAGATACTGTGTTGTCATCTAGTTCATGAAAAATTGACTGTAAGTGTTCAGGACGTGTATGAAATTGCTTGAGCATGTTAATATGAAATATCTTTTTGTGTCCCTTGATATCTAAGACGTAATCAACGTCGGAAATTTTATCAATGACTTTGTAAGGACCATTCCAAGATATCAATAATTTATTGTTATTGTGAGGAAGTAACACATAAGCCTCGTCGCCTGGGAATAATTGGCGTAATCGTCGAGACCTATTTTGTAGAGATCGAGCCTTAGCTTTTGCAGCCTCAGAAGAAGCTGTTGCCAACTGGCAAGACTCAATAATGTTCTTCCGAAGATTAATCACGTACTCGTAAGATGACTGAGTGTCCTGAGTCATCTCCGCGTCAATTAATAAGTCTTTTATTAGTCCCATAGGACCTCTTGGG
This sequence comes from Oreohelix idahoensis, assembly GCA_024509875.1. Lineage (NCBI taxonomy): Eukaryota > Metazoa > Mollusca > Gastropoda > Stylommatophora > Oreohelicidae > Oreohelix > Oreohelix idahoensis. The sequence continues at coordinate 684,963 of JAMPIV010001206.1, forward strand.
GAGCACCAAAAACTAATTCAAAGGGAGAGAAGCCAGTTTGTTCATGCGGTACCTCCCGATAAGCAAATAGAACAGCTGGGAGTGCTCTGTCCCAGTCATGAGGGTGCTTAGCAGTAACCTTATGTAGTAGTTGTTTAAGTGTACGGTTAAGTCTTTCAACCGCACCATTACTCATAGGATGATAAATACTACTTAAATTCCTATCAATGTTCCAAGTTTTCATGACTTCCTTCATGGTGTCAGATATAAACTGTGACCCATGGTCTGATAAAAGTTTTCTAGGAAACCCTATTCTAGAAAATATGAGATGTAGTGCATCAGCTACATCTGTGGTAGTGGTGGTCTTTAATGGGATAGCTTCTGGCCATCGTGTGCACAAATCAATGCACGTAAGGACGAATCTATGTCCTCTGGCCGATGGTAGCAATGGACCAATAATATATATTGCTATCTTGTCAAACGGTCTTACTGAGATATCGCAAGCCTGAATAGGCGCCGTGTGAAAAGCTCCACGTGCTTTCACTTCTTGGCATGTAGTACAGGAACGTACATACTGCGAAATATCTCTTGACACTCCTGGCCAAAAAAATGAAGACAGTACTCGAGATCGTGTTCGAGTATATCCCATATGTCCAGCACAATGTGAGTCATGTGCATGTTGAAGAATGTACCGTCTAAAAGTATACGGGACCATAACTTGTTGTTTCATTTGTGATTTGTCATTAAAACATCTAATCAATATGTCATTTTTAATAACAAAACAATGTTTGTTATTATTACCTGAGGATAGATTGTCAACTTTATCAACCAACTTAAAAATTTTTTTTTAAAGATTTATCCTCTTTTTGTTTGGTTGCAAATGTTTCCCTGTCAATAGGTGAATTGACTACAAATTCCTCTTGGTTGTCTGCATCCATTTTATTATCATCAACTTTCTCCATGAGTTGAGTCTGCGCTCTAGTCGTCACGGCGTTTCCAGTGCATAGGTTATGTTTCTCCCATTCTATGATCTCATCTGGAGTACAATCTTTACTGCCGTGTATACGACCAATCATCAGATCGGCTATAGGCTTTTTTAGCATACATACTTTTACGTTCCCTGTGAAAAAAGGTGTGTTAACATGAATAATAGCTGTGGGGTAAAACTCAATAGTTCCCCCAAAAGTCATGCAACGGACATATTCCCCCGTTGCACAGCTAGGATGTACCAGCGACTGTCGTACACCAATCGTTGTGGATCCTGAATCCCTCAGCACTGAGACGATGGATCCATTAACTAATCCCCTGTTAAAAATTAGTAGGCCTGTTCCATCGTTGACTGCAAGACCTACCTCTGGTGTAATATGTCCGCAGTTAAGCACTGTTTCTTTCGCCTTCTGAAAAATAAGATTGCATTGTTGGCAACTATTTGCCACATTATAATTAATAGCAAAACATGCAGCAGAAGACTGTGTTGTATTATTGTCAAGTGGGACCTGAGCTATAGGGGTAGTATTATTTGTAACTGCCGCCCCTGTATTATGGTTGTAATGAGATGATCCCCGAGAATGAGATCGATTCCGAGTATAATTGTTAGAATTATCTCGTCGTCCTCTATAGTAACTATTATCTCGATGTCTCGAGCCATGATTATTACCATTCCAGTTACTATTATTATTGGGAGTATGTGATCGATTATAATTAGTGTTATGTTGACCATTGTGGTAGTTTGTTTGAGGTGAATAATTTCTATCTCGTGATCTACCTCTGTTGAACTCATTTTTATTGTTGAAATCATTATTATGTCCCTTCTGAAAGTTAACATTGTGATTTCTTTGGAACCTGCTTCTGTCTACACTGTGATGTCTTTGTTTGTTATTATGATTGTAGGCCATATTAGACGCCACAGGTAGAGGTTCTCTTAATGAGGAGTTAGAAATGGTTGCATTCGGATGTGCCGAACAGTAGTTTAAAGAAATTTTTTCTAACTCGTCCATAGTACATGGTTTACGCTCCTGCAGATATGCAAAAAATGGCTGGTTAACCGAAGATAATACCTTATCCCGTAGTAGTAAATCAACTAATTTGTCGTATGATTTGTTGACTTCTGCCAGTTCAACCCATCTATTAAATGTATTGCGTATGTTCGCAATGAATCCTGCAAAATCTTTTGGAGATTCAGGTAAAATTCCCTTAAATTTCAACCTACAGTGTTCCTCGTCCAGGTGAAACCTTCGTAAAAGCAAGGACTTAATAGCACCGTAGTTATTTGCTATTGATGGGTCAGCATTTTGAGAAGCCGTCAGTGGTTCTCCAACCAAGAATTCATTTAACTTGAGTACCCATGACTCTTCAGGCAAATGGTTAGTTTTGCAAGTTTGTTCAAAACGTGACAGGAACGATGAAAGGTCGTCCACGTTTAAGTTGAGAGTGGGTAATTTAAAGTTGTAGAAATGTTTAGTTTGGCTGGATGATGATCCATTTTGTGCGTTATTATTCTGGTTTGCATCAGCACTTTGTGCTTGTAATCTTGCTGTCTTCAATTTAATACGCGCCAATTCCATTTCTTGTTGTAAAATAATTTCCTCTCGTTTCAATTTATTCTCTTCTTCCTGTTGAGCAATTTCTCTTAATCTATTTTCCTTGTCAATTTGCTTCATCTCACGTTCTGCTTCCTCTTTCTTTAATGCAGCCTTTTGTTCCTCTTCCTCTTTCTTTAATGCAGCCTTTTTCTCTGCTTCTTTTCTTTCATGTTTTTCCAGTTCTGCCTCAGCAAACTGACGAAGTTCTTGAGATTTATAACCATATTCCCTACCAATTTTAACGAAATGGTCTATAGTAAGCATTTTGACTTTTATCTGTAAGTAATTATTGATAATTACTGATTAAAATAGTCAATAGTAGTTTCAGAGTAATTATTATACTTACTCAACTTAGAAATATTCAATATAAATAATCACAATAGTACTGAACTTTAATGTCTAAGTTCAACTAATAGACAATATTTTGTAACAATATTGTATCTAAATAATACTATATCATAAATAGTTATGATATCTGTTAACTATTATGTAATTACTTCACACAATTAATCTTAATATCCAATAATGTTGGGTATGATTCCTAGTAATTATATTGTTCAATGTACTAAGTCACTCTCTTAGTACCAGAAAAGTATATTAAATAATATACAATGGGTTTATTACCTCAAAGGTAGACTATAAGATTATTTTATTTGGTCAATATATATATAATATATTATTATGCCCTAGGCATCTCTTATAAATTGTAGTGCTACTTTCTTGGACTATCACTGCATAATTATGCAATGTCCCATATTAACCTTAAATATCAGAAAAAAATTAATTAAATTAAATTACAAGTGTATTATTGCATATAATATCATATTATTAATGTAGTATTTAATATATATCATGAGGACAAACAAAACAATGATGCAACTAAAGGGAACAAACAATGTTAAGACGCAAACAAGACATTTTCACAATTAAAAATGAATTTATGAACTAAATAAAACAAGCGGAAGTGTCACAAGCCAAATGAAGGGTCAAGGTCTGACCCGAGGTCAACTTAATATTCAAAGTACACAAAAAAAAAGACTGCAAAAAATGATGACATCACAGGACTCATAACGGACGAACATTTAACAATCATAAAATAAATTATAGTGAGAGTAGTCTGGACGAAATAGTTAACGAACATGATACAAAACTGAATAAAATTGTTAACTGAGTACGAATAAAATACACCAGTTATCTACGGAACGGTACAGCTAACACAAATCGTCAAACGACAGCAGATTTGGACAGATAGTCCAATGGCAAACCTCAATGGGGCTTCCAAAAGTGCAATCGTTTAACTGCCCTAAGAAACGACCGAAATCAATTCAGGCATCGTGAGAGCCACAGAATCTAATTTCGGTTCATCCTCCCTACCTCCCACGAATTAACAACACATTAAGACAACAAAAAGTACATTAAACATAGGTAAAAACATGCCGATGTAGGCAGAGGGCATGGACTCAGTTAGCACTGTTTGCAATAACAACAGTTAAACACCTAGACTTATCTTTTCCGTTGCTTATATCAGTGCTAGAGGTCGTCAACAGCTAGGCCTGTGCCTTTGACTGTCTGCTCCTGATGGGCAGGCAACGGTAGTCCATCTTGTGCATCTTGATAAATTTGAAGCGAACTAGAAAGGCGTTGAAAAGATGTCTTCTTCACGGCGACAATGCAACAGTGACGTCATGTTGCTATTCATGATCACGTGCGTCACGTCAGCTTCGTAATGGTCATGTGATCGAAACTTGATCGTAAATATTATGGTTAATCTGTGCGTAAGGAACAGAAGTTTGTTTCTTTTTTCTGTCGTTCCCCGCATTCGGCCGCCACTTTTGTTGAAGGACCTTCGTGTGTGGTTACTGGTTGTGTTGCTTGAATTCTGATCGATCAAGATGTAAACAACTGTTCATCTTATTAACTCAGCAACTTGATATAAAATGCATAATTCATAAGATTGAATGGTGTAACGTGATTCAATCAATAATGCCTCCGGTTCGAGTCCTTCACAATTTAATATGGATTACACACATACATAAACAGTTCAATTCACACATGAGGTACATGCATCAATCAATCAATAGCGTAGACTGCTGTTTTACGTGTCAATGTCCGTTTAAGGATACAATGCAGTAATTGTCGTCAGAACATCACAGCTATATGCACGCGCAGATAGAATGGCTACCTGCCGACAGTGAGACTGTGAGTCTAATTACTTCGTATAAAGTAGACGATTATCTTTCTCCTTCCAAGGATTTAGTTAATCACTAACCTCCATAAGTTTCCTCTCATGTAGAGTTCTGGGACTGACCCTGGTCCATCATAAATGCACATATAAATGGCTATATCATGCCATTGAATTGGAAGGTTAACAAAACGCAGCTATTCAGCTTGGCGTTTCCTAGTTACCGACTGTGACCCAAACAACGCTATACACGTCATAATCGATCGTGTATGGAGCGTTCAATAATTGAAACATCTATCGCAATATATTAAATGCCTTAACCTTTACAATTGCACGTCCGCTAACCTTTAGCAGACGGCGTTAATATCATATACCGTAACAAGGGTATGCAAATTTCCTATAGTGAAATTTGCTAAGCGACTTTTGTTGCTATTTCTATTAGTTGTGATGACATGGTCAGTGTTGTTTTCGGTATTTTTTCACATTCTTTAGTTTTGTTTTGATTTGTTTGTATTTGTAGGTCTCCTCTTTTCTATTATTCAGTTCTTTACACAATTTTTGTTTATACATTGTGACGTCATTTGTTTGTTTACTTTTTCGCATTTTATCATTCACATTCTTTGTGATACTTTCTTTTAGTTCTGCTGTTTATTTAGTTGACTTATGCGAATGTTTTCGTATTGACTCTGATCTTTGTTGTTGTTTACATTGACTTTGATCTTTGTTATTGTTTACATTGACTTTGATCTTTGTTATTGTTTACATTGTCTTTGTTCTTTGTTATTGTTTACATAGTTCTTGGGTAATTAGCTTTCACTACTGTGAACTTATCATAACTAACTGGTGGTTTTTTTTTTGCTTACGCATTATTGTAGTGCAGTTGTGATAAATAACTGATGGTTATGCACTGATTTGTGTAGTGCCTTCATTATTAAGAAGTGACTTGCGATATTATTATACATTTGATAATACAAGTTTGGTGTCAAAGACTTGTTTCCCACAGAGACTGGGATAAACATTGTGATTATACAAGTACTTATTTAAGTCTTGTCACTATTAAGAGTGAAATACATTAATTAAATATTTCAGATTTGGTAACTCATAATATTAGACATCATGTCTACACTTGATTACTTTATTGAACAAGGGAAATCCCTTGGCAAGACAGGTGATAAGTTGGAAGAATATGCGACTACTCAATATGGTAAAGCATTAAAGATGGAAGAGAAAAAAATGGAAATGGAGGCTGAACAAAAGAAATTGCAGATGCAGGTGGAGGAAAAAAGATTCCAAATGGAAATGGAAAAACAAAAAAGAGAAGCAGAAGCAAAAGCTGAAGAGAAAAGACTTGAAAAAGAGTCTGAAAATAAAAGACTTGAAATAGAAGCTGAAGAAAGAAGGTTACAAAGAGAGGCTGATGAGAGAAAAGCAAAAATGGAGCATGAAGAAAAACTCTTAGCTTTAGAGTTAGAAAAGATGAAATTGTTGAACACTAGTAATGCTAATAATGCAGATAAGGTGTCAGATAAGACTAATGCTAATAATTTCAAGCTTAATCTACCAGCATTTAATGCCTCCATTGATGACATAACATTTTATCTAGACAGGTTTGAAAGTGCATGCAAGGTGCATAACATAGATAAAACACTATATGTTTATCATCTGTCCAAGATACTTAGAGGTGATGCTTTGACTATTTTTGGCATGGTAGATGTGCCTGACAAAAACAACTATGAGGTTGTCAGGGCGGTCTTGTTAAAGAAGTACCAACTTGACGAAGACGGCTATCGTCTTCAATTTAAAAATATGTTGCCAGAAACTGGAGTGGAGATCTCTGAATTCATCTCAAGGATACGTCTTACTTTTTCACGATGGGTTGAGCTGTCTAAGACAGAAAATACATATGAAGCTCTTATGGACTTACTACTTAGAGACAAGGTTATGTCTTCTGTCAATGAATCTTTTCTTTCTTTTCTTCATGCGCGTAAGCCTAAAAACATAAAAGAAATGGAAGAATACTGTTACCAATATGTCACTGCGCATCCTCACATATCCATTAGCAACTCTAAAGTAAAAGAAGGTCTGCCAGTTGCTTCGGCAGCACCTTATGGCCCAAATTTCATGCGTAAATTTCAGGGTAGCCAACAAAATTTTAATAAGAAGAGTAACCGTAATTATGCTCAGAATCATAGCAATCAATTTCAGGGTGATTCTTCTTCGCAGAACTGGAGACAACCTGATACTCCACGGTATACTACTCCTTATAATTTTAGACATTTTAACAAAGGTAATCAGTATATAGGCAAATCTTTTTCTCGGAGACCTCAAAACCAATATAATAGAGGTTCTCAACAGTATAGAGATGGTAATGACAGTTATGGAAACTGGAATTCAAACCAGGATAACAATTACAGTAGGGACTTTAATGATAATTGCAGAGGCAATAATGGTCGCGGTAGATCGCAACATAAGAGAAAAAGATATCAACAGACAAACTCTGTACAACAAGAATCTCAGGGAGCAGATAAACAGGTTAATGATAATAAAAACCAAAATGCTATCGGATGTTCATCTTTTGATTTTGGTAGAGCAAATAAATGTATCCAATGCAGTACTTTATTTGACCCGGCTACCGTAACTACTTTAAGCTGTGGTCATCCTCTTCCCGCTCTTCCTGCTAATGTTGCGCATGACGGGAGAGGTTCTCTTATACTACATAAGGGTCTTGTAAATAGTAATCCAGTCTCAGTTTTGTTTGATTCTGGATGTACTACTGTTGGTGTTAGGCAATCTCTTGTAAATCCATCCAATGATGAAGTAAATGACCAAGATAGTCACTTGACTATTACACGTGACTCATTTATCAAATTGCAAGAAGAAGATCCTTCTTTACAAAAATTCTTCATTCTAGCAAAAAAAGGTGATCCTAATCAAAATACTAATAGAAAATCTTGGATTTCTATGAAGAACGGCGTACTTGTACGTATGGTACAAGACTCGACTACGTCCACTCATTCACAAATTCTTGTGCCTAAGAGCATGAGATTGCAAATATTGCACCATGCTCATGACTCGCAATGTGCTGGACATATGGGTTTTTCCCGTACAAAGTCGAGGGTTCTTGCGGCTTTCTTTTGGCCATTTGTGAGCAAGGACATACGAATTTACTGTCGTTCTTGCAAAGTATGTCAGGAGGTCAAATCTAAAGGACCACGACATGCTGCGCCTATCCAGGCTGCTGACATTCCTATTCGCCCTTTTCAAAAAATGGCAATAGATATTATCGGTCCTTTTAGAATTAAGTCGGCTAGAGGACATCAATTTATCCTTACATGTGTCGATAAGTGCACACGTTGGCCAGAGGCAATACCTCTCAAGAGCATCTCAACTGCTGATATCGCAGACGCTCTTTGGCTGATATTTTCTCGCTTGGGTTTTCCCGGAGAAATATTGTCAGACCATGGCACTCAACTTATATCAGACACTATGTCACAGGTATGTCTATGCTACAAATTAAAAGGTCTCTCAGCAGTATCTATCACCCAATGTCTAATGGGTTGGTCGAACGTTTGAATAGGACTCTAAAAACTTTACTCGGTAAAATAACTGAGGATCATCCTCAGGATTGGGACAGGGTCTTACCCGCGGCTCTCTTTGCTTATAGAGAGGTTCCCAATGAACGCACAGGGTTTTCCCTTTTGAACTTGTCTTTGGCGCGCAACCGCGCGGCCCTATGTCTTTACTTCACGATCTAATCACTGCCGATAATATTAGCGATGAGACTCAATCTTCTTACGAGTATGTCATTGCTCTTAGGCAAAAGATCATCGAGGCATGCAAACTAGCAACTTCTTCATCCGAATTTGCTAAAGAAAAGGCAAGGCAGTTTGCAAATAAGAATAGATGTCTACGACAACTTTGTCCAGGTGACAAAGCTCTCGTTTTACTTCCTTCAAGGGAGAACAGACTTCTAATTGCATGGAAAGGTCCATATGCAATAGTCTCCAAAATTTCTGATGTCGACTATGTTGTCGATATTGATGGAAAGCATAAAACTTTCCACATATCACGGAATTTCATGAAAGACCTGACTATTTGCAGCCTATTTTCCAGGCAACGGACAATTCTCAAGCACCTCATGGTCAGTACTCATCTCTGTCAGTTATACAGGATGAGGAAACTACTTTTTCTGATGTCAATCTTCCTCTTCCTATGGTCCCACTTTATTCTACGGAATCTTGGAAAAACGTGACCGTTTCTCCAAATCTTTCCGCTGAGGAACATCGACAAGTTTCTTCGATGTTGCAAACATTTCAGGATGTTCTTACAGACATCCCGGGACACACACATGTCATTGAACATGACATTGTGCTAACTGATCATAATCCTATCAGAGTCAGACCCTATCCAATACCTATCCATTTCCAGTCTCAAGTCGAAAAAGAATTGGATGAAATGATACGTTTGGAAATCATTGAACCATCCACTTCAGCATACTCTTCGTCTATGGTTATTGTTCGAAAGAAGGATAATAACATTCGCATTTGCGTAGATTATCGCAAATTGAACCAAGTTACGAAGTTCGATGCTGAACCTATGCCTTCATTAGAAGAGCTACTCAATAAACTTTCTAATTCTAGATTCTTTACCAAACTAGATTTGTCTAAAGGTTATTGGCAAGTCCCGCTAACTGAACGTGCCAAACCTTTTACAGCTTTTTCTACACCTAGGGGTTTATTCCAATGGAATTTCATGCCTTTCGGTCTTATGAACGCCCCTGCTACATTCGTACGCATGATGCGGCGAATTCTCGCATATCGTACAGATGTCATAGCATACTTAGACGATATCTGTCTGTTCAGTGATTCCTGGGAAGATCACTATTTGGGTTTATACGAATTGCTGTCTACTCTTCGCGAGTATAATTTGACTGCAAAACCATCTAAAGCCTTTATAGGATTTAGTGAGATTTTTTTCCTGGGTCATCGCGTTGGTCATGGTCTTTTAAAGACAGAGGACCACAATGTTTCAAAAATACTTAACATTTCTGTACCTAAGACGAAGAAACAAGTACGGAGTCTCTTAGGTTTGATCCAATTTTACGGACGATTCATTCCGAATCTGTCCTCCATTATGGCACCGCTTTCTACTTTATTGAAGAAAGGATCGCCTAATCTGATCCGCTGGTCTCAAGAATGTCAATCCTCATTGGACCAGGTTAAAACTCTATTTTCATCTCCACCTATCCTTAGGTTACCTACTATTGAGAAGACTTTTGTTCTTCGAAGTGACGCCTCGTCAACTGGGATTGGGGCAGCACTTATGCAGGAGTATTCTGATACTCTGCATCCGGTGATGTATATCTCTAGGAAATTAAATGCTGCAGAAAGAAATTACTCGGTTTTAGACCGTGAATTATTGGCTATGGTATGGTCTATTCTGAAGTTACAAAGATTTCTTCTAGGCGCACATTTCATTGTGGAAACCGACCAGAAAGCTCTTACTGCTATTCAGAGCAAAAACTTGAAGAGCTCGAGGTCCACTCGATATGCCATAGCTCTTCAACCATTTCATTTCTCGGTGCGAGCTATCCGTGGTTCGGATAATGTGATGGCAGACATTCTGTCCAGGTGCCCACACGATTCCACATAATTCTTCTGTCATATATATTTCCTGATATACAGTTCAATACTATAATGACATATTAGCATATATTTTCTCACTTTTTGGAAATTTATAACATTGTACCATGTATTTTCCTTTTTTTCTGTTACCGATCATAACAGAAGAAGGCTTAGTTAGCGATATACGGGCCAAAAGATCACATGGCCACATTTAGATATTGTATTTTAATGATTGTATTAAGAGATTTAACATTTGTCTTAAAGATTTGTGTTATTGATATTTTCGCAGCACATCGTTGAAGTCTGCGAGATTTTGTACATTGTAGAACTTTAAAGTTATCAAGTCCTGTCCTAGATTGGGAGCGGATGATGTCCACATCTTCTTGTATCGATTGTATTTATGTCTACGAGGAACAGCACGTGTATTAGTAATGATTAATAATGCATTATTTAATGTACTCTTTGTTTGAATATGTGTAATATTATAGTGCGGTATATTAGTATATTTAAGGAAAGTAGCAAATCATGCTTAGGATTCCAGGAAAAGAAGAAGCAAGACTGGATAACACCAGAAACACTAAACACCATAAAGATGAGAAAGGAAATGAAAAGAAAGAAAACAGAAGCGAAGTCCCCCAGGTTAAAGCAACTATATAGCGAACAGTACAGCCAGCTGGACAGGGAAGTTAAACGCCAAACCCGAGCCAACAAAAGGAATTTCCTAGACGATCTTGCAAAACAGGCAGAAGAGGCAGCACTGAGAAATGAACAAAGCACAGTATACAAAATAACTAAATTCATCAGCGGAAAACAAGGTGCAAACAATATTACATTAGTAAGAGATAAGCAAGGAAATCTCATCAAGACAGCAGAGGGACAGGAAACAAGATGGGCAGAGCACTTCAGAGAAACTCTGAACAAGGAAATACCAGAGACACAATTGAATGTTCCTGAGGCTGAAAACGATCTAGATGTAAATACAGACATTCCACGAAAAGAAGAAATCATCACAGCAATCAAAGGGTTAAAGAACGGTAAAGCTCCGGGCCATGATAACTTAAATGCAGAGCTATTTAAGACAGACCCTGAGCTAGCAGCAGAACTATTAGAACCACTATTTGCACAAGTGTGGAAAACGGGGACAACACCATCAGAGTGGAACAAAGGAATAATTGTCAAATTGCCCAAAAAGGGAGATCTTGCAGACTGCAATAATTGGAGAGGAATCACTCTTCTCTCAGTTCCCAGCAAAATACTAGGCAGGATAATTATACAGAGAATTTCAAAGGCAGTAGACTACAAACTGAGGAAAGAACAAGCAGGATTTAGAAAGAACAGAAGATGTGTAGACCATATATTCACTCTCAGGAACATTATAGAGCAGTGCTCAGAATGGCAAAGACAGCTTTACATAAATTTTGTTGATTTTGAAAAGGCTTTTGACAGCATACATAGGGACAGTTTATGGAAAATACTGAGGGCTTATGGAATTCCAAGCTGCATAGTGTCAATCATAAAAAGCCTCTATGCCAACTTTACGTGTAGTGTTGGGCAGAGCAACCTAACCTTCGAGGTGAAGACAGGAGTACGACAGGGATGCCCCTTATCAACCACTCTATTTTTAACAGTCATAGACTGGGTGATGCGCCAGACAACAGAGGGCAGTCCAAGAGGAATAAGATGGACTACATTTTCTACATTGGAAGATCTGGAATATGCAGATGACATTGCACTGCTGGCACATTCACATCAACACATCCAGGAAAAAACGGATAGACTTAATAAATTTAGCCAGCAGGTGGGCTTGAACATCAATTTAAAGAAGTCTGAGGTCATGACGCTCAATGTGAGCAACCCTGAGCCCATATCAGTAAGGAATCAGCAATTGGTACAGACAGATACCTTCACATACCTAGGAAGCATAGTAACACCAGACGGTGGGGCAGGCAAAGACATCAACATCAGAATGAATAAGGCAAGAACAGCCTTCTTTAGCCTAAATAACATCTGGAAGTCCTCCCAATACAGCACAAGCACAAAATTAAGATTATACCAGAGTTGCGTGCTTTCTGTGCTTCTCTATGGTGCGGAATGCTGGAGAGTCACAGAGAAGGAAATGTCAAAATTGTCCTCTTTTCACACAACATGCCTAAGAAAAATTCACCGCATCTTTTGGCCGAATACCATCACCAACCAAGATCTGCTTACTCGTAGCAAGCAAGAGGACATGCACACCATCATAGCTGGCAGACGCTGGAGCTGGGTTGGTCATGTCCTCAGAAGAGACCCCGATGCCATCACAAGAACAGCTATGCTTTGGACCCCTGAAGGAAAGCGAAAGAGAGGCCGACCAAAAACAACTTGGCGGAGGACTGTGGAGGCTGAGATGCAAAGAATGAACCAGAGTTGGGGCACTGTACGAAGGATGGCCACCGACCGTGCAAAGTGGAATCAATTTGTTGTTGCCCTACAAGACGCCACTAGGCGTGATGGCCACTGACTGCTTTGACGGTCGGTGGTTAAGGATCGAAGAAGAAGAAGATATTAGTATATTACACCGCTGTTTGCACAACACTTCATTGTATAATACTATGATAATATATTTAATTTCATAGATTTGTATGAGTATAATTTGACTTTCATTATGATATTGCCATCACTATGGCGTGTGTTGGTGGCACCTTCCTGGAATATATACGCATATACTTAGATAATTTTTTTTTCTCTAAGGATCTGAGATATAATCTCAGTTTCGCTCCATGCGTCGAGCTAGCCTCATTTTTAGGCAATATATCCGCGCATCATACGTGCGTTAGGAGCCTAGGGTTTTTTCCCCCCGGCTCCAGGATTAAAAAAAAAATGTTTCATTTTTGTTCCCGGGAGGGCGCGGTAATGTTACGCATAGATCATTTTTTCTAAAGTCATTTGATAAGGGTGGATTTAGGCTGACTGGAAGTACCACCCCTATCGACACCGGGTAGATTGTGGTTGTATGGTAGGGTGTCCTATCTGGTTTTTCTATTGTTGCCGTGTGTAAGTAGTTGGATAGTCCACAGGGTACAACACAGGCAAAATGACATGCAAAGTCATAGAAATGGTAAACTGCTCGTGACGTTTATATTCCATTTTATTGCACACCACAAAGACAGTCACTTTACATACGTCATAAGACATCACAGTTCAACGATTGTAGCATTCAGAAATAATATTGGTGCCAGCTGATATTCATGTAGGATTCAATCCTCATCAGTCATAGAGTAAACAATACTTCAGTGTACTCGGTATCATAAAGTTCATAAATATTAATTCTGCAACAGTGTCAGCTGCAGATCATCAATGTCTATACATAATAATGAATACTCCCCTCCCGATGCTAGTAGATCAGACGTATACAATAAGTCCATTGTCCGCACGTGAATAGCATACATGGAGTACAGGTCCCCCTGACCTTTTTAACATTCCTAGGTCTAACCTCCGACAAAAGATGTGATCGCTGACCTAGCGATATTCATAGGCCGTAGAACTGTTCCTCGGGCTTAGGATATCCCGTATACATATAAATAACAGGTATGAAAATACCTGGGGTGTGATATCTATTAGAAGAACCTTCCTTTTCTGTGAAAATACGTGAGCAGAGATTGTCCATTGTCAAACATAAGTAAAGTTACAGATTGGATGTAAACTGAGGCATTACCTTCGTTCGAAAATCCACACCACAGAAAAACATACGCCTCCTGGCGTTTTAGAATACTCAAGGGAAGGACCTTGTAAGCTAACTATCTCACAATAAGTAGATTTGTCTGACTAATCTAACTCTGTTGTAGATGATAGGCTGACGGAGAGAAGCTCTCGAGTGTCAGAGACAGAATCTACTATATTTCCTCCACCCCACTCGTAAAATCTATTTCTATTTTATCACCTCCCACTGAGCTATCACTTATTTCTATGTCTATTCAGAAGGGACCAAACTAAGTCTTAATCACCTATTACAAATCTACGACATGAGGTGAGATGCTTTCAAGAAAAGCCATTAATGTTACTAGAAGAGACAGAATGAGAAATGATAGCTCTTCTGTGTCTGATCGAGTTACAACCAACTAGCATTTGTGCTGGCGACAATGAGTCTTGCCAAGGATAAACGAAACATGACTTTTCCCAATTTTGTCGGTTGATGCGAAAAAAAAAAAAAAGATTTATCTTATTCAGACAAGAGACAAAGAAAATAGCCAACGCTGCAGCCACACGGCCACCGACAGGGAAAGGAAAGAAAGTAATTTTGTCGACATTGGGGAAATTATTTCATGAATATTTTATTTAGTTTCAACATTTATATTGGCATTTTCACACTCTCGATGGCACCCCCTCCTGCCTGGCACCCGGGGCGGACCGCCCCCCTTTAGTACGCCTCTGTATCTACAATTTCATTATCGTCAACTCCATCTACGCCAGCTCTTGAGGCCATTCTGGCACCATCCTTAATAGCTGTGATAATATTGTCACAAACGCTAAAGCCTTCAAAGTCATAATATAATTGAGGGCAACGTTTTTTCCCCCACACAACGTTCATGCATCGCCGAGGAATTCATTCAGTGCAGATTAGAGCAAGTGTATCTTTTTGTAGTGAATGTCTTCCAATAATCTTTCAAAGTGACGTTCAAACTGTCATAATCTTCCCCTTGCTCTTCCGTTGGCGAACAAAGAAAACAGAAATGCCTAAAAACTAGTGCGCATAAGTTCGAATTCGCGTAAATGAAACGCGCTTAAACAGAGGACTGCCTGTTATACTCATATATATATATATATATATATATATATATATATATATATATATATATATATATATATATATATATATATATATATATATATATATATATATATATATATATATATATATACTTACTCATGGAAAAAAGTAAGTGTGCAGCACTCAACAGAGCACTGTGCGTGTGTTCTTGGGTGAACTCAAATGCAAGTTGGCACCAGTGGCGTATCCTGGTAATGCGAGCTAGGCGTGCTGCTACTTAAAATGAATATGTACGCCTACTTTTTAACTTCTTCCCCTCTTAATTTAAAAACCAACTATATTCAATTACGCAACGATAGTTATTAGGGGTATATGTCAACTATCTCCGAAATACTAATTACTAACAACTTGAAACTCACTGTCACTGTAATAATCTGCATTCCCGGTAACTAACAAAAATTAATCACAAAATACACTGGACGGACACAACCGATTTTTACAACTCGAGAGCTGCAGGACCACCGCACGCATGTTCGCATTGTATTTACGTATCTGGTCATGACCCCAATCCAATCAAACCAGTGTTCAGACGTGAATCCGAAACGTGCCGCACGCATTGTGACGGAATTACCCGAGAAACTTGGGCGATTGCTACCAACCAATAAAAAACTGCACTATAAAAAGCGTCTGGGGAAACTGAAACTAGATTATACTCGTAGATTCTATGCGGGAAAATCCGTTATCCTGGTGCGTGCGGTCCGAAAGCAGAACATTAGAAGAGAAATATTTTATAGAATAATAAATTAAATTTTTATTTTCCTTCGGGCATAGGTGTGCGCAGCACGCACAGCACACATAGAGAATACGCCACTGGTTGGCACACATTTCTGTGTGAGTGTTGTTCACTTACTTGTGCAATTACAATTGGATCGCATTATTCATGGGGAGATAATCACGGTGCAAGTTAAATCACGTGAAAAGTGCCGTTGGGGAGAATTTATCACAGATAAAAGGAAGGTAAGTGTGTAGCTCTAATCACAAACATGTGAAAACGTAATCGTTGAAATAGAGAGTACCAAGAGTCCAACAGAAACATCTTTTTTGACAATGCCAAGATTGAACCAACAACAGCGAGCAATAGCTATAGGGATGTTAGCTGCTGGAGCGACTATATTAGCTGTATCACAACATTTCAATGTTCACAGGAACACTATATCACGCATTCAAGCTCGTTTCCACCAAACTGGATCCACTGCTGATCGCCAAAGAAGTGGCCGACCACGAGTTACCACCCCTGCACAAGACCGTTAGAGACGCCTTATGCACTTGCGTAACAGGTTTATTCAGGCAACATGGACGGCCAGGAACATTCCAGGTTTAAGACCCGTGTCGTGCAGAACAGTGCGGAATAGGTGGACATACACGGTACTGAAATCAAGATTTCATTTTTTCGTGGGGATGCCACACTGACTTTAGTTTTTATCTTTCTTTCATGACACTTTCACCAAAATCAAAGTGATCACTTGGTATTTTATTCAATATTCAACCACATTGTGTGCCAACTTTTATTTCATTTCGTCCATGAAATCATGCACAGTGCCCTATAGTCTTGCACACTTACTTTTTTCCATGAGTATATATATATATATATATATATATATATATATATATATATATATATATATATATATATATATATATATATATATATATATATGCATTAGAGAAAGCAAATAAGCAAGATATTAGGATAATAATGGGAGATTTTAATGCCAAGTTGGAAACGAAAGATTAGAACATGAAAAAAGAGTGAAAGGAAGTTATGGATTGGGCCAGAGAAATGAGAGAGGAGAACGCTTGACAACATTCTGCCTAGAAAACAACCTAGTCATCACGAATACTCTTTTTATGCAACACCCTAGAAGACTATATACATGGACGTCACCGGACGGAAAAAGCAAGAACCAAATAGATTACATCTTAATACAACAAAGGTGGCGATCTTGTATCTCATCCATCAAGACGTTCCCAGGAGCAGACTGTGACTCCAACCATGAACTTCTTGCTGCAAACTTCAAGATCAAATTGAAAAAAGTCGTTACAAGCGACAAAGTAATACGTTATGACACAAGCGCCATACCAGAAGAGTACAGTGTCGATATTCAGAACAAATTTGACATTCTTATGGCAGTACAGGAGGAAATGACACCAGATGAACTTGCCAATAACATCAGAGATGTTTATATTACAAATGCACAGAGGTTAATTCCTAAAAGAAGTATAAAGAGACGAGAATACATCTCAGACGAAACACTGAAGTTGGTGGTAGAGAGAAGAAAAATGAAGTCCAAAAAAGATACAGAAAATCAGGAGTTGTACAAGGAATACACAAAGCAGATTAAAAAACGAGTCAGACAAGACAAACAACAATACATAAACGACACCTGCAGGAAAATAGAGGAAATGCGCGAACAGGGATTGAGTAAGAATATGTTTTCTGAAGTAAGAACATTGAAAAACAGCAACTTTAAATCATCACCTCGAGCAATAAACGACAAGAAAGGCGACACTCTAACAGAACGTAAAGATATTCTGAACAGATGGAAGGAGTACTGTCAAGAAATGTATACGGAAATAAACAAAGCGGCAGATAACAACGTTATGAATGAAGCGGAACGTGAACCAGAACCTACCATAGAGGAAGTCCGGAATGCAATCAAACACTTAAAAAGTGGAAAATCTCCTGGTTGTGATGAAATAACAGCTGAAATGATACAGGCAGGAGGAGAAGGCAGCGCTCGTATATACCATGCATTATGCTGCAAGATCTGGCAAAGCGGAATTTGGCCCAAGGAATGGAAAAGATCAATTTACATACCCTTGCCAAAAAAGGGCAACCTGAAACTGTGCACAAACTACAGAACTATAGCTCTTATAAGCCATGCCAGCAAAATACTTTTACAAATCATAATGAAAAGGATGCAACAAAAGCTAGAAACAGAAATAAACGAAGTACAGGCGGGTTTTCGACCAGGTAGAGGCACTAGAGATCATATATTCAACATGAGGATCATCATAGAAAAGTGTAGAGAATTCAACGTTGACCTACATACTTGTTTCATTGATTACACCAAAGCTTTCGATTGTGTACAACATCAGCAGTTATGGGCTATTATGAAAAATATGGGATTTCCAAACCACCTTATACAACTCATCGCACTGCTGTACCAAGAACAACAGGCAGCCGTAAGAATAGAGGGGGAAACATCAGAATGGTTTGAAGTACAGAAAGGAGTAAGACAAGGCTGTACCCTTTCCCCTTACCTGTTTAACATTTATGCCGAGAATATCATGAGAAACGTAAGAGATGACCAAGAACACACAGAGTTTGACTCATTTAACATCGGCGGGTACCAGATCCCGGAAATCAGATATGCTGACGACACAGTCCTCCTATCGACCAACCCAGAAGGACTTGAACAATTACTTCTGTCCACCAAAAAACACAGCGAGGCCCAGAATCTATACCTAAACACCAAGAAGACCAAAGTATTGACAACAGACAAAGTAAAGACCAAACCAGAAATTGAAATTGATAACGAAGAACTGGAAAGTGTCAATGAATTCGAATACTTAGGATCAATCATTAACAGCTCTGGCGACTGTGCAGTAGAAATTAAAAGAAGACTTGCAATTGCTTCACATAAGCTAATACAGATGAAAAACCTATGGCAAGGCACAAGCAAAGAAACAAAGTTACAACTGATCAGAGCATGTATATTCCCAGTAGCAACATACGGCTGCGAGACTTGGACACTCAATAAAACAGTTGCAAAAAAGATTACATCATTCGAAATGAAATGCTACAGAAGGATGTTGAGAATACCCTGGACAGAAAAAAAGACCAACAGAGAAGTACTGCACTCACTAAACGTACAGGAACATTGGCTCCTAAATACCATCGCAATAAGGAAGCTGAAATTTTTCGGTCATATAAAAAGACATAATAGTCTGGAAAAAACAGTGATGGAAGGCATGGTCCCTGGAAAAAGGGGAAGGGGTCGACCTCGACGACGGTGGACCCAGGACATCACAGAGAGTCTGAACTTGTCTTTGGCTGATGCAGGTCGACTTGCCCAGAATCGTGATGCGTTCAGAGCAGCTGTAATGGAGACAACGTTCTGGAAAGAATACGTTACATGATGATGATGATATATATATATATATATATATATATATATATATATATATATATATATATATATTATATATATATATATATATATATATATATGAGAGAAGAACCAGTTTATGAATATATATAAGAATTATTGTATTATTCTTGTTTAAGTGATATTTAAATTGTTTGAAAGTTATGTAATCATTAACGTTTTTTATTCAATGTTACAGTAAAAATTTTCTTTAACTAATCATAACTAATAAAAATAATTTGAGTCTAAGCGCGGAGCGGGGCCAGCGCGTAGTTGGAGCAGTCATTGTCGAAGCCAAAGCGGTGCGAAAAGTGATAATTATTTTAAACACCAATGAAAATCACACATTTTAGTCACAGAAAATACATTTATAACTTAAGCGCCAGACTACACCTGTTAATAAGCTACGTTGGGCATGACTTGCTTGATCTTAGACTTGCTTGGTCTGAATGAACACGTAATAACCATGATTTGGCCTCGCATCTCGTGTAATCATAACTCAGATCAAAAGAGACATTTGTACATCTAAAAATGAAAATGTTGTATAGTCGATAGTTAGTTGCTTATCCTTTACAGGACGTGGCAATCAACCCCAGCTTTTATTGGCTGTTTGTGATTTTTCTAGGCAATTTTTTCATTCAGTAGTTTGCCATTGCTTTCTGAACGGTACGGCGCTTATACCATTTTTAAAAATCCACACAAAGCGATCTGCTACCAAACCGCCTGCAGGTGGTTTCGAACCTGGTATATCTTGATTATGAAACTGCGTTCATATCCATTAGGCCACAGACGCCGTGTATAGTCGATAGAAAATTTAAATGTCGCATTGCTGCGTTTCTCCATAATGACTGCGATTTTGTAGGACTCTCGTCAGTCCTCATGTGTCAGAAACGATATTCGAAACATAAATAAAGACAAACTATTTTAACTGCATGGCGTCAAAAAATTCGTTTGGTTTTTTAGACGGTTTTTTTTTTCTTTTTAAAACAATTTGTTGGCGTTAAAAAAAATTCCTTTGGCTTTATTAGCGCTTTTTATTTTTCACATGCTAAAATTGCTTGCACTGAAAGAAGTACCGTATGCGTGTATTTAATTATATCAAAGGAATACAAAATATAACGAATGAAGCTAATATAAATTGCAACCCATTATCTAAGGTCATATAGACATCTATGCTACCTTTTTAATCCGCTCATACAATATGACCTACTGATTATTAGCATTTGTTATATCTAGTTGTGAACGGGCATATATGTGTTTGTGGCAGTATAGCCACGAAAGCGACCAGAGTCTGACAAACTGCATCGGTTTTGCATCGGATGTGCGTAAACCATGGTTGGTTGTAATATCTCATTGTGGTCTAGATTGAAAGGTGTCTCATCTCTGTGTGCAACTGAAATGTATCTGCAATTCACTGGTTTTGAGCATTCAACGTGCAATTTCCACACTACTATCGCTTATCGGATTTTAATTGCCAGAAATGTTATTATTAAATGTCGTATCCTCGTGATGCAAGCTTTGGATGCAGTTTATCATTACCAGTTGTTTCAACGTTCAAGTTATGGTATTGGTTTTAAACGCATACTCCTTCAAGAACCGATACACGAACATTCGCATTAACAAATAGCCAGTACCAAAGATGGTATGCACAATCAACCGAGTCAATTTTACTAATCAACACCACCATCTCAATACTTGGTTGTAACACCTACATTATCAACTTATTTCTTCATTTTTCTCATACTCATCGTCCTATTATTTGGCATATTTTATGCACCTACATTTTTGCCTAGTCACTCCCAGACTTGTTTACGTTTCACCATGTAAATCGTAGAATTACAAGGCTAATTAGACCAGCTGGCAGATTATAATTTTATCGCCCAGTGTTGTGCAATGCAGACAGTCACAAGAAATCATCGTTGACACAAGGTGGTCTCGCACGATCGACGGAAAGAAAGCCAGATTGTCTAAGAAACCCGTCTGGGAGATGTACGAAAACACATGCGATAACGATAATAAGCTAATCGCTTCCGATGGTCCGTCTCTGTATCAATAGTACAGATAACCTGTCAGAAGAGACCATCTTGGCGGAAGGTATAAGTCAGGAAATGAGTTCACAGATGTGTTTGTAAGTTTGTACAAATGCAACCGGAAGTATTAAGACCTTATTTTGAAAAGATCGGTCATGAGTTTAAATTCTAAATGATAATTTTAAACCCGCGGGGGAGAATTAGATTAATACTCACCCACACCCAGTTCCAAGCTTACCACTGACTCCATTTAAGAGCCGAACATAAACATTAGCCCTCATTGGCAAGTTTGTCGAAAATACTATATGGGACTTGGAGCGGAAATGAGAGAGATAAACTAGCTAAATCTGAGACACAAATCAGACTGCATTTTCAACAACGTCAAGTAACAAGTCCCCGGAGCCAGATAAAAGAATCTGACAAAGAATTATAAAATTAAAAGGGACAAGATCAAAGTATTTGGGCGTCTTTATAACTTAAAAGAGAACCCGCAATTTTAAATACAAAGATGAATAAGAGGAATACTAAAAATACCCAGACCAAGTGTTCGAAGCATCGAATATGCGTTGCTGTGTCTATTCTACTGTGCCCGGAAGTTGTAGATCCTATTTGAGGTAAGTTGTTAACATATAGTTTACAATGTGACTGTGACATGCTTTACTTGCTGAGTGGTTATACAAGTCATACGAGGCTGACAAACTCAACATATAAAAATAGTATTTTCATAAACCACTACAGCAAGCGTTGGTGATTGCTTCTTGCTAGTCGTACAGAAACCCAACAGCAGAAGTAACCCCAGACTCAGTGAGTAAGTGAGGGATGATTACATCACATATGCATAGTGTGTATAGTATCACTTTGTGAGAAATACGTAACTTGATAAGGTTAAGTTAGGCACAAGCCATTGCACTCACGCTGTCCACACACATTTTCCCCATTAAAGTAACCAGAAGAATAACGGTGGTTTCTAATCATATTCCCTGAGTTATACTGTGTATAAAGTTAGTTGCTTATCCTTTTCAGGACGTGGCAATCAACCACAGCTTTTATTGGCTGTTTGTCCTTTTTGTAGGCAATTTTTTTTCATTCAGTAGTTTGCCATTGCTTTCTGAACGGTACGGCGCTTATACCATTGTTAAAAATCCACACAAAGCGATCTGCTTCCAAACCGCCTGCAGCAGGTTTCGAACCTGGTATATCTGGATTATGAAACTGCGTTCATATCCATTAGGCCACAGACGCCGACATACTGTGTATACTCAGGGATAATAATTATTCAGAGAGGCTAAAATTGGTGGGTGGACAGCGAGAAAAAGTGCCTGTTTAATCTTCCGACCCCAATGTACTTAGCAGAGGCTTTTCTTCTTTTACTGTTTCTATAAAGTTCGTGGTACGAGACCCGTTTGAAGTAAGAATCTTTGCCACTATCTTGTGATTCAAGAAAGATTATAGAGAACATGAAAGATGTGCTTATTGAATCAGCAACAGAAATACTTGGTAAAAGAAAGAAAATAAACAAACCATGGGTTACAGATAACATTCTGAAGTTATGTGATACACGGCGGGAAATGAAAAAGGTTAAGAAAGAGGTTCCTGAAGCAGCATGGCAATACAGTATGGTGAATAAAAATATTAGAAAGAAAATGAAACAGGCCAAAGAAAAATGGGTAGCTGATCAATGTGAATCCATTAATATGGGGGTAATAAAAGGTAACAGCAAGGCAGCTTTTGACACATTAAGAAGACTATCAAAACCCCAACAGCCCAGGGTAACTGTCATAGAAGATAGCAATGGGGCTCTGCTCAATGAAAAAACAGCTGTAATGAGAAGGTGGACAGAATATTGTAAAGAATTATATAACTGTAAACTCGACACTGACTATAGCATATTAAACAACATTAAGTGCGAAAACAGGGAACTCGGAAATGCAGCAATATTACGGGAAGAAGTGGAAGAGGCTATATGTTCGATGAAAGGAGGGAAGCCACCGGGTGTGGATAATATCCCAGCAGAGCTCTTGAAATATGGAGGACCAGATATAGTAAAAATCATGACAACAATTTGCCAGAAGATATGGAGTACAAGAAAATGACCAAAAGAGTGGACGCAGTCATTAGTAATTGTCGCATAGAGATTTATGATCAATAAATTTTCTATATTCTTTTCTTTTCTACCCGTGTTCTCTACTTTATTATCGCTCTTTTATCCTTTTCCTGTTTCTCGCATTCGTTCGTTTGCGACAAAATATTACTTTCCCATTCTGACTTTTACCGTTTCTTTCTCATACTAGTAACGCATTTTGTTGCGTAATATGTCAGTCCCTGGATGTGGTGTGTTTTGATGTTAAGAAGAATGGTGTGCATATAGTTGTACTTGAGTGAGGTCAACTGTGAAGGTCTCTGAGGTAAACAATGAACAACTGTATTACAGAGTACCTTCCTTGTTACCACATTTACGATCTCACTCTAAGTTATATTCTTTTTTGACTAGCGTGACTGAAAGCTACATAAAGTGTCTAGGGTATTGTAAGAGTGTTGTTAAAGAATCTCAATACAAAAACATATACAAACATATACTAATTATTATGATAAACTCAACTAACTCCAGCTGTTAAATTTTATATTTAAAATATCTTTTGTTAAACTTTATTGGTCCTGAGCCTAATGTTGTTTTGGTCAGGACTACAGTCAATGAGAATCAATTTAGATGGATAGATATATTTACAAATATATATAAAGATATTTACACACAACAGACAATATGTCCATAGTACATTGTTACAAATGTTCACTCTGATGTTATTTACTCTTTTTAAATACTAGTACAGGAAAGCAGGTTGAGGTTTGTCATCACCCCACTGTCTTTTGTTTCACTATGATTGTTTATTTTATTCTTTGGAGTAACGCTTTGTCTACACAGGAGATTGTTCTTTATTTGTGATAAGTTGTCCCAGGCCAGATATTGCACTTATCTGTTGCCTGGAATCACAGCAGTTGCAGTTGGTTTGACCAAACACTCCAGTCTCCTCTGGGCTTGAACTTCTTTAATACAAGCAGGTGCCAGTGACTCTTTGAAATCGTGCAGACTTCTTCAATGAGCGAGTACTAGCACCAGACAAGTTCCAGCAAAAACCCCTGTCAATGCAAGTTATGGTTCTGTCTTAATATCAAGCTAATTCCTAATAATGTACATGAAATCATACATACAAAACAAAAGAACATGGTCAGCTCTCTCTGACAACCCTGCTTCTCCCCTTTAGTTTGATGGAACAAATGGTACCAGTTT
Source organism: Oreohelix idahoensis (assembly GCA_024509875.1). Taxonomy (NCBI): domain Eukaryota; kingdom Metazoa; phylum Mollusca; class Gastropoda; order Stylommatophora; family Oreohelicidae; genus Oreohelix; species Oreohelix idahoensis. Next base: position 709,604 of record JAMPIV010001206.1, read on the forward strand.
TCTTTTTCTCTTCCCTAATGGATGCTACGCCTGTCATTCCTGCAGTAATCTTGTCCATGCAATAAGATAGGTGTAATGTTCCTGTATGACCATCATATATATAGTCCTGTAGTTTTAAACTTCTTAGATAGTCCATTATATGATGGATCAACATCTAGGCCATGCCTAAGTCTGCTATGGAACCATTTAATTACAATCTTTTTTCATGGCCTTTTCTTACACACAAACCCTTGTTTAATGAAAAGTCAATAAAATCAATCTTACCACATATCAAGGAAATATAAACAAGTAACGATGAATTAGGCAATCGATTATAGCACACTTTCGTCACTGCCTCTGTTCAGACTGCTTTCAGATGGTAGTATTATTAATAAAAAGCACAAGTCTGCTCATCGCTTCTTGCTCCTCTGAATATTTTGAAAAAATGGCAGCGAGTATCCTACTATTCCTATCATGTAAAAAGCTTTGGCCAATGAGACCAAGCATCTCTTTTTTGAATGAATTTTTTTTTAAATATCTCAAACCACTATGCGTTACTACTACCAACTAGATTTGTATATTAGGTCAGCCAATAATCGTACGGCTTACTTCAAATTTCATCCAATCCACTTCATCGTACTATCTTAGCCTTTCTGTCACCTACTTTTTTCCCAAAAAAATATGCTATCCAATCTAAGCAGACATGACTTGACCTGACAGTATCTCCGATTCTCTAGGTATTATTACCAATATTTGATTATTTAATGGACTATTTAGATAACTAACAACATATTCTTGGTCAGTAAGTCTTCAGGTACACGAATATATGATTTTTATGGGGCTAAGTGGCTTGGTTCAAAATTCCATCTTTTTTTCCATGTTAGTTGTTTATTTTTAAACTACCTCCTGTTCAATTCTTTTTCCATGTACTTTCAAGCTAATTACGAGAGTCTCTCGTAATATACGAGAATTACGTCATTCGCAATAAGAGCTAAGCGTGTTTTCCTGATCGTAGTGTCCACATTTTCTAACGTTACATCGTATTTTTGAAAACCGCCTAAGGGCAATACTAGCAAGTTGGTTTTATTTTTAGAAACAATGTGAGACGTGATTTGCGTTGGTTATCTATCCGTGCCCCTCCCGTCCACAATGTATTTTAGGCAAATACTTAGTTGACCTAGGGAAGTGTTACGTTTGTCGTCAAGGACGAATTTGAAAATTTGGGTACCCTTTTTGTTCGGTTAATGTGTTATCAAAGAATAAGCTGAAGGCGTAGGCGACGCCAAAAATGAAAATTTGTAGTACTATCCTATCTTTGACTTTATGCACTATACTGTTATATTCTAATTTAGGTATTGTATTTAGAAGTTCACCACATATCTCCCCACTTAAAACAGACTATCATATGTCAGTGCCTACTTCTAAATACACATAGATAAATTTACTACCTATGCCTGGTGAATACTCTGATGTTCGTCGTACGGATGTCTGCTTAAAAAATCTGCACCTACATTGGTTTTGCCAGGAATATATTCTATGGTAAACTGGTATGGCTGTAGGAGCAACGACCAACGTAATAATCTAGCATTTTCATGCCTTGCTTGTGACAGACACACGAGTGGTTTATGATCTGCTTGGATCTTAAATGATTTACCATAGAGATAAATCTGGAACTTTTTTATAGCCCTTATGACAGCCAAACATTCTTTTTCACTTGTTGAATATTTTTGTTCTGCTGAGTTCAACTTACGGCTAGCATAAGCTACTGGGGTTAATTGCCCGTCAAGTGAAGTTGACCTTTGTAACAGAGCTGCACCCAAATCTATATTACTAGCATCCGTTCTCACAATGAATTCTTGACTCAAGTCAGGTAATTTCAAAATAGGCCTGCTTGTGAGCTTTTCCTTCAACTCTTGGTAGGCTAATTCACACTGCGCTGACCAAGTAATTCTATCAGGATTTCCTTTGCGCGTTAAATCAGTCAATGGAGCACATATGGAGTTAAAGTTTTTAATATACTTTTGGTAGAAACCACATAATGAGACAAAAGATCGCACATCTTTCTTTGTCTGTGGTCTTGGTGCTCTTTTCAACTTCTCCAGGTTCTTGGGGTCAGGGGTCATGTTTCCCTGATGTACTGTGTGTCCCAAGAATTCGAGCTCTTTACATCCAACACAGCATTTCGTCGGTCTAGCTGTCAAATTTGTCTCTCTAAGTCGATTAAACAACATATCCAGAGAGTTAATGTGTTCCTCAAATGTTTCAGTCGCTATGAGAATATCATCCATGAAGTTGGTGATGCATGGATTATTCAGGGGTTCCAGTAACTTTCTCATCGTCCTCGAAAACACACTCGGTGCATTTTTCAGCCCGAATGGCAACATGTTAAATTCATAATGTCCTTCCGAGGTGCTAAATGCTAAATTAGGTCTAACCTCCGGCTTTACAGGAATCTGATAATAGCCTTTGCTCAGATCCACTTTATAGAAATATTTAGCTTTATTCAGCCTGGCAAACAGCTGATTTGTATCAGGTAATGGATCCACCTGACCTTCTGTGACAGCATTCAGTTTCCTGTAATCTATACACAGTCTGTGTTCTCCAGAGGGTTTTCTTAACAGAACCACACTGGAGCTGTAAGGAGATTCACTGTGCGAGATAATTTCTTCTCTCAACAGATAATCTATCTCCTCCTTCAAAGCTTTTTCCTTAGCGAACGGAATTGAATAGGCTCTCATGCAGATTGGTGTTGGGTCTATAAGTTTCATATCATACTCTAATAAATTTGTATGCCCTGGTCGGTCCGTTAACACATCTGTATGATCATTCAGAACCTGTTGAACTCTCTCCCTCTGATTTTTCGTCAAGTGTGTACTGATTTTTACCTGTGCAGCGGTCTCACAGGGATGTAAAGGATATTCATGAGAGGTGAGTGGTTCCTTTTTCATTTCCATTGCAACAGACAAGGTCAGTAGGTGTGTCTCCTCCTGGTTTTCTCTGTCCAGATATTTTTTCAGGAGATTCACATGATAGATTTTCTCTTTCCCTTTCTTATCTATCTTATAATTTGTTCTAGACACCTTCTCTAGAACTGTATATGGACCTTGCCATCCAATTTGCAATTTATTCTGGCTGCCGGGCAGTAGAAGGAGCACCTTCTCTCCCACAGCTAATTCTCTGTCCTTCGCTTTCTTATTGTAATAGGCAGCATGCTTTTTCCTGGCTTGTCTCAAATTTTCATTGGCAAGTTTCCAGCCAGTTTTAAGACGAGTGGTCAGCTCGTTCACATATTGATATGATGAGGTAATATTTTCTTCTGCCTTTTCATCGGTCCATGTCCTTAACAATGCTTCTAATGGACCTTTTATTGGCCTTCCAAATAACAAGGTTGCCGGGGCCACACCGGTCGAACTATGGGGTACCTCCCGATAAGCAAACAGGGCTGCGGGAAGGTATTGGTCCCATGTATCTGGTTTTTCATGTGCCAACTTTCTCAGGATCGACATGAGTGTCCCGTTAAATCTTTCCACTTGGCCATTTCCTTGGGGATGGTACGGGCTACAATGAAAGTGTTTGGCTTGAAAGATCCTGAATACTTCTTCCGTTAGTTTCCCCTTGAACTGAGAGCCATTATCAGTCAAGATTTGGTTGGGAAAGCCTAACCTGGTGAAGATTGTGAGTAATGCCTCTGCCACATGTTTCGAATCGATTGATGACAGGGCTACCGCCTCTCCCCACATAGAACAAGTGTCCACCAGAGTCAGAATGTAACTGTTCCTCCTCTTGGTCCGAGTGAGAGGTCCCACAATGTCCACGGCAACTCTTTCAAAAGGTGTTCCCACTATGGGCATTTCCCCTAGAGTTGCTGGAGCAGTCCAATGCTTTGGAGCTACCCGTTGGCATTCTGGACAGGATTTTACATATCTCTTTATGTCTTCAGTTATTCCTGGCCAGAAATAATGACAAGCTATACGCTGTCCTGTTGCGTTGATCCCCATATGACCACTACAGGGAATCGCATGCCCTAGTTCCAACACTTTAGTCCTATATGAAATGGGAAGGACCAGCTGTCCATGACCTTGGGATCCTGTTTCAGCCTTCCTATAAATCAATTTGTTCTTCATATAGAAGTCTCCCTTGCCTGGAGGTGTATGACATTTGGGCAATTTCTTAAAACAAGGTTTGAGGGTTTTATCCTCCGCCTGCGCCTTCCTCATCTCATCTGGATGGGTATTTATGGGATTATCCTCCTCCTTTTTAGACTGTGATCTGGTCTGCACTGTTGCCATGATCACAGGTCTCTTGGGATTCCCCAAGAAGACATATCTACACCCCAATATCAGAGGGTACATTGGTTCATTTATCACTGCTGCTTTTATGATTCCTTCCACATATCGCGTTTTCACATTGATCCTGGCGACGGGAAATGTCATGGTCGCTACGTCCTTGGTTGCAGCTTGAATCTCCACTGTTTCTGTGGTGTGTTGATCTGCCTGCACCAGGTGAGAACTCACAACTGAATCATAATCTAATCCAGTATCATACAAACACCTTATGGTGATTCCATTGCATGTTACATCTTCACACACTGGGGGTGGTAAGGTTCCTGTTGTTCAGTACGGTTGACCTTTACTCCCTTTCTCCTCATTTTCATTGCAGCGAAATTAGGAGGTCTCCTTCTACAATTTTCGGTGTTATGGTTGTTCATCTGACACTTTTTACACCACCTCTTTCCTTGGTTAAAAGGTTTTCTTTCATCATATTTCCTTTCATTGAATTGTGGGGTTTTATTTTTATAGTCATTGTGTGGCCTATCAAACTGTTGCTTACCTTTGTTCTGTTCTCTATGGTCAAACCTATTAAAGTTTCGTGGTGCCTTAAAATTGTCCACCTGTTTCTTTTTAGTGCCAGCTACTTCTGCTTGGGCTGCCTGATACCTCTCAGCGACATTGAGTAACTCACCCAGCCTCTCTGCACCTTGTTCCATGAGAAACTTTCTCAGGTCTGGAGCCATGGACTCTCTTAATTGCTCAATCAGGATCATTTCCTTAAGATCTTGGGTTTTCCCCAGAGCAGTCCATTTCTCCAAGTAAGTCTCTAACCGTGCAGAGAACTGGTGATAGGTCTCACCCGACAGTAGCTTGGCATTCCTAAATTTTTTTCTATAAAATTCTCCATTTTTTCATATCTTAACAAAAGAGCCTGCTTTAACATGTCGTAATTGTCTTGGTCATCTCTGCTCATTTTGGCAAAAACTTCATAAGCTGTTCCCCTAAGCCCCTGGGATAACTTGAGGCTCCACCTCTCTCTCTCTCTCTCTCTAGCCCATATGTAGTAGCCAAAAGCTCAAACCTACTTAATACCCTTCTATGTCATCGTCTCTCTCAACAAAATGGTCTAAATGAAAACCCATAGCCGAGGTTAAGGCTCCCTGACTAACAGTGGCATCTGAGGCAAAGGGGCTGGCACCATTTTCAGGAGCATGGCCTTGAAATTCTATTTCCCTTATTCGTAGCTCATGCTCCCTCTGTAATCTTTTCTCCTCCTTTGCTGCTTCCCTTTCGGCAGTCAATCTCTTTTCTTCTCTTTCTGCAGCCAGTCTCATTTCCTCTGCTTCCCTATCAGCAGCCTGTCTCTTTTCTTCGGCCTCCAACTTCTTCTCTTCATACTGGAGCCTTTTAATCTCTGCCTCCCTATCTGCCTCCAATGCCCTAGCCTCCTTGTCAGCCTCAATCTGCAGCCTCTTAATTTCTTTTTCCGCTTCTAACTTTCTTTCTGCTTCTTTCTCTAATCTTTTATCTTCTCGGGCAATAAAATTGTCCACCTCTGAAGTTACACACTGGACCAGCTCTGGTCCATCCATGCCCATCTCTTTAGCAGTCTGCACAGCGGCAGATCTGAATTTGGCTAGATCAGCCATTCTAACTCAAGAAGGTCTACTAAAGTTCTAAGACAATCTTAAACTTAACTAAACTAATTACTGACTATAATTAACTAATTACTACTGGCTGTGACAACTTATCACTGTAAATCTCCTCTTAATTATTTTTATCTTCTTAGGGGGTGTTCCTAACCTCTACTAACACTGATAATACAATCTTGAATTTATATACTACTGCTAATTTTTATTCCTGGAGTTAGTTAATATATGCTGTATGAGATTCCTATTTCAAACATTCATCTATATATGCCAAATTCAAATCTCGGACTTAGAGACCCCAATATATGTGGTGTGTTTTGATGTTAAGAAGAATGGTGTGCATATAGTTGTACTTGAGTGAGGTCAACTGTGAAGGTCTCTGAGGTAAACAATGAACAACTGTATTACAGAGTACCTTCCTTGTTACCACATTTACGATCTCACTCTAAGTTATATTCTTTTTTGACTAGCGTGACTGAAAGCTACATAAAGTGTCTAGGGTATTGCAAGAGTGTTGTTAAAGAATCTCAATACAAAAACATATAAAAACATATACTAATTACTATGATAAACTCAACTAACTCCAGCTGTTAAATTTTATATTTAAAATATCTTTTGTTAAACTTTATTGGTCCTGAGCCTAATGTTGTTTTGGTCAGGACTACAGTCAATGAGAATCAATTTAGATGGATAGATATATTTACAAATATATATAAAGATATTTACACACAACAGACAATATGTCCATAGTACATTGTTACAAATGTTCACTCTGATGTTATTTACTCTTTTTAAATACTAGTACAGGGAAGCAGGTTGAGGTTTGTCATCATCCCACTGTCTTTTGTTTCACTATGATTGTTTATTTTATTCTTTGGAGTAACGCTTTATCTACACAGGAGATTGTTCTTTATTTGTGATAAGTTGTCCCAGGCCAGATATTGCACTTATCTGTTGCCTGGAATCACAGCAGTTGCAGTTGGTTTGGCCAAACACTTCAGTCTCCTCTGGACTTGAACTTCTTTAATACAAGCAGGTGCCAGTGACTCTTTGAAATCGTGCAGACTTCTTCAATGAGTGAGTACTAGCACCAGACAAGTGCCAGCAAGAACCCCTGTCAATGCAAGTTATGGTTCTGTCTTAACATCAAGCTAATTCCTCCTAATGTACATGAAATCATACATACAAAACAAAAGAACATGGTCAGCTCTCTCTGACAACCCTGCTTCTCCCCTTTAGTTTGATGGGACAAATGGTACCAGTTTTCTTTTTCTCTTCCCTAATGGATGCTACGCCTCTGTCATTCCTGCAGTAATCTTGTCCATGCAATAAGATAGGTGTAATGTTCCTGTATGACCATCATATATATAGTCCTGTAGTTTTAAACTTCTTAGATAGTCCATTATATGATGGATCAACATCTAGGCCATGCCTAAGTCTGCTATGGAACCATTTAATTACAATCTTTTTTCATGGCCTTTTCTTACACACAAACCCTTGTTTAATGAAAAGTCAATAAAATCAATCTTACCACATATCAAGGAAATATAAACAAGTATCGATGAATTAGGCAATCGATTATAGCACACTTTCGTCACTGCCTCTGTTCAGACTGCTTTCAGATGGTAGTATTATTAATAAAAAGCACAAGTCTGCTCATCGCTTCTTGCTCCTCTGAATATTTTGAAAAAATGGCAGCGAGCATCCTACTATTCCTATCATGTAAAAAGCTTTGGCCAATGAGACCAAGCATCTCTTTTTTTTTAATGAATTTTTTTTTAAAAATATCTCAAACCACTATGCGTTAGTACTACCAACTAGATTTGTATATTAGGTCAGCCAATAATAGTACGGCTTCCTTCAAATTTCATCCAGTCCACTTCATCGTACTATCTTAGCCTTTCTGTCACCTACTTTTCTCCCCCCCAAAAAAGCTATCCCATCTAAGCAGACATGACTTGACCTGACAGTATCTCCGATTCTCTAGGTATTATTTTCTTTGTCTTTTGTCCTCGTAAGACGAATCACCTTTTTTCGATTTTTTTTTTCAAACCCACCCATTGTATTCCACGTCTTACCGCAGTTCCCCTCAACTTCCTCGACTAGGTATTATTACCAATATTTGATTATTTAATGAAATATTTAGATAACTAACAACATATTCTTGGTCAGTAAGTCTTCAGGTACACGAATATATGATTTTTATGGGGCTAAGTGGCTTGGTTCAAAATTCCATCTTTTTTTCCATGTTAGTTGTTTATTTTTAAACTACCTCCTGTTCAATTCTTTTTCCATGTACTTTCAAGCTAATTACGAGAGTCTTTCGTAATATACGAGAATTACGTCATTCGCAATAAGAGCTAAGCGTGTTTTCCTGATCGTAGTGTCCACATTTTCTAACGTTACATCGCGTTTTTTTTTTTTTTTCGTACGCCCGCTAATACTCGAGGCGAAATCTCAGGTTATTATTTATGTCTAACCTGACATTGATTTTACGTGAGTATTCCTTTATTTCTTGTACAGAGACAGGTGTCCCTCGCCATTCAGGCAAATACTCGCCGATTTCGGAGGTACCCATTGCAGCTGGGTCGGCTCAGGAGCCGCCAGTCCCTGGTCGATGACACTCCTTCAAATGTTCTCGCCAGGTCTCGAGTTAATCCAGTCCAAATCCCGGTCAACGAACAATCCTCAAATGCCGTCGCCCGGGTTTGATCCTGAATCACCCGGTCGCCAGAGCGGTGTTGTAACCACTACGCTAGCGCGGCTCCATCGTATTTTTGAAAACCGCCTAAGGGCAATACTAGCAAGTTGGTTTTTTTTAGAAACAATGAGAGACGTGATTTGCGTTGGTTATCTATCCGTGCCCCTCCCGTCCACAATGTATTTTAGGCAAATACTTAGTTGACCTAGGGAAGTGTTACGTTTGTCGTCAAGGACGAATTTGAAAATTTGGGTACCCTTTTTGTTCGGCTAATGTGTTATCAAAGAATAAGCTGAAGGCGTAGGCGACGCCAAAAATGAAAATTTGTAGTACTATCCTATCTTTGACTTTATGCACTATACTGTTATATTCTAATTTAGGTATTGTATTTAGAAGTTCACCACACTGGATGTGAACGAAATAGTGTGAGAATTCGTCTAGTCAGACATAGAGAGCAGACATTTGTCTACATTTTCATCTGACACGAGTTTTTCTTCGGCTAGTTTCTCGGCGTGAGGTGTGGAAAGCGCCAATCTGCATAGCTCAGAAATGAGACATGTCGCAGTAGGTGTGAAGACGCACTTTTGACAGTTATGGCCAGCCTCTAAGTTAATGGGAAGTGTTAAGAGAGAGAGGGAGAGAGAGAGAGACCGCCGCTATTTCGGGTTTTCGTAATAGCGTGGGATCCTTTGTCTGTTTCATATATCTACCTGCAGTTTTGACTTGATTTCATTCAGTCATTCTCCAGTTGCAGTAGACAGATCGCTAGTGCTAGGAAATCTCTTTTGTATTGCGAAGTCCTAGTTTCTCGACATTTTTGCCGAGTTCTGGAATACCCTTATATTGAATGATTCTAGTTCCTGGTGTTAGTCTGTAGTTCTGTATGGAGGTAAATATATTATATATCTAGTAGTGTTGAGTGATTCAGTGATAATCGCTTATTTCATTTCACTAGCTAGATTTCTGTGCAGAAGAAATTAAATTTATAAGTCTGTTATATTCTCTAGTGACGTGTTTCAGTGGATAGCAAAATAAATTATAATTTCTAGCTTAAACTCATGCAGCTATAAATAAAATTTATTAAACTGCTAGTAATCAGTCGAGAATATTTTAAACTAACTTATAACTGCACTGATTCATCATTGAGTATTGACGAAATACGTATGTATTTCTAATTCATGTTGACTGATTTTGGAAATATAACTTATTTAACGGGAGATTTAAACGATAAGACAAGCTCTACGCTTGCAGTTTATAATGTAAGTTATAACCGAAGTAAATAGTATGTATAAGTATTTTATATGTTGTTTTCTATTTATTCAGTGAAACAGGGGTAGCCCAACTTTACCAACGGTTTTAGTACTGAGAAATATCTGAGAAGAACAATAACATTTTTTTCTTAAAGACTTGGGTGTAAAACCTGTCTGGCATTGCGTTGGCATCCAGAACGACAGAGTACTCATTACATGAACTTTAAGATTAAATGAAGTAACGGGCCTATCGCGCCAGATTTAATTCTTCCTGAGAAAAACATCAAGTACATTTCAGCCCTTGTGGCAAGTAAAATATTACTATCAGTAACATTCCGATGGAGTTCTGACTAGTTGTGGTGTGACCAAATAAAGTCCTATACTGAGAGAAGGCACCGACCTGACATTCCTAGGTACTAGAAATCTAAGCTATTGACACTTTGCTCGCTGTTAACGTTCGTGCCTGGACAATTTTAATGTGACAGAACCAGATATCCTAAAATAAGAATAACCAAGGAAACGTTCCCTGAAGTAGTGGGGTTCCCTTGGCCAAGACTACGACTGGAGATTCTATATGTGCATGTCCTAAACATTGTTTTTCCAGAAGTTGCTACCAAAGCTGTAAGTACGAATGCAAGCTAGTGATCACGGCTGACTGAATAGCGTGAATGCAGGACTGAGTGATTCCTTTATTGTTGTATTTTGGCACCCATTTTGCTGTCTTAAATTTCTTTATGCAAGTTTTTGTTGCTAACAATATTTTCCTTAGGATAGATCAGAGTATCAAAGTCTGTTCATACCTTTAAAGGGAAATCTTAGACTATAGCATATGTATTCGTGACTCTTTGGGGCTATCACTTTTCTTCTAACAGGACTGTGGGCTATACATCGAGGGAAAAGATCATACCAATGGGTCTATCATTCTTGTAGTAATTCATTGACTTATGATTATTTGTATATGCTTGATGTAATTTTTATGTGTTGTGATGGAATTTTCTGATGATAATTAAAATTCACTTAAACTTAATCAGTGTGTCGGTCAGCTCGTTCCAAATTATCTATATTCATTGTCATAGTTTCACGTCTGTGTGTTTATTGTAGTCACTTAGGTGTGTGTGTAGGTGAGGGATATATATATATATATATATATATATATATATATATATATATATATATATATATATATATATATATATATATATATATACAGTACTTTGCAAAAAAAATGGCAGTCATATTGCTCAGCTAAATAAGCTGAAATCTAATTAAATATGCATGTTCTGCCCCAAATTTGCACTCCACTTAAGTGACCAAACACTACCAAAAGTAAAAAAAAAATTAGCGTAGAGTAACGTCCCTTGATATAAGAGCAGACGACAATTTCTAATGCTAGTGGCAGAAAATGGATACAAAGTCAAAGTCTATGTTAATTTCACAGCTTTGGAATGAAGAAAATCAAACATGTTCCAACATTTCTAAAACCTTGAACATTCCTGAGCGGACTGTCTACAGAGTTGTGAGTAAATTAAAAGCAGGTAATGGAATCGAGCGAAAAGAAGGTAGTGGGAGGCCAAGAATTTTGGTCACAAAGGACCATCGGTGTCTCGCCCAAATCGTTCGGGCTGGGCCAATGAAGAGTGTAGAAAACATACGGCAGCGCATGATCGAGTTGGGAAGCCCAGAGGTATCTAATGCTATTGTCAACCGGGAGCTACACAGGATGAATTACACAAAAAAGCGGGTAATTTCGTCACCATTGCTCACAGAGACTCACAAACAGATGCGCTTGAACTGGTGCCACGAACACCAAAATTTGTCATGGGACAGTGTGATTTTTTTCAGATGAATGTTCTCTTTGGTCTTATCCTGCTCAAATAAATATTTGGACGAAAGGCTCTGTAACGCCTGTGTACCAGCGACCGAAACATACCTAGAAATTCCATCTTTGGGGAGGGGTTTCAGCAAGAGGTGCCACCCCACTGTGTGTTTTCACAGGAATTCTCACGAAAGAAAGGTACATCGACATACTAGAGGGACACCTTCTGCCATTTATGCAGGTCATGTACCCCGATGGGTGCACATTTCAACATGACAATGACCCAAATCATACAGCTCATACCCCCAAAGCATGGCTGCAAGAGAAGAATGTGATAGTGCTGAAGTGGCCCAGCAACAGTCCCGATCAAAACCCAATTGAAAACGTTTGGGCACTACTCAAGAATCATTTAAAAAAGAGTGGACTCAGAGACGTTGAACAATTGAAGAAGGAAGCTGAAAAATACTGGGACAGTCTGACTCTCAATTACCTACAAACATTTGTGGGAAGTATGCCTCGCCGCATCCAGGCTTGCCTTGCTGGAGAAGGCAACATTATATTGTACTGAAACCACTGTTAATAGATAGGGGAGATACCAATCTTCCTCTGGACATACAGTTTTTATTATTATTTGCTTCTATGAGTGTGCTGCGTTGCGAAAATATGACTGCCATTTTTTTTGCAAAGTACTGTATATATATATATATATATGCCCAATGGGCTGATCACCCGTTGGCTTGTCACACCGATTACGGAAACAACGGCAGACGGATCTATTTGTTGTTGCCCTAAAGACGCCGCTAGGCGTGATGGGAAACTACAACAGAGAAAATCAATCTGCTGTTGCCCTTAAGACGCCACAAGGCGTGATGGCCTCTGACTGCTTGGTCGGTCTTTGGCTAAGGACGGAAGAAGAAGAAGAAGAATATATATATATATATATATATATATATATATATATATATATATATATATATATATATATATTAATATATATATATATATATATATTATATATATATATATATATATATATATATATATATATATATATATATATATATATATATATATATATATATATATATATATATATATATTATACTATAATAATAATAATAATAATAAATTCTTTAAGCGCCAAACACGGCGCATAAGGCAGAAACCAGTGCTCTCCAGGTTGTTCGTTGTGACGCGACTCCTCTTAGCTCTTGCACATTATTTAGGCCCAACGTTCTTCCTTCTCTTATTATTGTTCTTCTGAGTGTTTCTTTTGGTCTTCCTTTTTTCCGCTTACCCTCAGGAACCCAAGTGAGCGCCTGTAGTGGTATTCTGTTGTTTTGCATTCGTAGGACATGACCGATATATGACCATCGTCTTTTCCTTATATAGTCGGAGACATATTTCTGCCTAGAGTCTTCTCTTATTTGTCGATTAGTCTTGAATTCTTTCCAACTGATGTTCATGAGTTTTCTAAGACATTTGTTCTCGAATGTATTCAGCTTGTTCTCCAATGATTTTGTTATTTTCCAACTCTCACAGCCGTATGTTAACACTGAGATAACATTTGAATTAAACAGACGAAGCTTGGTATGTATATTCAATGATCGTAATTTCCAAATGTTAGATAATCTATTGAAGGCGCTAGCTGCCAAAGCAATTCTAGTATGGATTTCTCTTGTTGTGTCACCATCCTGAGTCATTTTACTGCCTAAATAATTGAAACTTTCAACTTTCTGTAGTTTTTCCCCGTTCAAGATGATATCAAAGGTCTCGTTAGAAAAGTTCATAGCTTTAGTTTTAGAGGCATTTATTTGGAGACCAATTTTAACCGAGAGATGACACAATTATACTATACGGTCTGACAAATCTTAATCTGTTGTAGATGATAGGCTGACTGAGAGAAATCATCTCGAGGGTCAGAGACCGACTCTAATATATTTCTACCATCTCACTCGTGGAAATCTATTTCTATTATTATCTCTCACTGTGGCTATCACTTATTCTAATCTATTCAGAAGGGACCAACCCAAGTCTTAATTCCCCTATAAAAAATCTACGACAGTAATACCGCTTCCAAAGAAAGGAAATCTAAAAATGTGCAAGAATTACAGAACCATTAGCCTTATTAGTCATCCAAGTAAGGTGATGTTAAGAATACTTTTGAACAGAATAAAACAGAAATCAGAAGAAATCTTGTCCGAGGAACAGGCTGGCTTTAGACCAAAAAGAAGTACCTCAGAACAAATCTTTAATATTAGATTACCGATCGAAAAACATCTCCAGCATCAACACGATTTATACCATAACTTCATCGATTTCACAAAAGCCTTCGATCGAGTCTGGCATGAAGGCTTATGGCAAATAATGAGAAAATTCAATTTTGATACCAACATCATAGATATCATTGAAGCACTATACAAGGACGCAAGCAGTGCTGTTTTTGCAAGCAATGACATTGGAGAATTTTTCAAACCAACTGTAGGAGTTCGCCAGGGATGTATCCTGTCCCCAGTGCTCTTTAATATATATCTAGAACATATTATGCAGGAGGTTCTCTACGATTATAAAACAACCATATCGATTGGAGACCGACCTCTTTGCAATCTACGTTTTGCTGATGATATCGATCTGATAGCTGGAACAGAATCAGAACTTCAAGACCTTACCTCTAGACTGGAGAAAGTAACAAGAACATATGGGATGGAAATTAATATAGAAAAATGCAAGATATTGGTGAATAGCCATAAGAAACATGTTCCGACCAACATTACGTTAAATGGGCAAACGTTAGAAGAAGTTAACACCTTTAAATATCTCGGGTCTACTATATGTAGTGATGGAAGATCAAGTAAAGAAATCAAGACAAGGCTTGAGATGGCCTCAGCTGCCATGACAAGGCTGAATGTAATCTGGAAAAGTAACATCAGTTTTCCTGTGAAGATCAAATTATACAAATCACTTGCATTATCTATTCTCTTGTATGGGTGTTAGGGCTGGACACTCACTGCAGATACGGAGCGAAGGATTCAGGCTTTCAAGCATAAATGTTATAGAATAATTTTGCGCATTTGCTATAAAGAGCACAAAACAAATGTCTATGTTAGAGAGAAGATAAACACCTATGCAGGTCACCAAGAACCACTTTTGTCAGTAGTGAAACGTCGAAAGCTTGCCTGGTTTGGGCGTGTAACTCGTCATGACTCCCTTTCGAAAACGATCCTCCAGGGAACAGTCGAAGGTAAACGGAGAAGAGAAAGGCAAAGAAAATCCTGGGCTGATAACATCAAAGAATGGGCAGGACACGGTTTTTCCACACTTGTACGCATTGCTGAGGATAGAGAGCAGTGGAGGACCCTGTCTGCTGATGCTTCCACCATGGCACCCCTACGACCCATGACGGGTTACGGGTTGAGATGAGATGATGATGTGATTCAAGAGCTGGGTTCGACACTAACCATTGGACGAGTTGTGTAGAGAAGTGCCCTCATCACAAAAGACTTGATGAAATACCTGCTGCAGTACTCAGGTATTTGAAGAGCTAAGTTCTTATTAAAAGGCGAACGCAAAGGATTTTGTATAATTCCCCTATCAAGTCTCTATGACGAGGAAACTTTCACTAAATTTCACACATCTTTTCATATTTATTTTAAACTCTTAAAGAATAATTGATTATTAAATTTGTCACATGTTATTTTTACAAATTCATAGTTGATTCGTTACTATAGATATGAGAGCAAGCGTATTATCCAGAGTCTTTAAGATATATATATATATATATATATATATATATATATATATATATATATATATATATATATATATATATATATATTTATACATACATATATACCTATATTTACATATATAGAGCCAAATAAATAATAAGAGGAATTTCGCTGAATTAAATCAGCTGGGGGCTTGAACGAGCTAACATTACGTATTGCATAACCATCGTCATAAAAAGCGGCGGGTCAGATACTAAAATTAACGTTGCTCCGCCTCATGCAGCGTTGTTCTTGACATCAGAAATATCTTATGAAAACTAACTTGGGGTAGAAGCATCATTATCCTTCTATCTACAACTCTGCCAAGAGTAATCTTGTGTGAAGGTAGACACCTTTGAAGACCCACATCAATTACTCTTGAGTTTACGCCACTGTTGGACCACTACTGCAGAGCTAAGGGGAGGCAACCCGTGACAAATACTATTCTTCTGACAAAGTATATGGCGAAGGTTGATGACCTCATTGTGGATCTTTTTTATTTATTGTGATATAGTATGAATAATCTATTTAAATAGTTTGGCTTTTTGTTTTGGTTTTTTTTTAAATAATAGTGTTTGGCTTCTTTTTTTTTGTGTGTGAAGATGGTTGGCTTTTTTTTTTTTTCACAATTTTCATCTAGCAACCTTTGTTGGCAAAATATTGCTTTTCTTTCTTTCGGAAGGTAGGGCACCAGAGACAGTTCAATTGATAGGGCCTCCAAGATTGCACATCTTCTTAAAAAAAAAAAAAAACTTTCATTGGCAGTGAGGAATAGAGCATTATAATTCTACATGCATCCTATAATGTATTAGTCAACGACTCTACATACATTTTGTAATATTATATGAATGCAAGATTTTGACTGTAAACAAGCAGGTGGGATAAAATTTAGGCAGAAGTTACATCGGGCAGAAAATCAAAAGGAGTCCTCAGAAAAAACAAAACAAAAACAAAACAGAAAAATTGTGTGAATTAATCAACACGAAAAGACAATTAATCCTTTGAACATGCGATAATAACGCGAAAAAGGGAGAATTTGGTAATTACTGATGAATCCGGTAGCCGCGGTAGCATAGTGGTTAGTGCACTGGCTTCCTAGCTCAGTGGTTTATGGTTCGATCCCCAGATGAGGTGGGATTTTTTAAGGCCGCAAACGGCTCCTGGGTCGACCCAGCCCCAAATGGGTACCAGCGCAACTTGGGAAGGTTAAGGCGGCCGGCGTGATGCTGATCACATCACCTCTAGCGTGCCGACGGTCGAGAAAATATGGGCCTAACACCATATTCCCAATATGCCTCAATAGGGCGTGTAACGGGATCCTCTCCTTCCTCCTCACTGATGAATTCAACTCATGGAGAAGAAGAGGCTGACAAACAGAGAAATGCCAACAGACATGGACAAGATTGAAGACACAACTGAAAATCACAGAAACAATGATGAACATAGTTATCTAGAATACGGTATGGGACCTAAGACGCGTCAAAAGTGGAATGCAGTCAGCGATCCATAGCTGACTGCTTGCGTCAGGGTCAGCAAACCAGAGCTGACCAAGACGCTACTCCACCTCCAAGTGGTGGTGCTGGAAACAGGCTGCATCACTGCAGTCTGGCTGAGAGAGTAGGGATCGAAGTGGGAAGGCAAACCCGGTCCTAAAAAATGCCGGGCCGAAGTCATATGTGTCGGGCCGAAAGGCGCAGATATCGCAGCCTTGCTGTAAACGGCGACACAACGCAACCAACGTCCTTTTCAGGACGAACGCAGAAGAAGAAGAATACGGTATCAAAGTACAGTAACTGAGACAGAATTTCCACGCTTCGTGAAAAGAATGAATGCAAATTTTTTCGGATTATGTGAAAAGCTTTTGCCTGGAGCAGGAGAAGTGCATTCCGATAGTAACATTAATAATAATGTTCGAATACAAACGTTTTAAATGTGTAGGCGTACTAACATCAGGTGGAAGATGAATCATAAATTAATAACAGACCAGGCATTTCTGAGGCTAAAAAAAAAAAAGATAAATAAAATAATAGCATGCAAAACAACCATGCACAATCAACAAACGCTCAAAACTATCACTGCACGTCAAGGAGTGGTTTTATGTTTTTTTTTTGTTTATTTTAAAGTGTGAAAAGTCCCACAAGCAGCTAAGTCACTAGGCGAAAAAAGTGTGACAGTGACCAATATGCAAATGAAGCTTTGGTAGTTTACTTTTGAGGATATTTGAACACATTGTGACAAAATTGCAAACAAATAAGTAGAAGGCGCCAAAAAGAGAGAAAATACTTGCAGTATTCCAAGAATACAGAAGCATATCAACAATAGAACTGATGAACAGTGCTGGGAACTGGAAGCTGTGGAGACACATGGTCGCATATGCCTTTGGTATGACACTTATAAAAATAGATATTTTGATATTTACAACCAGCCTAGCAATGACGTCACCGCAGCCATTTATTTTCAAGCCGCGCATTGCCGCTTACAGTGTTATCAATATTCATCGGCAACTGAATTGTTGTAAAGTTGTTTTTACTTTTTTAAATACCAACTTTAACCGAACGATTCTGGCCTACGTTAAGATAAAATGGCGTCAGAAGACAGACCATCAGCGCCTTGTCAGACTGCAACTGAGGAAAATGAAGATGATAGTCCTCAAGAGGTAGGCCTCACCAACTGTAAACATTAGGCTACACTGGTAGAGTCTTGTGGGACTAACTAACATGCTAAGATATTTGATAAGTCATGGAAGGGGTGCAAGCACTAAGACAGTGATCATATTCTATAAATCTTTCATTAGAGGCAAAATTGATTATGACTCTGTATATGACTCTGCAGCAGTCACACGTTTAAATTAGAATTTAGCACCAAGCATTATGGACAATAAACACGTAAACAAATAAAGAGGGGAAACCCGAGGCCTGTAAACAGTAAATAAATAAATATTATACACATAAAGGTATGTTTCAGGCGCTCATGAGAAATAAAGAAGCAGAAAACTAGACAACAGAAGTGAATGGCTTACCGGAGAATCGAACCCAGGACCTTCCCTGCCTAGCTACAGAAGCGAATCACACTATCCTCCATGCCAGCTAGGCACCACAACAATAGTGCTTCAAAAACAGGAGTCATTAGCGCGATTCACAGCATGTAACACCGAATATGTACCTAGAGCGATCCAGCCTAATGAAGCAATCACTTCTGTTTTCCCCCTATTATACAGTAGGCCTATAGGTCAGATTACCCTGCCTTTTTTAAATTTTGCCAGGGCAGTGGCCTTACAGCCTACTCTTTATGATTTCCAACTGCAGTGGGATTTTTAACGTCCACAACTTGCACACTGGACTTCCTATTGTTTCGCCCTTATCCGAGAAGGCTAGGCATCCTATCTCACTACACAGGAGACCAAGGGGGAGTATGACATCATTAGGACCACTGGTTCTGAAAAAAAAATTTCTATAAATTATATTCCCTCAGCTGGGAATTGAACCTGGTACCTCTAGAATTTGAGGCGGACTCCATACCCTTATTTGCAGTTTTATGTTCTATAGTATGATTTATCTGTATTAATGCCCAACCTTCTTTAGTAGCCTTTTACAACATGCTTGGAATGGTTACAGTGCAGCACTTTCAGGTCTTGGTAACACACTGGTATATTTATTGTTACTGATGTATATTTACTGTACAGATGACGAACATTTGAGGCGGTATTATTTTTGTTTTTGTGTGGTTAAAAAAGTCACAGCAATAGCTGTGTTAGCAACATATTTCTTACTTCACACCTGATTAATTGATGTCAGTAATGATAGGCATATGTGATAAAGATTGCATTTATAGACAGTTTTCTTTTTTTGGGCAGATTTAGTTTTTTCAAGCAATACAGTGTTAGAAACATGAAATTTCAGTGTGATCGATTTGCCTATATTCAGAATCACTACTAATTGAATAATCCAGTCTGAACAGATATTGTAGTCCACAATGGTGGTTTAACTGTTTTGTGCTGGAGTCTTCATGCATTTCTTGAACAGGTTAAATGAAATAATGATGCGAACAAGCATGATGAAAACAAAGATTATTTGCAAGCATTGTATAGTCACAAGTTTAGTTAGCAGCTTTTAATATTACCTTCCAGTTTACTGAGGTAGGATTTTTTAGGTTTTTTTTTTTTTTTTTTTTTTTGGTTGTTTCTCAGATTACGTATTAATAACTGCACCTTCAACAACAATTTATAGTTATTATTTTTTTACATTTTTGAACAGGACACGAAACAAGCTGAAAAACGTGAAGAAGAAAAGTTAAAGTCTAAGTACCCAAACCTAGCCAAAGGGGGAGTTGGCTCTGCACTCCTTAACAAAAGGCTTCACAAAGGAGGAGTAAGTTTTCTTTATTGAGATAACGTAAATCTTAGTTGTTATTTTAGGAACATGAGAGATGACTGCCAACGCTATAGACTGCAAACACTTGGGAGATGCACTTCACTAAATAGCAGACAAGAAAGCGTATTCTACACTAAGAGATTTCTTCTCTCGTCCTTGGAACTGACTGACAAAGCAATCAACGACCATCACGCCTTGTGTCGTCTTGTAGGGCAGCAACAAACCGTTTCCACATTGCTCGATCGACAGCCATCCTTTGTGTGGTGCCCCAGCTCTGGTTCATGCTCAGCGTCTCTGCCTCCTCAGTTCTCCGCGAGGTGGTTTTTGGCCATCCTTGCTTTATCTTTCCTTCTGGAGTTCATAGCATGAGGATATGGCCAATTCAATTTCAGTGTCTACCTGCTATGATGGTGCACATGTCTTCTTAGAGACTGAGTTGGCAGTTCTTGGTTGGTGATGGTGTTCGGCTAGAACATTCGAAGAATTTTCCTTAGGCAGGTTGTGTGGAAAGAGGACAGTTTGGACATTTTCTTTTCTGTTACTCTCCAGCATTCTGCACCATACAGAAGTACGCTTTATAGCAAAAGATCAACAAGTTCATAAGGAAATGGCTAGGAGTACCATCTGGTCTGTCAGACATAGCACTGTACTGCAAGAAGGCAAAGTTTGTGCTACCTTTTCAAGTCAGTTGTTGAAGAATACAAAGCAGGAAAGGCGAGGCTCGCAATGATGCTGTGCGAGTCAGCAGATTCAGCCCACACTGAAAAGTGGATGAAGCTGTTGGTTCTGCTCAAGAGTCGCAGGCTGAGCGAGGTAATCGGATACACACAGACGAATAGACCAGGATTTGGCCATGGTGACATCCGCTGGTGGTCCAAGGCATCAAACAGGGAACGTAAAGACATGGTCATTCAGGAAATATGAGAAGCTGAGAATGATAAGAGGATGCAAAAAGTGGTGCAGCAAGGCCATTGGGCTACATGGGAGGGAGCCCTGCATTGGAATGATACATGGCACCTCTTAGACTCAGCTTAATTATCAGATCAATGTATCTGCCATCGTCCGCAAACCTTGTGAGATGGGGAAAGTTTGATGATGCTCAGTGCCCCCTGTGCCATGAGAGGCAGACACTTGAGCATGTGCTCTCAGCTTGCAAGGTGTCATTAGGGCAAGGTCGATACACATGGCGCCACAACAGAGTACTAAATGAGCTGGCTGCTACAATAGACCTGGCAAACAGCAAAGTGAGACCGCGTGCCAAAAATTCATACTTTCTGAGAGCAGGAAAGTCAGCACATCCCAAACCAAGTAAACCAGGCAGCAGTTTACCTTCTATTCTTGACTGTGCAAATGACTGGGAGATGGCAGTAGATCTACCTGGGATAGGGGCATATCCGGAGAGTATCAGTAGATCTCGAAGACGGCCAGAAATAGTGCTGCATTTCTCATCATTGCACAAGATTATAATGATTGAGTTGACCGTGCCATTTGAATCCAGAT
Source organism: Oreohelix idahoensis (assembly GCA_024509875.1). NCBI lineage: Eukaryota > Metazoa > Mollusca > Gastropoda > Stylommatophora > Oreohelicidae > Oreohelix > Oreohelix idahoensis. The sequence goes on from JAMPIV010001206.1 coordinate 730,907, forward strand.
TGGATGAGCAACACTCGTTCAAAGTGGCCAAGTATAATGATCTGGTCAGGGGCTTGAGACATGACGGGTTCACTGCAAGGGCCATGGCTGTTGAGGTAGGTGCAAGAGGTCTTGTGGCTGCCTCAGTGTATGATCTACTGAAACTGTTCGGTTTGAAAGGACAGTCAAGAACAAGGGCACTTAAGAGGCTCAGCGAAACTGCGAAAAGGGCATCGTGGTGGCTGTGGAACAACGCAAGAGGCTATGGAACTCGGGACAGTAATTTGTTTTCAACATATGGGTTACTTTTCACAATTGCCTCCAGCTGGCTTCTTCTTCTTCTTGCGATCGCATCTTTGATGTTTACACCGTCAGACGAGTTCTCATGATGAATTCGACTGTTGTTTGAAGTTCCTCTTTAGCTCCATATAGCTTTGAGTTTAGTGTTGAGTCATTGGGCCAGTATATCTTTCTTAACTGGTCATATAGAGGACAATCCTGTAGAACATGCTCAGCAGTTTGTTCGTTTAATCCACATGTGCACAGTGGTGAAGCAGACAATCGTAGCTTGTGCATGTGTTTATTCAGTTTGTTATGCCCTGTCCTGAGGCGAAAAATAGTTATCTGTCCCTTCCGGTCGAGAGTGTGATAGTCGTCTTTGGGTTGGTTCTGTTCTCTTCTGATAGTCTGGATAGCTCTCTTTTTCTCAAAGTATGTGACTTCATTATCTTCTTGTTCACATTCACCTCCCTTTTTTGCAAGTTTATCTGCCTTTTCATTTCCGGGTACACCACAATGAGATGGTACCCACTGAAGTATGGTTCTCTTTTTGGCAGCTACCTTGTTTAGTTCATTTCTCAGATGTGGGAGTTTACCACCCTTGAGAGCTTGCAGGACAGACAGTGCATCTGTGAGGATGACTACCTGGTGGCAGTCAGAGTTGGTGTTATAAATCATATTTGCAGCTTGCTCTAGAGTTTGAACCTCAGCTGTATAGTTGGAACAGAATTTACCAGTGGGAATGTGCCTAGTCTCATAGTGGTTGTCAGGATATGAGATAAAGATACCGGCACCTCCATTCCTGTAGTGGTTTTGATGGTGTTGTATGATTGTGATATTACTTAGTGTGAAGCATGAGGTCAGCTGTGAAGGCTCCTGAGATAAATGTAGCTGTGAATTGACAGAAGGCCCTTCTTGCTACCACTACAACCTCACACCTATCTTTTTTTACTAGTGACTGTGGCTACGTTAAGATTCTAGGGTAATGATATGTAATGTGTTGTGGTAGTTTACATACACCCACACATATATTTAATAAGTCTAATAATATTAATAAAATGTTACAACACACTGAACTAACTCAAGCTGTGTAAAATTTTGATAGTAATATTTTCTTTAAGTTTATTTGTTCTGAACCAAGGTTTTAGTTTGGTCAGAACATATGAAAGGTTTTGAAATTAGGAATGAAATGCATGAATATATGGCATAATAAATGAAAGGTGTGTACATATGTATTTCACAAGACTAGTTAATATTACTACTGTTTATTTTTTTTAATTTAGCTGGGAGAATGATGAATGGATGTGCTGTTGGAGTGGCCTCATCACTCCCTGTATATGGCTACTAACATTGTCCATTTATTGATGGGAATATAGTTAGTGTTGTTAGAAACGAAGTTGGTGACTCTCCAGCAGGCCAGACGCTCACTTATCTTGAATGAGTAGTTCTGGTGCTGGAATCTGGTGGCCCCGCCTCTCCGTGCTTGGGGGCAAATATCAGGAGTCTGGTGGCCCCACCTCTCCGTGCTTGGGGGCAAATATTAGGAGTCTGGTGGCCCCACCTCTCCGTGCATGGGGGCAAATAAAGGCTGCTCTGCCAAAATATTATACTGCACGGGTCCCTTCTTGTATTAATCAACACATCATTTGACACCACATTGGTGCCAAATAAAAAACCCACAGTTCTGAAATAAAAGTATTGGTCATGTGTCAGAACTCTACCTCCTGAGCCACTACTACACACAGCATTATACAACAACACCACATAGACAGGGTCAGATCTCTCTGACCATACAGCACACCTTACCAAGTTGGTTTCACATAGGATAAGTTCCCCCAGACTACATATTCTGAAATATGTTCATTAGCTTCTTGCCATAGAATAGGATAGGTGATATGTTTCACTGATCTCAACACTTGATCCGCCTTTCATAATCCTTGCTGGAGTTTATGTATTTGGTTTGTCTCTAGACCCTGAACTAGGGCGGGGGGTCTAGAACGAATCCTTACTTGTTGTAAGGGCTAGATTTTGATATGGCAGTATCAAATCACTCGAAATATTAAACAAATATTAAAATGTACAAAGAAATACTTTGTCTTACCAGAATTATGAATATAGAACACAGTAGATGCCAGCAAAACTCAGCTGAGCTGCTGGCTTTATTATGGCGTCCCTCTAAATATTTCAATTAGTTTGGGGAAATATCACCACTAAATAATTACTGTGTCTATCACTGGACAACTTATGCTGAATGGCAAAGATGCGCGTCTGAGCGCCGATAATATGTTTATCTGTGGCCAATCAGCGCTTTTCTTTTTTCAAATTCAAACCCCTTTCCAAAAAAGTCAATTCAGTCATACCTCAGTCAAGTATGTCTTATTGTCTGTTGGTTCGTCCGTCTCTAACTGCGTTTCACAAAAAAAAACACTTGTTTTTTTGAACCAACTCTGCCCTCCCCTACACAATTTTGCCTTTAAAGTTATTTTTAGCCACCACTGTCCGCTACTTCCCCTCTCTTTCATTCTAACTGGATTTTAGCACTTGCGTCTCAAGGCTACAATTTTTTGAAAATTAGTGACATTTTTGTTCCAATGCAGTCGCTCGCTGATATGAACAACACAGTCTTTTGTCAATATCTTTCTTATTATCTATCCGTCTGTATAAATGAAAGCATATTATTTCACTGTTCAAGATGGGCCATCCGGCCAACTAGGTTTTATATTCCTAACATTATTATTAAGAAAAGTTACTTTTCAAGGTTATTTATTTTTTTTTTTTTTAATATGTTCGAGCATATTCTGTAAGGCGTTTGCCGCTGAATTCAAATAAACGGACTAAGTTATCGCAAAAGCGTCCAAGAAATGACTGTTGCGTATAATAGCTAAGGTCCCTTTTGTCGATTTCTTTACCTTGTGTCAACTTGGGACGTGAATTTTTTTCCTCCTTTCCCCCCCAATTGTGTCTTTCTAGCCTTGCTAGTTTCAAGCACATGTTCAGTCATATTTTTTTCTTCTTTTGATCTCCGTTCTCAACCCGTTCCGAGGGTAAAGTTTTGCTTTCACGTCTAGCAAATTAATTTCCATGGCGGGTAGTGACCCGCGGCCTGGGCGATCATGTACTCGAGTAACTTACGCATCATTTTTATCCCTACTTTTTATCGTTGGAGATATTTTAACGTTGTATCACGGTAAATATCACACATCTCCCCACTTGAAAACATGCCTACGGCAAGTTCCAAAACCAGTGATACACATAGATAAAATTACTCCTCACGCCTGCCACTACTCTAATTTTGATCACAGGGGTGCCGACTGAGGAAATCTGCACCGACATTCAATTTGCCTGGGATATATCGGATACTGAACTGATAAGGTTGAAGCAATAAAGACCACCTCAGCAATCTTGTGTTTTCATGCTTAGCCTGAGATAAGAAAACGAGGGGCTGATGATCCGTCTCGACCACAAAAGTCCTACCATACAGATAGATTTGAAACTTCTTTATTGCCCAGATTAACGCTAAACATTCTTTTTCGCTTGTGGAATATCCTTGCTCCGCCTTATTCAATTTGCGGCTTGCATAAGCGACTGGGTTCAGTTCCCCATCAGGTGAAGATGATCTTTGCAACAAAGCCGCCCCGAGTCCTACATTACTTGCATCTGTTCTTAAGACAAAGTCCTGTGTCAAATCAGGCAGTTTGAGAATAGGCTTGCTAGTGAGTTTTTCCTTTAAGTTTTGGAACGCTAATTCACTTTGCGCAGTCCAAATAATTTTATCTGGAAGTCCCTTGCGAGTCAGATCAGTCAGAGGAGCACAAATAGAGTTAAAATCTTTGATGTATTTTTGATAAAATCCGCATAACGACACGAATGATCGCACGTCCTTTTTTGTTTGTGGTCTAGGTGCTCTCTGCAGTTTTTCCAAGTTCTTGGGATCAGGGGTCATGTTACCCTGATATACAGTGTGTCCCAAGAATTCCAACTCTTTGCATCCAATACAACATTTTGTTGGCCTAGCAGTTAAGTTCGCCTCCCTAAGCCTATTAAATAACATTTTTAGAGCGTCAATGTGTTCTTCAAATGTCTCTGTGGCGACGAGAATATCATCCATGAAATTCGTGATACATGGGTTATTCAGGGGATCCAACAATTTGCGCATCATCCTTGAAAATACACTCGGAGCATTTTTCAGTCCGAATGGTAGCATGTTGAATTCATAATGTCCATCCGAAGTGCTAAAAGCCAAATAAGGTCTCACTTCAGGCTTCACTGGAATCTGGTAATAGCCTTTACTAAGATCCACCTTTGAAAAGTATTTTGCCTTGTTTAATCTGGCAAATAACTGTTTTGTGTCTGGTAATGGATCCACTTGTCCTTCTGTGACAGCATTCAGTTTCCTGTAATCTATGCACAGTCTGTGTTCCCCAGACGGTTTTCTCAACAAAACGACACTGGAACTAAAAGATGATTCACTGTGCGAAATAATCCCCTCCTTCAACAAATAATCTATTTCTTCCTTCAATGCCTTCTCCTTCGCGAACGGAATAGAATAGGCTCTCATACAGATTGGGTTTGAGTCTACCAGTTTCATGTCATACTGTAGCAAATTTGTATGGCCTGGTTTATCTGTTAATACATCTGTATGTTCCTCCAGAACCTGTTGAACTCTCTCCCTCTGATTTTTAGTCAGGTGCTTACTGACTTTTACCTGTGCTGCTGTTTCACAAGGATGTAATGGGTATTCATGTGAGGTGAGTGGTTCCTTTTGCATTTGAGTTGCGATAGCCAAGGTCAGTAAGGGGGTGCTTTCCTGGAGTGGTCTGTCCAGATACTTCTTTAACAGGTTTACATGATAAACTTTCTCCTTCCCCTTTTTGTCAATTTTATAGTTTGTTCTAGACACCTTCTCTAGAACCGTATATGGACCTTGCCATCCAATTTGTAATTTATTCTGGCTGCCGGGTAGTAGAAGCAGCACCTTCTCTCCCACAGCTAGTTCTCTGTCCTTTGCCTTCCTATTAAAATATGCTGCATGTTTCTTCCTGGCTTGTTTCAAATTATCATTTGCCAGTTTCCATCCAGCTTTCAAACGAGTGGTCAGTTCGTTCACGTATTGATAAGATGAGGTAACAGTCTCTTTCGCCTTCTCATCTGTCCAGGTCCTTAATAGTGCTACATCTGGATCTGTAATTTATCATACGTATTTTTCATGGAACCCATCTGGTTCCGTCCATTAGAAGCATTATAGTGAGGACTTTTCTTCCTAGAATCATCACTCACAAATCGACCACTACCAATTTTTTTCTTGGGTTTGTCTTCCCACTTTAGATTGCTTATGAGAGATCTTCGCTCTCTTTTCTGTTCTTCCAGTTTATATAAGTCTGACCGAGGGATTGTCATCTTATCCTGGGTAAAATTTCTTCTTTGTACTCTTCGCATAGTGGCCATGTTAATCCATTCAAGTGAAGACTGGGTGTGAAAAGGGGGCTCCCATTCCACTTTGTCTACCTGAGTATAATTAGTTTTCCTTCCAGGCCTAATTTTGCCCCGTGGCGTTTCTAGGTCCTGCACATATTTTCCCTTTGTGGGTGTTCCCTCATGAAATATGCCACATGCTTCTACAAAGTTCTCAATATCGACATTTACGTCGGGCCAATAGTATTTTCGAGCAATCTTTTGGCAGATGGTACCGACTTTTTCATGGTCACCATCTTTTCCAACATGTAAGCTCCTTATTAAATTTGCCCTATATATCTTGGGAAGAACCAACTGTCCGTGACCAGTGGATCTAGTTCCTGTCTTCCTGTATAATAGTTTGTTCTTCATAAAATATTCTCCCTTGCTCGGAGGTGTGTGGCATTTGGGCAATTTTTTAAAACATGGCTTGAGTGTCCTATCCTCAGCCTGCGCCTTCCTCATCTCCTCTGGATGAGCATTTATAGGTTCACCTTCTTCCTCCTTCTTCTGTGACCTGGGCTGCNCTGTCGCCATGATCACAGGTCTCTCGGGATTCCCCAAGAAGACGTATCTACACCCCAATATCAGAGGGTAGATTGGTTCATCTATCACTGCTGCTCTGATTTCTCCTTCCACATAGCGAGTTTTCACCGTTATCCTTGCGATGGGAAGTGTCATGAGTGGTATGTCCTTAGTTGCCCCTTGTATTTCCACTGTTTCTGTGGTATACTGACTTGGGTCCACTAGGCTAGACTTCACAACTGAATCATAATCCAAACCTGTATCATAAAGGCACCTTATGGTGACCCCATTACAAATAACATCCTCACAAACTGGGGGGTGATAAGGTTCCTGCTGTCCATTAGGATTAACCTTTAATCTTTGAGTCCCCGACTTCATTGCAGCAATGTTTGAAGGTTTCCTTCTACAAAATTCGGTGTTATGGTTATCTTTCTTGCACCATTTACACCATCTTTTTCCTTGGTTAAACGGTTTTCTTTCATTGGATTTTTGGTCATTGAACTGTGAGTTTCTGTCTCGATAGTCATTTCTTGGCCGTTCAAAGTTTGTCCTACCTTTATTACCCTGTTCTCTATTATCAAATTTATTAAATTGCTGTGGAGCTTTAAAATTGTCTATGTGCTTCTTTTTAGCACCACTTACCTCTGCCTGGGCTGCCTGATACCTCTCAGCAACATTTAAAACCTCCCCCAACTTCTCTGCACCTTGTTCCATGAGAAATTTTCTCATGTCTGGAGCCATGGACTCTCTCAATTGCTCAATCATGATCATCTCTTTCAGATCTTGGGTCTTCCCCAGAGCAGTCCATTTCTCCAAATAGGTTTCCAGTCTGGCAGAGAATTGGTGGTATGTCTCCCCAGACAACAGTTTGGCATTTCTAAATTTCTTACGATAAAATTCACCATTTTTTTCGTACCTTAATAACAAAGCCTGCTTTAACATGTCATAATTGTCTTGGTCTTCTCTGTTCATTTTTGCGAAGACTTCATAAGAAGTACCTCTCAGTCCCTGTGATAGCTTTAAACTCCACCTCTCTCTCTCTAACCCATATGTAGTAGCTAATAACTCAAAACGTCCTAGGTACCCCTCTATGTCATCGTCTTTTTCAACAAAATGGTCTAAATGAAACCCCATAGCTGAGTTTGAGGCTACCAGACTGGGCGTAGCATCTGAGGCAAAAGGGCTGGCACCATTTTCAGGAGCCTGGCCTTGTAATTCCAGCTCCCTTAGTCGTAATTCGTGCTCCCTTTGCAACCTTCTATCTTCTGCCTCCCTTTCGGCAGTCAATCTTTTATCTTCTGCCTCCCTTTGCTGTCGTTTTTCTTCTGCCTCTAATGCTTTAGCCTCTTTGTCAGCCTCAATTTGTAACCTCTTAGTCTCAGCCTCAATTTGTAACCTCTTCTCTTCAGCTAATCTTTCAGACTCTAATTTTCTTTCAGCCTCTTTTTCTAATCTTCTTTCTTCCCGTTCAATATATTTATCACATTCAGCCGTTACATATTGAATTAAAACCTGCCCATCCATTCCCATATCCTTCGCCGTTAGCACAGCAGCTGATCTAAACTTTGCCAGCTCCGCCATACTTTTTAGACAATTTAGTAATGAGCAAAATAAAATGTCCAACCACTAAAGTAATTCTAATTACTATAGTTTAAAATAATTATACTTAGCCAGTTAACTAATTAATTATCACTGGCTGTGAAGATTCACCAACTTTTATTTTCACTTTTAATTTTAAGGGACACTTTGATTTTTATAATGTGTTCCCCTAATTTAATTCTCCCACCAGGAGATCCTAATATTATTGATAGGCTAATTGTCCCGGAACAAGAGACCCCAATATATGTAGTGGTTTTGATGGTGTTGTATGATTGTGATATTACTTAGTGTGAAGCATGAGGTCAGCTGTGAAGGCTCCTGAGATAAATGTAGCTGTGAATTGACAGAAGGCCCTTCTTGCTACCACTACGACCTCACACCTATCTTTTTTTACTAGTGACTGTGGCTACGTTAAGATTCTAGGGTAATGATATGTAATGTGTTGTGGTAGTTTACATACACCCACACATATATTTAATAAGTCTAATAATATTAATAAAATGTTACAACACACTGAACTAACTCAAGCTGTGTAAAATTTTGATAGTAATATTTTCTTTAAGTTTATTTGTTCTGAACCAAGGTTTTAGTTTGGTCAGAACATATGAAAGGTTTTGAAATTAGGAATGAAATGCATGAATATATGGCATAATAAATGAAAGGTGTGTACATATGTATTTCACAAGACTAGTTAATATTACTACTGTTTATTTTTTTTAATTTAGCTGGGAGAATGATGAATGGATGTGCTGTTGGAGTGGCCTCATCACTCCCTGTATATGGCTACTAACATTGTCCATTTATTGATGGGAATATAGTTAGTGTTGTTAGAAACGAAGTTGGTGACTCTCCAGCAGGCCAGACGCTCACTTATCTTGAATGAGTAGTTCTGGTGCTGGAATCTGGTGGCCCCGCCTCTCCGTGCTTGGGGGCAAATATCAGGAGTCTGGTGGCCCCACCTCTCCGTGCTTGGGGGCAAATATTAGGAGTCTGGTGGCCGCACCACTCCGTGCTTGGGGGCAAATAAAGACTGCTCTGCCAAAATATTATACTGCACGGGTCCCTTCTTGTATTAATCAACACATCATTTGACACCACATTGGTGCCAAATAAAAAACCCACAGTTCTGAAATAAAAGTATTGGTCATGTGTCAGAACTCTACCTCCTGAGCCACTACTACACACAACATTATACAACAACACCACATAGACAGGGTCAGATCTCTCTGACCATACAGCACACCTTACCAAGTTGGTTTCACATAGGATAAGTTCCCCCAGACTACATATTCTGAAATATGTTCATTAGCTTCTTGCCATAGAATAGGATAGGTGATATGTTTCACTGATCTCAACACTTGATCCGCCTTTCATAATCCTTGCTGGAGTTTATGTATTTGGTTTGTCTCTAGACCCTGAACTAGGGCGGGGGGTCTATAACGAATCCTTACTTGTTGTAAGGGCTAGATTTTGATATGGCAGTATCAAATCACTCGAAATATTAAACAAATATTAAAATGTACAAAGAAATACTTTGTCTTACCAGAATTATGAATATAGAACACAGTAGATGCCAGCAAAACTCAGCTGAGCTGCTGGCTTTATTATGGCGTCCCTCTAAATATTTCAATTAGTTTGGGGAAATATCACCACTAAATAATTACTGTGTCTATCACTGGACAACTTATGCTGAATGGCAAAGATGCGCGTCTGAGCGCCGATAATATGTTTATCTGTGGCCAATCAGCGCTTTTCTTTTTTCAAATTCAAACCCCTTTCCAAAAAAGTCAATTCAGTCATACCTCAGTCAAGTATGTCTTATTGTCTGTTGGTTCGTCCGTCTCTAATTGCGTTTCACAAAAAAAACACTTGTTTTTTTGAACCAACTCTGCCCTCCCCTACACAATTTTGCCTTTAAAGTTATTTTTAGCCACCACTGTCCGCTACTTCCCCTCTCTTTCATTCTAACTGGATTTTAGCACTTGCGTCTCAAGGCTACAATTTTTTGAAAATTAGTGACATTTTTGTTCCAATGCAGTCGCTCGCTGATATGAACAACACAGTCTTTTGTCAATATCTTTCTTATTATCTATCCGTCTGTATAAATGAAAGCATATTATTTCACTGTTCAAGATGGGCCATCCGGCCAACTAGGTTTTATATTCCTAACATTATTATTAAGAAAAGTTACTTTTCAAGGTTATTTATTTTTTTTTTTAAAATATGTTCGAGCATATTCTGTAAGGCGTTTGCCGCTGAATTCAAATAAACGGACTAAGTTATCGCAAAAGCGTCCAAGAAATGACTGTTGCGTATAATAGCTAAGGTCCCTTTTGTCGATTTCTTTACCTTGTGTCAACTTGGGACGTGAATTTTTTTCCTCCTTTCCCCCCCAATTGCGTCTTTCTAGCCTTGCTAGTTTCAAGCACATGTTCAGTCATATTTTTTTCTTCTTTTGATCTCCGTTCTCAACCCGTTCCGAGGGTAAAGTTTTGCTTTCACGTCTAGCAAATTAATTTCCATGGCGGGTAGTGACCCGCGGCCTGGGCGATCATGTACTCGAGTAACTTACACATCATTTTTATTCTGCTTTTTATCGTTGGAGATATTTTAACGTTGTATCACGGTAAATATCATCACAATTCCTAACAGCATTAGTTGCTGATCCATCTGTATAGGCATGTATCCATGATTGATCGGGATAGCTTTCTTGGATCATACTCAATGTAGCAGTTCGTTTTTGCAGATCATTATACTCACATCCACTTGTGAGACCACTGACTGATGTATTAATTTGGAGGGCATTGCTGGCCTGCTCCCATGGTACAGGGTATAGGGTGGGCTTCAGTGGTGTTGTCTTCATGGATAGGTCTTCTTGATGCTGTCTTTTAAGTCTTTTTCCCCGATGCACAAAGCTGCTACGCTTTAGACGTCCCAATGCCAGATCATCTAGTCTTGCCTTCATTGGGTGCATTGGCATACTGTTGTACTTTTCCATCTGGATCATGGTTTTTGTGTCTCTTCTATGGGACAATGTCTGTAATCCAGCAACCTTCTGCATCTCTGTTATTGGTGTAGTTTTCATGGCTCCTGTAATGAGCCTGAGAGCTTGATTTTGCACCTTGTCCAAAGACTGCAGATGTGAGTTAGCAGCTGATGACCATGCTGCTGAGCTAAACTCTAAGTGTGGTCTTATTACTCCATTATAAATCTTCTTTAGATTTCGTTCATTTGCTCCCCAGTTGGTACCTGCTAATTTTCTGAGTATGCCTAGTCGTCTTCGGGCCTTTCCTTCTGCATTTTCAATATGCTTATTCCATGTAAGCCTTTGGTCAAATGTCACCCCAAGATAGGTGGGGTAGCTTTCTTCCTTGATCACGGTTGTCCCTAGGTGTATGTTAGCTGATTTGTCCTTGGGGGCGAGGGAGAACAGTGTTGTGGAGGTTTTGTCTGTGTTTATTGTGATAAGCCATTTCTCTGCCCATGACACTAGCATGTCTGCTGCCCGCTGCATTCTATAATTTGCTGTGGTGACATTTTCATCAGCGCACCAGAGTACTAGGTCATCTGCATATAAGGCAGCTTTAACTCCTGCAGGGAGATCTTTCACCAGGTCATTGATGTAAACAAGGAAGAGTGTTGGGGAAATTACTCCTCCTTGAGGTACCCCCTGATGGAGCAACACTTTTCTGCTCTGCAGACCGTCAAGAGTGACTCTAGTTCTCCTGTTATGCAAGTATGACTGGATCCATTTCATCATGTTGCCTTGGATTCCACTTCTCCTAAGTTTTGCAATGAGGCCATCTTTCCACACCTTGTCAAAGGCCTGCTTGAAGTCGACCCAGATCGTTAGGACCTTTTTCTTCTCCTGGAAGGCATCTTCTATTGCTTGAGACAAGTAAGTAACTTGGTCTTCTATACTGTAGCATTCTCTAAATCCAGCTTGTTCCGGCACCAGGATCTGCTCAGACTCTAAATACCATTTCAATCTGTGGTTGACTATTCGCTCCATAGTCTTCCCAACACAGCTTGTGAGACTGATTGGCCGGTAACTTGCAGCCTCGGTCTTACATTTCCCTTTCTTTAGTATGGGTATTGTGATGGCTTCTCTCCATACTTGGGGTACCGTTCCTTTCAACCAGCTGTGGTTGAATATCTCAAGCAGTTTTGTCTTTGCTGCTGAGCTCAGATTTACTAGCATTTCGTTGCTGATTTTGTCTGGGCCGGGTGACTTTTGAAACTTAAGCTTGGAAATAGCCTTCTGTAGTTCTCCTAGTGTGATGGGTTCCCTCATTGGGGCAGGAGTATCTGTCTGTCCCATGGTTGCCAGTATTTCTTTTCTTATCTCTCTCTGATGATCTATGTTAATGGGTAAGTTGCTTTCTGAACTGTATCTTCTAGCAAACAAGTCTGCAGCTTGTTTTCCTCTGAAAAGTTTGCCACCTTCATCCAATGTGATAGTCTGCCTAGGTGAGGAACGCTCTTCATTTAGAGACTTGACTAATCTCCAAAGTTTCCTGCCGTCTTTCTCAAGGTTCAGCGATGCCGTTTTAGTTCTCCAGCTTTTCCGTTTTTCTTCTAGCTTTGTTCTCTGAAACTCTGCTACAGCCTTTTTCCATTTGTTGTGAGTTTCAAGTGAAGGCTGAGACTCTGCGTCCTTTCTAGCCCTGTCCATAGCTTCCTGACGTTCTTGGAGTGTGCTGGACCAGTATGGTATGTAGTTACGCCGGCATCCTTTGGGAATGGTTTCTTTTGCAGCTTGTAGTATGCATCTGTTGAAGTCTTTTACCACTTCATTAATGTCTCTGTTCTGTACCTTGAGGGTAGACAGCAGCGTGTTCACCTGATGCCTGAATAAACCCCAGTTGGCTTTTTTGTAGTTCCATCTTGTAATGGCTGGGCCTGTACTGAGAGTTGCACTCTGGACAGTAAGAAAGATTGGGCGATGGTCGCTTCCCCCTAGTTGGTCTCCTACTTCTCTACTAATAGATCCAGCTATATCTGGTGTGGAGAAGGCAAGATCTGGTGTTGAAGTTGTGTGCCATCCTCTGGAGTAGAAGGTAGGAGTATCTGTGGCATTATTGACTAGGATTAGGGAGTGATCATCTTGCCAAGTTTCAACCTCTTCACCTCTGTGATCCAGATGGTTATAGCCCCAGCTCTGGGAGTGGCTATTAAAGTCTCCAACTGCTATAAAGTTGGTGGCTGGTACCTGTATAGAGCTGAGACTCAGGGGTTTGTTGTTCGGACAGTAATAGTTCAGGAGTTCTATTTCCATCTTGTCTACCTTTATCTGCAACAGCTGATATTCTGCTCCATCCATGAAGGTTTTCCTTTCGTGTGCAGGAATGTTATTCCTTACAAGAGTAAGTACTCCTCCTTTTCGTCTATCTTTTCTGTCGGATCTGAAGCATTGATATCCCCTTATTTTAAAGGTTTGATCTGCTTTCAAGTGAGTCTCTTGGATACAGCAAACACTGACTTGCTTCTCATACAAGATGTTTTCCAGCTCTGTCTTTTTGCTGTATCCAGCCTGCTTGCTGTTCACTCCCTCTGCATTCCAGTGCATCATGACAAGTGGCACTCTGGGTTTCTCTTTTTCTGTTTTGTTTTGGTCAGTAGTTCTCCTCCGCCGTCTGCTGACTCCACAAGACGGTCTAGAGGGTCCTCCAGTAGCTGAGGGTGGGCTCTGTCGAGGCTCAGAGCCCGGCACTGCACCTGCCTGGTGGAGCTCCACAGGGCGAGCACCAGTACGAGATTTATTTGACGGTGTACTCTCCATAAAAAAAAAAAGCGAGTTGCGTGATACTGTGGTTTCCGGTGCGCCTTCTGGCCCAGTATCTACGACTTTAGCACCTGTTCAACGGGAGAGTGGGCTCATCCCTAATCTGTTTATGTTCCCAGTAGTAGACTATTCGCAAGCAGCCTGGGGGTGTCACTGCTCTGCGCGGACCTTGTTTACCGAGGCGGCGTCCGAGCTCGTATGGTGAAAATATGGTTGCGTTATCTTCAAAATAGACCTGTCTTTCCCGTGGCTTTTCTGCCATCCTGCAACTTTGAGTTAGGGAGTTCTGAGCTCCAGTCTCTTTCCCAGGCATTTTATCCTGGCCTGGCACGCATACAGAGGACCCCACTTCTGGTTCTAAGTTAGCAGTTGGGGATAGGTGGGGTAGCACACTGTGCATTCCCCGTCATCCAGGGGGCTCTCCAACTATGCAGAGCTTGCACAATGCTGTGCTCTGGTTCTGGGCTCTCCCAAGGAATCCTCACGTCCTGCACAGAGCCACTTCCAGATACCCACCACCTGCCAACCCTCCATTGTAGAAATCTGCATGCGGCCATCCAGTCAAGAGCCAGTATTAAGTCTGGTGCCCAAGTGATCCCCCCAAGCTCAGTGTGCAATGCTGGGTTCTCATCATGCTGCAACACAGGGGGGATTGTGATGCTCAGCCATCTCTCTCAACTCTGCACCGATAAGTGACATCGGGGACTTAACTGTGCCTCAGTACTGGGAGGCCCCGTTTCCGGGTACACCACACACAGCCAATTGAGGCAACGGTCGCCGTGGGCGTGTCTTCAGTGGGGAAGTTGTGGAGTCTTCCTGTCCATGTTCTTGCACATCCTAACACTGCCCGCAAGACATCGGAGGTTTGGAGAGTGGCCTTCTCTGCTTTTTTGAGCTGGCGTGGGCTCCCCGGGCAAGTCTCGATGGGGATCGGGACGTGTCCATGCACCAGTGGGCCCAGCATCGGCCGCATCTGATGGAGGACTTGCTCTGCCAGGTTTGAGTTAGTAAATTCCAACTTTGTCATCTTCATGGCATTGTGATGCTGGGGTGCCTGTGGATTTCCTACCGCCCCAGGTAGGAGCCAGAAGTGTACTGTACCAGCTCTGGGGGAGATAAAGGGGGTGTTTCTGCATCTCCTTGTGATACGTAGCCAAGGTAGGGCTCACAGTGCTCTTTCCCCGCCACCAAATTGCCTGCTGGTTACGCCGAGTTCTCCGAGGCTCTAGGCATGTGACCAAGAGTTGAAGACAATAGGATCGTCACGTCCTGAGTCTCTGTGCCTGTACGATGGGTTCCGATCTTCAGGGAGCAGTCCACACTCGTTCCCACTCCCAAGACTTGTTCAGTATCCATCTGGCTCCTTCCCACCCACAGAGGGCGTGTACGGTGTAGTGCACCGGTTTTATTATCGAGGTTTGCTCCTCTAGATCCGTTGTGTTTAGCCTGAGGATTCGCACCCTCAGTTACCAGGACTACCTCGAGGAGGGTGTGGCTCTTCACCAAGCACAACGATCTTGGGGTATGAGAGGTTTTGCTAGGCCAAGAGACTAACACCGCAATGGTCGCTCCTTTCATGAACAAGAATTCACTAGGCCTAGGGTGAAGCAAGGGGGGAAACCCACTACCCACAACACCAACACATCATACCCCCTGTCTGTAAAAGACTTTGCCCCTCCAGCTGGCTGAAAACAGGAGTGAAGTTGAAAGCTGCAACCTAGGTGGAGTGGGTTCAATTCTTTGCACAAGACAGCAGGAGGATGACACTTGGGAGTCATGACCCAAGTGCGCCCCCCCCCCCCCCCCCCCCGAGTGTAAAGGAGATTAAAGGACCGAAACAATTGATCGACAGGGGGACACTTCTGATGATCAGATTGCCTCCTGGTTGTATCGCTTTGTATAGAGTTTCCTGTCATCATCAGAAATTACTCAGCTCTCATATATTTTTAATTTAGTGTTTGTACTGTACTGGGAGGATTTCCAGATGATGTTTAGGTTGGCGAAGGCTATTCTGACTTTATTCATTTAGGTTGTCATGGCCTGGAACTTTTCCATTCTTCAACCCATTGATAGCTGTGATGATTTCTTCCCTACGTGGAATATCTGTATTTATATCTAGATAATTTTCAGCCTCTGGAATGTTCATTTGTGACTCGAGGTGCTTTATTTAATGTTTCTCTGAAGTGTTCAGCCCATCTTACTTCTTGCCCCTGTTCTGTGATGACGAGATTTCCACTCTTGTTTTTTACTAGTGTAATGTTTGCACTTCGTTTTCCACTGATCGCTTTTGTTACTTTGTACACTGTGCTTTCTTCACTCCTCAGTGCTGCCTTCTGCCAGATTGCAAGATTATCTATGAATTTCCTTTTGTCAGCTGGGGTTTGACGTTTTAATTCATTGCTCAGCTGACTGTACTGTTCACTATTTATTTCCTTCAGCCTAGAGGGCTGCTTCTATCTTCTTTTTAAGAGATTTAAACCCAGTCAGTTCAGGTCATAACATCATCTCACATCAAGAGAGGGTCATGCTATGGAGGTCAGTTGATGTACATGTCGGTAACCCAGAATCCGAACATCTGAAAACTGAAGTATTCAGAAAATCGAAAATTGTTTCCGCCGACTTTTGGTCGATTTTCGAACTGATTTTTGGGTGACTTGGGCAACTTTGGCCGATGTTTGGGCTACTTTGGGCGATATCTGAAAACCTAAAAAATCTAATTTCCTAAATATGGCCGACCCCGAGAATTTCAGATTCTGGGTTACCAACCTGTATTCACTTGCCCAAATTCTGTAGCATAATGTTGTTTTATTGTGTAGATTTAAGAGTGCTACATTAAATTATATGTTAACCATTGTATTCAGCGTGGGACAATGGAGAAATAGAAAATAACAAGAACTGCAGTGAATGGAACTAACAATGTTTTGTGGTTACAAAAGACACTTTATTATTTTGGTGAAAATTTTCACAAAAGAGAGGAGGGATGTTTATGAAACTTTTCAGTAGCTAAGTAACTGGTGTAACCAAGCAGAACAGGTCATGGGGCCAGACTAGGAGGGCACAACTGGTTCTCTGTGTTAATGGATTTAGTTAAAGCTGACAACCCTTGCTCAGAAAAAACGTTGATTTCTAGTGCATTACGTGCCTGGCATTTTGAATTTCATTGACTGCATAGCTAAATTGTTGAAAAAAAATATGTTTACGAAGACAGAACTGACTAATGATAATATGGGTTTGCACTACTTTAAAAAAAAAAAAGAAGTTTTTTACTACATCTTATTAACACCTAACTTGTCCTTACAACATTAAAATGATAGCATTTTGATAGAAAAGAAATAAAGTGTTGAATTTTTTTTTTCCATTTATTTTTCAGCAAAAGTATTTTGACTCAGGTGACTATGCTATGGCTAAGGCCAAATTAAGTGCCAAATCAAAACCACCTCCACCTCCAGAGAAAATAATCACATCAGAAGATGTGGGTGTGACAATTCCTACACCTGAGAACATTCAAGCCAGAAAACCATCTCTGGTCACGAGCAAGTTGGCAACTGAAGAATTGATATAAGTTGTGCACACATCAAACCATTTCTTTCAGATTGTAATAATGGAAGACTATCTCACTTATGTTCTTACCTCATTATGATTGTCAGAGTTCTTGTTACAGCACATGGTGTTTTTATTGTATATTCTATCTCCTGAGAGTTGCTAGCAAATATATTGGCCATTGCCAATCATTAGGAAAACGAAAGAAGCCCATTGCTTAAAAGAATTATGAAAATGAGTGTTTTAGATCAAAATGGGCTAATATATATAAACTTATTACAAAATTCTGTTTGGTGTTTAGTGATTGTTTTCATGTTTAATAGTGGTTGAAAGAATAACACTTATGTGTAGTTTTAAGTACTTCAATACATATGACAAAATCTGTTTGATTGTGAATTTAACAGTCAATACAGATATAAAAAGGTAGTCCCATAGCAGAAACTGCGGTAGGGAAGTGAAGTATTAGAGACTTCACCATACTAGGTCCAGCTTTTTTTTTAATGAGGTGGGGGGGACAAGTTCCCTTTCTGGCTGCTTTTTTCTTCCCTAACTCAGGAGCAGATCAGGTCCCATTTACAGCAAAATACTCATATATGAGTTCGTAACTTTTTTGTTTTTAAGAACAAACATTACCACGAGAGCACTTTCATCATTTGAGTGTATAGGATATTAAGAATAATTTGCTGGAAGTTTTGTTGTTGAAATTTAATAATTAACATGCATGTTATCTGTGAATGTTGGTAAGGCATGTTTGTGTGTGGAAGCAACCTAGAGAAAGCAAGGAATATAGATGATATTTTATGACTGAATAGTTGGCACAGACCATAAAGGCTTGGCATGAATTTCTTGAAGGCCTGTGCTTCACAGGGAGCTGACGGGTAATGATGATGATATTAATCTTGTGTTTCAGGAAACATAACTGTGCCTTGTGCGATGTTCTCATATAGAAAGACTTGTAATGTTCCATTTTTGTGTGTTTTTAAATTGGTTACATATCAGCATTTTCACATTTGACATGAAGCATTTTTTTAGACCTGTGTAGGCTAATGGTGAAAAAAAAAAAATTAAAAATTGTAAAACTTCACAAAACGTTATGCATGTTTGGATGTAGCATACTGACGATGTTAAATTTGGCCAGAAAAATAGGATTCAATTTTTGTTTTTGTTGCCCTTTTGATGTTTCTGAATGTCAGTGAGTTCATATTTAGAATAAGTCAAAGATTATCTACACCATTTGTTAGAGAATCTGAAGTTTCATATCTTTTTGTTCCATGTGGGAGCAGCTGTTGCTTGTCATTGATGTCTGACTCGGGCTATGTTTTTCAACTCTGCCTATGATAGCCCAGTTGCCTTAGGCTTTGCTTCCACTGTTCGCCAGTTTTCACCAAATTTAAACTTCCCAGAGTCTATGTTTTTAGCCTAATTAAAAGCTTTTTTGTTTTTTTTTTTGGGGGGGGGGGGGGTTCTTCTCTGCACCAACAGTGTAGTCGGTACGTTTCAAAGTTGTGGGGATTATTTGGCAGTTACCTACCACCAGAATTTAAAAAAAGGCTGAAGATAAGTGTGTTGTTTGTGATACTTTGCTAGAAATATTATTTTCAAGTGTGAATGTAATCTATCAAAGTAACTCATTGAAATCTGACATTTCATGATCAAATTGTTTATATAGCATCAGATTGTTTATAGCTTCAATAAGAATATGAGCCTTTATTTATTAGTTTATTTATTAACCTGAGCAGTCGGTTTTGTTATAATACAGAACTATAAATTATTCTGATATTATTTTAGTGATCCTGAAGCAAAAATGACATTTAGCAGCCAAAATAAAGTTCTTTATAAATTAAGACTTGATCAAGAAAACCCATCATTCTTATGTCTGAGTGACCCACGACACAGTGGTATAAAGTGGATAATATAAAAAGACACCAAACAAGAGAGAGAAAGAAAATATATATATATATTTTTTTAAAACTAGATTATTTCCCTTTAGTCCCCCCCCCCACCTTGAGCAATGGCTTCTTTTAGGACTTCCTCCTTAGCTGTCCATTGTATTTTTAATATTCTTCTGTAAAACCACATCTCTCTGGCTTCCAAAATTTTCATATATGTTTACAGTCATTCCATGACTCACTGCCATATTGCTGCATTGGATCTATGTAACAATAAAGAACTAACTTTCTTACTTCCATTGACAAAAATTTGTTGCATAAAATAATTTTCATTCTCTTGAATGTTGTGTTTTTGCTCTTAATCATTTACTAAGAAATAAAATAATAATAAAAAATTCTTGTCAGAATGGAACAAATATTGCTCTCCAGAACTGTAATGATTGGTATTTGTTCATGAATATGTTTTGGCATATTCTTTAATTTAAATATAATTCATGCTTTACATATCTATTCTGCTGTCAGAATAAAGGTTTCAGCAATTTAATGGAGTTTTATAGTATGCAGAAATGGAAGCGTACAATGCAACACACAAAAATCAGGCAAAAACATCTTACTCACTAGACCCTTGCAGCTGCTTCATTCATTACCCTTGAGTTCCCTTTGGAGCTTGGGCTCAAGGTCTTTCATCTTTCCATGTCTGCTTTATAACTTTCATTTCTGTCTCCAGGAGGCAAAAAGTAAATCAGCAGTCCTGACTCCTTTCTCTGGACCATACCATTAACCTCCTGGGTAGAGGACCTTATCCCATCCTGGATAGCTGAATTGAGTTATCTGAATTATTTGCTTTGGATAAGTTGTTCATATTCATTGAAGTTTATACAGGATATAGTAACCAGACCTATGCCCAGCCCTCCTTAGTTGGCTTTTATAACATACTTGGTAGGTTACATTACAGTATTACTATCCTTTGCCTCCCTTTCAAGTCCTGCTAACCCATGGGCTTCCATGTAAAAGAAAAAATATATATATACACAATTCTTCTTCGCTAGTGTTATGTGTGCAACTGGTGGTATGCACAAGGTTTTCTTGTTATGTATGAAGACATTTGGAAACCTGCATTTAAATCAGCTGTTAAAAAATTGTCTTTTAAAATATGTAAATTTTAACATAATTATATGAAAAAGTCCCTGTTTTGTATATTAAAAGATGGTTTAGAGCCATTCTAAGTAATGTTTACCCACCATTAAGAAGTGTGAGATGCTTCCAAGTTAGATTAAGTGAAGGAACAAGTCTCCATCGGTGGCTGTATCAGGTGCTTTTAAAAAAAATAGTGGCATTAATAAATACAAAAATATACCGTATATACTCCAGTATAGGTTGATCCGACTAAAAGTTGACCCGTAGACTTTAGGGCTTAAAAAGCTTCCACACTGAGTGACCCGATTATAAGTTGAATGAGTTTTTTGTTGATTCCGAATTCCCGCATTGCATTGGAATTTCCATGGTCTTCTTCAAGTTCTATCACTTTCAGCTTAACCTTTTCCTGTTTAAAATGCCTGAAATTGCCCACCCAGTAAGACTAATGTCCCATCCAAAACAGCAAACATCGCCCGCTGAATACTGTTGTCGGTCATTGCCAAGTAGCAACAAGATCTCAGTATTTAGCAATACCTGAGTTATAAATAGATATCCTGTACATGTAAAGCTACCGTTTTCTGAAATTAATTTTAGAATCTATCGATATTATGATTTTTCTGTCCAGTTTCATGAATCTTCTTTTCGACTCATCTATATGGTTTTATAAGATCCAAAATGGGAATAAATTTCTAGACTTATACTCAAGTATTTACGGTAATTTGTATTGTCTATTGTCATTGGTATTAAGCTACAAGTAAGTCAAAAGTAAGAGTTTCGATTTTTAAAGAAATTGTTTTGTACAAGATGTTACATGTAAATATATTGTTTATGTTTACTAATATGCAAAGATGCTTGCTTGCCATTAATTATACACACAATTTTTCATGCTTGTATTTATTGTTACTCACAAATGTACTGCGTTGGAACTGACATTAATGCTTTCCTTTGATTATTTTTTTTTGACAGAGATGGATCTTGTTGCTGCATCTAGTGCAAACAAAATTTTCCTGACCACTGAACAATGTAGTTTCTGTCATTGTGTATTAGGGTTTGAATTTTCTGCCACTAAGCTTTCTTTCAACTTTTATGTTTGTTGAGTGCCTGACATTTCTGGGTAAACATCTTAACACAACTGTCCTCTAAATTTTATTGCTTATTGAGTTCCTGATATTAATAGGTGAACAGTTGATAATAGTAGACTACATACATTTCTTAATTTAGCCTGTCCCGTCTACAAGATTCTCTGCTATCTCACAATCACATTTAGAGCCTTTGTTAGGATTACTCATTGTAAATATCACTTGAGACCAAACAGTGTTGCAGCATGACTAAATCAGTATTATATTGGCATTTAGACATATTGGGATCTCTTGAAAGGTCTTTCAAAGGCTGCTACAAAAATTATTAAAAGTGAAAAGTTATGTGTGTTTATGGTTTTTCTCAAATGTCAAATTCTGATCAAATCTGATTTAACAATTCAGCATTAGAATGATGTTTCTGAATTGGCCTGTGCTTTTAAAATGCGTTTTAATCAGTGTAATCTGTACCATTTGATGACAGTGACACTGACAATTCATACTGTGTAAACTTCTCAAAATTAATATTTTTAACTAACTTAACTTTTTTGTTTTAAATTTTACTCTAAATCAGATGTGCGGAGATGTTACTGATTTTGTGTTGTCGCGGTAGCATAGTGGTTAGTGCACTGGCTTCCTAGCTCAGTGGTCTATATTTCGATCCCCAGATGAGGTGGGATTTTTTTAGGCCACAAACGGCTCCTGGGTCGACCCAGCCCCAAATGGGTACCAGAGCAACTCTGGGAAGGTTAAGGCGGCCGGCGTGATGCTAACCACATCACCCCTAGTGTGCCGACGGACAAGAAAATATGGGCCTAACACCATATTCCCAATATGTCTCAGTGGGCGTGTAACGGGATCCCCCTCCTCCTTAACATATCACTTGCAGGTCCTGAAATAGCTGTCTGGCTTCAGCTGTTAAGTATTACGTTTATTTAAAGAAATAGGGGTGTTGCCATGTTTATGGTTGTTTTAGAAAAGAATATAAGAAACACCAGAATTAAAAATGGTATTAAATGTTATTCCACTTTTAAAGGTAGACATGTGACAAGAAGTTAGTTTCAAGTCAGACGTGTGACAGGACGTCAATATCGATTAGGGTATTATAATAAAATTATCAGTTATGAAATCAGGGTTCGTAGCGACCTGGAAAAACCTTGAAAAACCTGGAAAATGAAAAAAAAAATTCCAGGCCTTGAAAAGCCTGGAAAAATGGCTAAAAGCCTTGAATTTTCCGCATCGGACCTGGGAAAAAAATACGAAATCGAAAGTTCGATACTTTGCGTCCATTTTTCAGTTATTGATGGTATTTTTCGTTAAACTTCAGTTACCGTAGAATTTTTACTTCCCTTTGCGCACTAAATCCATTTCCAGAAATTTTCGGCGGTTTCGTTTTTGGCGCTTTGCGTTAATGACGTAAACGCAGATTTATTTTTAGTGCTTGTTGCGTCTGTTGTTACTCGAATGCTACTGGGAAAAACACCAAGAACTTCATTCAAGTTGTTTTAATTCGTTCATTTCAACTGAGGTAAGTAATAAATTCATTTATCTCAAATATAAAACCTATTTAAATAAGTCCAGTTTATAGATGGGCCTACTGTACTTGCGTCTGTAATTTATAATGTAGGCCTTTTTACAGTTTTATTTTTAACCATGGCCAAAATTAGCCTATAGGCAAGCGTTTGAACGAAATTTCTTGGTTTACATCTGCATACGGGAATATATTTGACACAGTTTAAGATGGTCAGGAATAGAAATTTATGGCGATTCCATATCCTATAGCATACCCTGTTATCAGACCCATGTCCCACTGTTCATTTTACCACATTTTTTGGAAATAAATATATTTTGAATGCTTTTTTATTTTATTTATGATGAAAAGATGTATCCCGTCCTACCTCTGAAGGGTAATAGGCTAATTAGGATAGGCCTACATGTTTTCAATTCCAGATAACATGAATAACCACCGATACACGAAAGTGGCATCACATCTGTCAAATCACTGTAATTAGGATAAATGAAAATCACCAATTTTGTGCATAGGCCTATGTTATTTAAGAAAAAAAAACAAATTAAATTTTTTTAAAAATCTAAACAAACAAACGAAACAAAACCCAACAAAAATAGTAAAGATGGGGGGGGTGTAAATGCCTGCTGTTTCCAGTTAGATATTTAATAGATTTTCACTTATCATAAGTATTACCCTCCCAATTACTAAATATTGTTTGACTATATTATGTATGCGTTTAGAATTTTGACTTGGTAAATATACATAGCTTAGGCCTACTCATAAGTTATTTGTGTGTTCCATTTTGTTTTTTTTTTAAACAGAAAAGAACACAACCCCAAGGAGCAGTTTTTCCCTCAGAAACATCAAAACCATCTAACACTACTCCCTCGGACATGTCAAAATCGTCTAACACTACTAGGAGACCTACAGATGTGACATCATTTGTGACCAAGGAAGAAACTCTCAGAGCTGAGATTATTTGGACTCTTTTTTTTTCAGTGAAAAGTCACCATAGTTTTAATTCAAATTTCATACGCAACAAGGGACATATTCTCTTCTGTGGTAGTTTTTATTCAGCCTTCAGCTTTATTTCAAGACCTGAAATTCAGATTGGTGCATTTGGAACAGTAGCTGAAAATAGGAAGCATTTTCCTGTAGCACTGAAGAAAAAGCAACTCAAATTGAAAAAGACAAATCATCCTGTGTTTTGTGCGACAGAAGATATGGCATGTCGACAGTCACCTGGCATGATATGAACAGATTTAACCTTATATCTACTGTTCAATCCAATGATAATATAAACAAGACAGTTAGAAAGACAAATTCTTTAGGGCAGAACAATTCAGAAGCCAGTGCTTGCAGAAAAATACAGCAAAAGTATGGGAGGTGTCGACCACTTAGCCAACTAGGTGCAAGCTACCCCTACCCACACAGATCCTATTTTTATATCATTTCTTAGTTGAAACTGCCCTGGTCAATGGGCACATAACCTACAATACTGCCAACTATACAAAAAAAGATCAAAGCAAAGATCAGGATGTCAGAATGACTCTTATTGAACCTGCTATTCTTCCATGCAATGTAACACCATCAAAACCACAGGTCACAACAACACGACTTACTGAGCACCACTTCATTGATAAATATGAAAGGGCAAGGTACAAACCAGACTGTAAAGTGTGTAAGGCTGCAGGGAACAGAAGCCAGACTTGCATGTACTGCCCTGATTGCAGTGTACCTCTATGCCTGATACAGTGCTTCAAGTTATACCACACAGTCAAGGATTATCAACGATCCAGACAAAAGCTCTTGCAGAGGCCTGCAGCTACAACTTCAACCACAGTTAATGAAAAAAGCAGCTCAGACTCCAACTAGAGGTACTTAACTACTCAAACATTTACAAATGCTCATTGTCAGATGCCACAGACGCAGAATACATTCAAAAAAGACAAACACGAAAAATAGTTTTTTTTTTCATTTTATTAGTCTTTTATGTTGATATGACACAGAAAGCAGCAGCATCGCTTATCAGCTGGGTACCTATCAATGAGAGGCTAATATTAGCTAGATTTCAGACACGATTTTTCAAGCTCTCAATTGTACAATGTTATGCACCAACTAACGACGCTCTTGATACCACAAAAGATGACTTCTATGAAGCACTTCTAAGTACCATCAACACAATACCCAAGCATGACATAATAGCAGTCATGGGTGATTTTAACGCCAAAGTAGGTGACAACAACGATGGAGTACAAAGATATCTCGGTACTCATGGCATAGGCTGTATGAATCAAAATGGCGAAAGACTTCTAGAACTTTGTGAAATATCAAACCTCGTTGTGGCAGACACCATCTTTCCACATAAGAATATCCACAAGATAACATGGAATTCACCTGATGGCAGAACTAAGAACCAGATAGATCACTTCTGCATGAGCGCTAAATTTCGCTCATCAGTTCAAGACGTCAGAGGTGCAGAGATCGGAAGCGATCATAACCTCTGCATAGCTAAACTGAGAATTAAACTGAAGAAGTTATACCAACAGAATAAAAATAGAAGAATAGATGTACACAGACTGCAATCAAATGATATAAAGGAGGAATATAATGTCTTACTTACTTAGTCGTTCCCCTTCTACCGTGAGGTGTAGAGGTTTGGAAGAGAGAGCGCCAGACCATTCTATCAGCTGTCTTCTTCCTGGCCTGGTTCCATTCTAGTCCTCGGTCCTTCAAAGATTGTCTAATGTTGTCCTCCCAGCGGACTCTGGGTCGTCCTGGAGGTCTGGATCCCTGGCTCTTTGTTTCCCATGCTTGTCGTGGTAGCCGATCTTCTCCCATTCTGCAGACATGGCCAAACCATCTTAGTTGGGACTGTTCTATTTGGGTCTGCAGCGGATGGGATTTTAGGCCTTGACGGATCGTCTGGTTGCGGACCATGTCTCTTCTTGTTACTTCAACCACTTTCCTCAGATACCTCATTTCTGAGGTTTGGATCTGGCTTTTGTGGGTTGTAGTCATTGCCCACGACTCGCATCCATATGTCAAGACTGGGACATAGGTGGAGCGGTATACAGCCATCTTCGTTTTCTTACCAACCTCTTTCTTGCTGAGGAATCCACGATTTATGGCCTGAAAAAGTCTCCCAGCCGCTGCTTTTCGAGTGGCCAACTCTTCTTTGATGCCTCCCTTTCGGTCTATAATAGCTCCGAGATATTTAAAGTGGTCGACCTGCTCCAGGACCTGTTCTCCCAACTTAATCTGATGTTTTCTTTCTTCTCGTGATATCACCATGGATT
Organism: Oreohelix idahoensis; assembly: GCA_024509875.1. Classification (NCBI taxonomy): domain Eukaryota; kingdom Metazoa; phylum Mollusca; class Gastropoda; order Stylommatophora; family Oreohelicidae; genus Oreohelix; species Oreohelix idahoensis. The sequence continues at coordinate 756,976 of JAMPIV010001206.1, forward strand.
TTGTTTTAGAGCTGCTTATGACCATCCCTCTCTTCTCCAGCTCTTCCTTCCAGACTTGCAGGTTGGATTGGAGATGTGGCTCTGATTTAGCAATCAGGGCAACATCATCAGCAAATGCCAGCTCCGAAATATAGACCTGTCTCATCTTCCAGTACCCCACTGAATACTTTCTTGTTCTCTCCCTACATGCCTTGATGACATCGTCCATAAGGAGTATGAAGAGGTAAGGTGATAGGAATATAATGTCAAAATAAACAACTATTTCGATGCTTTAGGCAAAATTGACAACCATATCACCACCAAGACAATCGATACTAAATGGGAACAACTGAGAACAGCAATGACAGAAGCAGCAGTAGCGACCACCGGATACCTAGTACATAAAAAGAAAAAATGGATGAGAGAAGATACTTGGGATAAAATACAAGAAAGGAAAACAGCAAAACTTAAACTACTAGCGGCAAGTACACATAATGCAGTTGAATCTTGCAAACTAACTTATAACTTGTTAAATAAAGAAGTGAAGACAAAAACTCGAAGAGATAAAAGACATTTCATCAATGAACTGGCCGTAGAAGCTGAAAATGCTGCAAGAACTGGTAATAGTAGGTGCCTTTATCAAATTACAAAACAACTATGTCACCAGCCTACTGCTATGGAAACACCTGTTAAAGGTAAATTAGGGAATTCAATACCAACAGAAAAAGAACAAATGAAGAGATGGGCTGAGCACTTCATGGAGGTGCTAAACAGACCACCACCAACAGTAACACCTGATTTTAATAATGAAACACCCACAACCACCTTGCCAATAACTTGCGATGAATTCACGCTGGACGAGATCAAACAAGCCGTTAAAAGATTAAAAAATTTTAAAGCTGCTGGAGTTGACGAAATTTCAGGGGAAATGATTAAAGCAGTTAATGACAACAACCTCTTGAGAATTTTAGATATTATAAATGAAGTATGGAGAGAAGAACAACCACCACAACAATGGAAAGACAGTATTATTGTAAAGTTACCGAAGAAAGGTGATCTATCAGACTGTAATAACTGGCGTGGTATATCTCTATTATCAGTACCTGGAAAATTATTATGTTGCATGATGTTAGAAAGACTTAAATTGCATGCTGACGAAAAGATCAGAGAAGAACAAGCGGGTTTCAGGCCGAAACGATCATGTATTGATCAAATATTCACACTAAGAACAATTATAGAAGAATCAGTGGAAAGGCAATCGCCACTTATTATCACCTTCGTCGATTTTCAAAAAGCCTTTGATAGTCTACACCGCCCATCATTGTGGAAGATACTTACAATCTATGGTTTTCCAACAAAATATGTGAATATAATCAAAGCGCTATATGACAATGCAAGATGTTGTGTTAGAACAAATAAAGGGAATACAGAATGGTTTACAGTAGAAACAGGGGTGAAACAAGGCTGTATTATGTCACCACTACTTTTTGGAATAGCTATTGATTGGGTTATGAGAAACTATACCCACAATGAACAATTGGGTATAAAATGGACAAATGGAAAATTCCTGGGGGACCTGGATTTCGCAGATGATGTAGCATTTTAAGTTCAACACCAAGACAATCCCAAGAAGCAATAAATAATTTGTGTCATCTCTCGGTTAAAATTGGTCTCCAAATAAATGCCTCTAAAACTAAAGCTATGAACTTTTCTAACGAGACCTTTGATATCATCTTGAACGGGGAAAAACTACAGAAAGTTGAAAGTTTCAATTATTTAGGCAGTAAAATGACTCAGGATGGTGACACAACAAGAGAAATCCATACTAGAATTGCTTTGGCAGCTAGCGCCTTCAATAGATTATCTAACATTTGGAAATTAAATAATCATATTGAATATACATACCAAGCTTCGTCTGTTTAATTCAAATGTTATCTCAGTGTTAACATACGGCTGTGAGAGTTGGAAAATAACAAAATCATTGGAGAACAAGCTGAATACATTCGAGAACAAATGTCTTAGAAAACTCATGAACATCAGTTGGAAAGAATTCAAGACTAATCGACAAATAAGAGAAGACTCTAGGCAGAAATATGTCTCCGACTATATAAGGAAAAGACGATGGTCATATATCGGTCATGTCCTACGAATGCAAAACAACAGAATACCACTACAGGCGCTCACTTGGGTTCCTGAGGGTAAGAGGAAAAAAGGAAGACCAAAAGAAACACTCAGAAGAACAATAATAAGAGAAGGAAGAACGTTGGGCCTAAATAATGTGCAAGAGCTAAGAGGAGTGGCGTCACAACGAACAACCTGGAGAGCGT